>CM076577.1:384162009-384682009 GCA_034641835.2 Pinus albicaulis
ATTGGTTTCTCAGTATCAAGGCCAGATTTTGATTTTTCTTAACCGATTTATTACATTTTTGAAATGCCAGTTGCTTGCAAGAAACATCTTTGGCATGTACGATATAAAGCTTGTAGGATGAGTAATGACATAAGCAGAAACATAATTATTCCATGCCAACCAATATATATAAGGCCTTACTCTAGTTATCAGATACATTAAACCCTTCAAAGTAAAAATAGTGGGTACAGACCCTTCATCTTCAAAAATATTATTTGCATGATTATCCCAATCACATAATCATTATACATATTGTTATCTCTGAATCTCAAATTAGCATCTCAATCAACAGAACTAATCACAACATTCAAATATTTTGTCTATTGGAAGAAAGCACCAGGTGTTGTTTTGGTGCCAATCTTGCTTGCACAACAAAAGCATTAATAGGAAGACATGCCAATTTTGGTTCCCCACAAAAGGTTTGTAGTTTCGATTTCATGGAATAATGTGTGTTGGTTTGTCAAAAGTCACTCTACAAAAGTACCATTTCATATTTATTGTTGAACAGGGTTGTAAGCTAGAGTTGGAATGTTACTAGACCCTTGAAGAATGACTTGGCAAGGCCAAAGAATTGACTCATACTCTAGAAAATCTCAGAAATTACCCTAGGAAATAAAAACATAAAACAATACACTAAATTTCATAAAAAGAGATATTTTTCAATATAAAAAATTACAGTGTCCATATGATGCAAATTTTTAGTAATAATATAGTCCAACATTTTTAGATTAGACAATTTAACTACATATTACAAAATGCCATGGATTATGGACACCCCTAGTGCTTAGGAACTTCACTGGGGATGTCACTGGCAGAAATGGGGCACTCTTGGTATTTGAAAGTTGAGGGTACCCTAGGACATCGCTTATAGGAGGAAAATCTCCATAAGAGCACAAAAAATGAAAATATCATAAATTTTTATCTGCTTCAAATTTTATAGCATGGTGAGGGTCCCACCACCCTCAACTTGCATTTTCTTCTCTTTATAGCCCTCTCAGGCCCTAACTTTTGATGTTTCTTACCTACAACACACTAGTTTGAATACATTAAGGATTTTTAAATTGGATTTTTGGGAAGAATAAGATTCCTAACATATTCCAGGCCCAACATGCATTCTTTCAATGAAAACATGAAGTGGAATCAATCTTTTCTTATTTCTTCGGTTGGAAATGTTAGAGAAACAATTAGATTTGAACAAGGTGTCGGCTATATTCACATTCCCATAGGTGATGTTGATAGTTTCCCATAGAACGTAGATGCATAAGACCCAACAGAGGTTAATTGAGCATAAATAGAGGCTTGAGAATTATTCCCTTTCTTTTATTGTTATTTTTTATGCCAATCTTGACTCATCACCATTTAAATGACTATAGATGTAATTATTTGAGAAATAATTGTATTAAATTATGTTTTGGACATTCGTGATTTTACAATGAGAATTACAATGATCTTCCTATACATGTAGTCATATCAAAAAGTTATTTGAGCCCTTGGTATTAACCATGAACATAAGCTTGAGGGAGATAAATGGTGGTGAAACAAAACATATATATTATTTTTGTGTGCCATTCAGATAATAAACTCCTATATTTCATTAATTCTCTCTACCAAGAGCCTCCGTCTCAAGGCTCGCCTGTCATACTAAAATTCCTTGTTTGCCAAGCCCAATTGACAGTCTATCATTCCTAGGAAGCTGAAGTAATATTTTTGGCCAGAAATTAGTTTTCAAAGGGCAACACATTCAGCTTGAAGATCTTCAATTTGACTATGATGACTATGTAAGTTAACAGAATCAAGGCATATTCAAAATTTCTGGTTTCTTTTTGGGAATTCATCCTCACAATGATAAAGAGTAGTACTTAGCTGAGAACAATCCAGTCAAATCCATCAAGAATTAGTTTGGCTTTTCATAGCATCTAAGGAATTTAGTTCCTTTGATGTAGTGTATTTTTAAGGTTTTGTTTCTTTTCAGTTTTCATATTTACACTTCTTCTTCCTCATCTTCTAGTCTCCATATATTGATTTTTCTATGAAATTTTGTTTAAGCACTTTTGTTCATTTGTTTCCTACTCGATGCTTCCCAAAAATTAGATGTATGCTAATGTGGCTTATAAGTGTAATTTGCATTTAAATGTGTATCAGATGTTTTAACTTTTAATCTCACAATATTTATATGTGGTTTTTGGTTACTGTTGGATGATATAATTATCTCATATTACTTGCTTGGTGTTTGGTGAGTGTTGGTCAATATATAAGATCTACCTTATGTCACCGCATTTGGAAAATTTTGAGCTTGAAATTCGTTGAATTTCAAGGTAGGAAAAATTAGTTGGTACAAGTGGAACAACTCCTCTAGAGCTAGATTTGAGGTAGAGAAATAGTGCCCACAAATTTAGGAACTATAGTGATGAGCTATTATGGCCATATAAATTATTTGTTTATTCTATTTTGGTTCATTATTTATTTTGTAATGACTTCACCAACCTTTTTCTTTTCTTTGGATGTTTGAATGTATAAGCCAGATAAAAGCCTAATTATCTAATATGAATTTGTTATTATTTTATTTTCCAGGTCTTCTAAGCGTAGAGAATGGTGTAAAAGTGGGAGTTGTACATCGAAGTGTCATGTCGTCCTAATCCTGGTGAAGCCACTATACAATATGTGCTTCATATTGCATCAAGAAATTATGTGCTCCATAGAAATATAGAAGTGCACGGGAGGAAAACAAAAAATGAAGCCTACTACATTTCCCTTGTTGAGGGGATAAATGAGGCGAAAAATTATGTTGTCAATGACTTTACAGTTTTCATAAACTCACAACTCATATGAAATAAAATCAAAGGCATCTATGAATTTTGAATAGCGAATCTGAAACAACTTTACAAGGAAGCAATAATGTGGATTTCTCAGTTTCAATATTTTAGCATACATTACAATGCAAACATTCATAAGATTTCCATTGATATACTTTATAGAGGAATGCCAACTGTAGATGGAGGTGGCAAAGATGACATCGGATCATCATCTATTGCAATAGAAGTGATTGATCAACATCAACATAGTTCCCCAATATGTGAATGTGTTGTTGTGATAATTTTCCTTGGGGGTTTCATGACATGGTTCTTTCACTAAATAGGAACCCATTGATATGCTATTTTTTCCCAACCCCCAATGATTGGGGTATTTTGTATGGGTTACAAGTTTATTAAAAAATATGTGATATTCCATGTATATGAACAAATGTAATATTTTCATGGTTTGTGATATAATATTTGAATGTTTTTGAGGTTATTTACACTCAATGTGCTTGTAAATTTCATTGTGGAAAATTTCATCGATTTCAATATGAATTATAAAGGAATGGGTGGAGGTTAAAATCCAAGTCAAAAGAACTTACTAATCCTTCATCAATATCTAAAATTTTTCTTAAAAAAAACCATTTTTAAACATTAGCATTATCAAACAAAAGTATATCTCCACTAGATAACAATTATCAATAATTTACTTTTATAAGGCACTTTACCTTTGATATTGGGGAGAGATTCCCATTGAAATCAGTTCGTGCCAGCAACTTCCAGAGATCAAATTTTTAAAGAACCAACACTTCTATTCAATACTTGTGGTTTTGTTGGAAGAGGATTATACTACTGGTATAATATATTTTTATAGTAAACAATTGCTATATTTTATGGTTATATAGCTTTAGAATTGTACTATTATATGTTATAAAATTTATAAAATACCTTGATATATAAAATTAAATGGAGGATTTTGATAAGGTGGTGTTATAGCATCATTTATCACCTCTATATACTTGATGACTTATGCATTGGCCTTGGGCATCTCTTCCATTCAGACTTGGTCAAACTTCTTAAAAAACAGTATTTTGAACCATATGTGAATCTGCCCAGACTTTTCAGCGTGCAAACATGGGTCCACTCATATCTGACCCACGTGTACAATTTAAAATATTAAAAAATAATAAACTACCTATTAATTGGGAGGGGTTTACGGGTTTTATCTATAGTCTACTTACACCAGTATGTGGCCAAACTGTTTCCCAACTAAAAAATTGATTTGAGGAAGTATAAATACACCTCAAGGAAAAGGCCTAAGGGAGGAGAGAGAATGCTATTGATATTATAGCATGTTATAGCCTTGATGAAGTCTGATATTTCCCTGTGCCCCCTGCACTTCCCAAGTTCACGAAACCCTTGTTTCCTTGTGATTTTAACCCCCTCTTGATGTGACATCCTTTGTGCACCCTTTATGAAAGAAGCTTTGTGAGACTAGGGTTGGATGGATCCGGAGGACGTTTTTTCTTGGAATCGTGGTAGATCTCAGGTGATTTCTCCACTTTCTCTTTACATACTATCAATAAAAGAAGCTTTGTCCCATTCCTGATGTCTTTGTGTTATATGTCTCCTATACATGTTGAATAATCTTGTAATGGTTTGTTTCATGTTATTTTTATGAGATTATATGATCTAACATGCTGACATCTAGGATATATAGTTGTGCAACTAGTTTGTGTGCTTTGTCTTGATTGATTTCCAGGTCTTGAAGCACAAGGAGTAGAAGAGGGTTTTCACCATGTGGGATCGACCTCAAAAGTAGGACACAGAGGTAAGGGCATCTATCCACAGTTTTCTAGTTCAAGCATTATGACTTGTAATTTGAATGATTCTTATGATGATATGCCTTCTGCTCTGTTAGGTCCCTCAACCCAGACCTTAGGGTAGCTTTTCTGATAATAGAACTGGCGACTCCACTAGGGTTTACATCTGTGTAATACCTATTTTGGGTTGTTTTTCTCTGTATTTTGGGTTCCCTCATAGTTTGGTCACTTTTTTAGTCTAGTAGGTTTTTTTCCCATCTAGGTAGAAGTCCTGATCTTTTGGATCAGGCCTGGGTTTTTTCTTTTACTTTATTACAATTTATATGTGTTGATTGGTGTGTACACAATCACGTATACCTTCTGTTTTTTTCCAAAAGAA
Organism: Pinus albicaulis; assembly: GCA_034641835.2. Taxonomy (NCBI): domain Eukaryota; kingdom Viridiplantae; phylum Streptophyta; class Pinopsida; order Pinales; family Pinaceae; genus Pinus; species Pinus albicaulis. The sequence continues at coordinate 384,167,046 of CM076577.1, forward strand.
CCTGCGTATACATGAGTTTCTTTAGATACAGATGCGTACACATGCGTGTTTCACACAGAGGATCTGCGTATGCCTAGTAAAATTTGAAAAATTAAATTTTGGGACCCTGTAATTCTTTCCTACATGTTTTTGGTCATCGATGTGGAACCTCCTTGGTGTCTAGACATTGATTCTTCTTGCTGTGTGTCATTTTCTCCCCCTTTTATGTGAAAACCTAATCAATCTAGGGTTTTACCTTTTCGGTGAAGATTCAGTCGTGGCTATAGCACCAAGACTTCTCTCGGAAGTTCTTGGTTGTTATGACTTTTCAGAACAATGAGCCTTTGTTAGTTTTCTCATGTTTTCCTTGTGCATTGCTACACTTCTTGGTTTTTTCCTTCTTGAATTTCTTGCTTTTCTTGTTTCTTGAGATCAACTTTCTAGTTAATCTTGAAGTTGCCTTTCATCGGTTTCTTGAAGTTTTGTTTGCTGGAAGTTTATGCTATTGCTTTGAATCATTTTTCTTGAGTTGGTTACTTCTTTTCGTTTGTTTGATTCCCACTACAAAGTGGCATAATTGGCTTGTGGAATCGAAAGTTGCCTTGTTGGCCCAATTTCTTGATTTGAGACCTTTGGTAGTTTTGTGCTTATCTCAATGAAATTTTCTTGTTTCTTTAAAAAGTGAAAAGCCAAAAAACATTTGTGTTTTCTGTTGCTTTTGTTTTCTTTTCATGGTTTTCATCATTTTTGGAGAAATTTTTTAGTTTCTCATTTTTGGTCCATTTGCTTGGTTTTGAGAGTGATCCTTGTTTGGATTTGTGTTGTTTATATCAAGATTGTTTTGGCATTGTTTTGTGCAAATAATTTCCTATTGGGGCTTGTCTCTTCTTTTTTGTCAAAGTGATCAGACCAATCTTATTGAAAAACTCACTTGCTTCCCTTTGTGAGTAGTCCTAGGATTTGCATTCATCATTGGTAGTTCTTGCATTTGTTGCACCATTAAGAATTATAGTCTTTTTGATAGTTTTTGAAGTGTGTGAAGAGTGATATTGAAAAGAAAAAATAAGTCTTTCTTTTTTATTATTTTCTTCGTAGAACCCAAGTAGAAATCTCTTTTCATCGAAGGAAAAAAGTGCATAATCATGTAGTAGGTTTTCTATTGATTCCTCTTTTGCGTAGAAAACATCATAAGTTGCATTCTCCATCTACCCATGACTTTAAAAGAATGGATAATAATATCAAGTGTTTAAGTAAAATGAACTAGAATTTTTTGTTTTGTCATTAATTATACACCAACTAGTTTAGGTCATAGTGCCCTGGAACAGGTGAGTGGAGAGTTAACTCTCCAAGGCCACTCAAAACTGTCAAATGTAGAAGTTGATTAACGAGTGAAATCAAACTTCGTTAAGTGGATCGGGAAAGCTCTACCTATACAGAGTTAAGTGCAAGGGATAGTGAAGGTAGAGAAGAGACACAACCCCTATCCTATTTGTTGAATCTTGACCTAAGACCATTCCACCCGGCTGCCAATACGAACTGGTGCCCTTAGTTTCATTTCCTAGGTATCACATAGGTGACTGTGATGGGGATACCCATGGTACCTGAGGCAGACGTTGTATCACTTTCATTAGTACTTGTGGGGGGTGCCCTTGTGAAGCTTGGGTACTTGCACTGGCAAATGATTTTGTTAGGAGTCCAGCGTAACAATTTTTGTTACCTTCACTAGTAGGCCTGGGGCGTAATTACCCTAGAATATTTTTGAAAGGTCCTTTTATTCGCTTTCTTATATTTTGGTGTTCGGTTCTAATCACGAGGAGCGAAAATATCTGAAGGCTTCTTGATTGCTGTATCTTAGGGACTTTTGATAGAGTTTTCTCTTTACTCCTAGATTTCCATAGATTCATAAATTTTTTAGTCTAATTAATGTCATAATTATTAAAGTGGCTTACCGATCGCCTCGTCGATTGAGGAGGCTTCATGGGCTTTCTCCTGCGAGTGCCGAGCCTTCTTCAAGAAGGCGTAGGAGCAATTATGCTAGTGATTTTCATGCAGTAGTTGAGAACTCATTAGAGGGTGATCCTCCGACTGGGGTTTTTGTTTCTTCAGGTGGTCCTACTACTAGTGGTATTATAGAGAGGAGTACTCCACTCATCTATAGAGTCCTTTTTCCGGCAGAAGATTTGAAGTTGAAGAAGTTCCTAAACCTCTAGGTACTCCTTCCTCTCGTCTTCCTGCTAGTTTTCCCAACGTTTTTTTGTACATTGCGCTTGTGTCTCAGAGACCATCTAGCCCCCATATTCATCCCTTTCTTTCGATGGCCACAACTAGGAACACAACTTTGGCTATGAGCACCGTGAGTGTGCATACTCCTCTTTCAGTCAAAGGAGGGGGTACTATTTCTATTTAGATTGTGACTCCTAGTGCTTCTCTGTTTGGCTCTACTTTTATTCCATCTATCAGTGGGGGTACCCAAGAATTTCTTTCCCATTCTGGTCCCTTTTCTTTTGGAATGCCATCTAGTGCAATTCCTTATGTTTCCCTCACTGTTGCTTCTGTTGTCTCTGCACCTATGCCTTCTATAGCTAGTGTGTCAACTTATTTTCAGGGTTTCCCCTTCGGAAGTGGTCACATTCCCCATTCGAACCATTCCTTAAGATAATTTCCTTTTACCCCTCAAAGTCAAGGTTTCAATCCTTTCCTCGGAGGTCAAAGCTCTAATGATTTTCAATGCTGGAACCCTGCTTTTACAGTGTTGGGAGCTGGAAATAAATTTTTATCTGGTCAGTAAGGGAATGTACCTTTCCCTTTCATAAGTACTTCTCAGGTTTTCTCTCCTTTCTCCAATTCTTGGAACCCTTAGCAAGGGGTTTCCTCTTCATTTAACACTTAGATTGGGGGAAACATCCCTGTTTATGGAAATCCTACGATGGGAGGGGGTCCTTCTCCGAATGCTTCTGGGCCAAAAGGTTTCTATTATGGCTCAGCATTTTCTACGAACAATCTTTAGCAACCTGTTGCCTCAACAAATCTATGGTATTATTTTCATAATGTTGGGAATCCTTCCTTTGGGGGATGGAATTCTCCAGCTCCTCCATGATTACCTTTCTTGGCAACTTTGAATTTTCCATATTTATCAAATTTTACGAATGACCCAATTTGATACAACTCGGGTTGGCCTTCGGTCCCTACTAAACTTCCCTCATATATTCAAAAATCTAAAGAGAAGACTAGGGAGGATCCGACTGACCATGTTACCACTTTCCACTTATGGTGTTCGTTGAACTCCCTTATCAACGATTCGATTAGGTTGTGGCTATTTCAACGCACCCTATCTGGAAACGCTGCAAAATGGTAAATTGAGCTGATAGGGGGTAGTTTTTCTACTCTTGGCGAGTTGGCTACTATGTTTCTGAACCATTTTCAGTTTCATATTTTTTATGATTTCGAGACTAACCTCATGACCAATTTCCAGTAGGGAAAGGCAACACACATTTCTGATCATATTCAGGAATGGAGGAGAAGGAAGAGGCTCATCAAAGCCCAAATTCATAATGAGTTCCTTCTCAAATGGTTTCTTAAATCCTTACAACCAGAAATCTCAAAGGATGTATCCCACTGGCAAGTCCAGCGACACACTGACAAGTATAGCTCTTGAAGAAGACGGTTGAGAGAGAATCGACGACACTGGAAGCATTTTGCGTAGCCTCTTCACTGGGTTTTACATGGAGAGGAGTTTTAATATAAATATTAATATTGCGGGACGACCGTGCGATGACGAAACAAGGGAGCTCATCAAGAAGGCGGGAGAAGCCCTAGCTCTACTTTCACTCAAGAATAAACAAAATTGTGAAAGAATGATCAACCTTAAGCTGCGGAAAAATCGCCCAAATTTGATCGCGAGCCTCATCTCTGTGCTAGACGACCCAATTCAGGGTTTTCATGTAGCCATAATTCTTCGGAATCTGTGCGCATATTCAGACGTAGATTATGTTGAATTGAGGAAAATCACTGCAACAACAACTAAGGTAGAAGAGTCTATTCAATTAATAGCATTTCTTTTTGAAATTACAACTAATCTACATGGGGGCTCGATTTGATCCCAACAGTTTCATCCGATGGATTAATTTATTGTGATATTTTTTTTGTCAAGTTTTGAACTTTGTGATGGAGAAACGAGGTAAGCATCAGGAAGAAGAAATAGGACTTGTTGCTTAGATCTTCAAGTTCATAACCAAATCTGATAATTTCAATCGTTTGTTCGAAAAATCGGGCGATATAGCAAGGAGATCATGGATTTTGTAACTTGTAAAGGCTTTCAGGAGGCACTGGCGTCCATCAAAGGAGGTTTTGAGTATTAGAAGATTTAGCATCGAGATTTTGATCAGTGTTTTGGAGATGGAAAAGATTTCAGTATTAAGAAGTTGACCATGGAAATCATAATAGAGTTGAAGGAGACTTTGGAGGTGGTGATGGAGACGAAGTCAGAGTTGGATATTTACAATACATTCTTCGAGAGAGTGGGATTGAGTAGGCATCATCTCCCTATTTCATCCCTTGTACAATCTGCCATGGACTTGCTTCATGATTAATTTGGTGAGATATATTTGTGTGCTTTCATTGAAATTTTGTAAGCTGGCATAATGGAGGGAGTGGGTAACCATAACTTTAGATGCAACTAAAAACATGCTTTATTAAAGGTTTAGAGTGATTAAATTTTATAAGATGGTAATTTTTTATTATTATAAAATTTTAGGAAATATTTTCATTTCTAAAATTTGAGTTTTGTTAATTCTTTATAGACCCTAATTTAATACAGATTTATTATAAAATTTAAGGAAATATTTGTATTTCTAAAACTTTCAGTATTTTTTTTTTATAGATCTCTAGTGAAAATAGATTTATGCTCATTTTGAGCTACATACTAATAAAATGTTTCACTATAAAAATTTATTTTTTCACTTAATTTATATAATATATACATAATTGACATTAAAATATTATATTGATGATTCACATTTTCCGTACTAAGATGTTAATACTTGCTCTATTATATTCAAAAGTAAAAAAGGATATATATCTATAAGTTTTAATATTTATATCTTTTTGTTATTAATGTGTTTTAAAATGTTACATGTGAATTACAAATCTACATTATATCTTGGATTAAAAAACACCTATTAATGAAATAATAATTATTTTGGATCTTTATATACGTGATGCTAATTTTTTTTTTACTCAATCTACATATCGAAATATTTGATTTATAATTTTTATTAAACTATTTTGCGTTATTAATATTTTTCAAATGATATATATCAAATAAATTATACATTTCATAGACAAATAAGATTATTTTTAGTTTAAATTATTTTGTTTAGGTTATAAAAAGTTGATATCAAATTATCTTATTTAATATGAATATTAAAATATTTTATTTATGGCCACAATTTTTTTTGTCATTATTAATTTTTAATTGGTTAATATAAGTATTGTTTTATCTTTTTTAAATGTACCTTTATGTGACAATGTCTCCCTCATATAGGTTTGTAAGCATCTATTGAATTAGCTATTTTAAAAATTTAAGACCCATTTTTTAAATTTAATTTGTTAAATATAATTTACTTTATTATTATTTCTAAATAAAAGATTAAATGTAATTTGAAATAATATTTAAGTTTATGTATAAAAATTATTTTAAATATTGATAAAAATATATGATTGTGTTGAAAGCACTTGTTAACAAATAATGATGTGATTAATCCAAAAGATAGTTTTAAATATCGTGCTAAAATTGTGAAATCAAATATCTTTATTATATTAATTTTTAATTTATTTTTATTAATATTTATTAAAAGTGATGGCAAGTGTAGGAAGAGGACCTGGGCATTATTAAACCTTGATAGATATATTGAATTAACTTATTCTATGTACAACTTTGAATAATCAATTTTGAATAACTATAACGAATCAATGTTTCTAAAAAGAAATCACTAACTCACTAAGTTAATGATTTTGAGTAACCCATTAATATTAAAAGGAAAAATTGGGCACTAAACTCAAATTGATCATTAAAAATATTGTATCAATCTTGTCTTCCATTCCAGAATATCAATTCATCCATGTACTATGAGATCGAAATACACTAGCAAAGTCATTGTCCAACCAAAAAATTTTCCGTCGTTTTGAAACAGTATGTTAATGGCTTCACCCAAATCCACTTGATTCCTTAATTCATATGCCATTACCCATGGAGTAAAATCCAATAGCCAAGTGATTGAATGAGAGTTATGTTAGTCGGTTGATGAAACATGGCCCGGGACCTTGAAATTATGAAACCATTATGATTAATGCAAGGAAGATTCCCTCCATTCATGAGAAATCCATTGGGAAATACTTTACTAAGATCGTCAGAGTTTTGGATTCAATTTAGGTGTGAAATATATTATAATAATAATAATAATTCAATTTTAAGGTCACTGCCATGCCATATACTAAATTGGTGTATGATACCCTCTTGTTTGTGGGACAAGGGACCCACCTTTTCGCAATGATTTGACTGCTAAATCTACAAAAGCATACATACTCTACCCCTCTCATTCTGAAAGTACTTAAAATACAAGAGAGTTTTAAATTAATGATCATGAAATTTAATAGATCATCTATTTGCACCTTTGTTAGCTCCATGCTTACCTATTTGCACATGAATTTTATCAATTGTGAATAGGTCATCATTTTTTACTTATAGAGGCCAAAATCATAGCCCGGTGATGTATATAACCCACAAAATTCCTCACAGATTAAATCAGAGCCTGAGCATGAACCCAAGCATCCTCATCTTGCAACAATTGTGACCAAAAATAACCATTCTAGCTGCTTAAAATCCATTGCAAATCTCAAGGATGTAATTCATGGCAACAAGACTAGAGTGACGGAGAGGGTTCCCAACACTAGCTGCAATCCTAGATCAATTGACAACAACAAATTCTTGAATCCCATGTCACACGAGGTTATGATTGTGAATAACTCCAGATGTGATTTGAATATAAATATATTGTTAAGAGGAAATGGTTATACTGTCATTGGAACTATCAAGACAGGTACTCCAGGCCCTGGGACACCCAATAATAATCCTTGCTCTATATGGGAAGATTAATATGAATATTAATGCGGGATACTATCAAAGTGATTTTACCTTTGCATACTGCCTCTTCATCAAACAGAAATCATCCTTCCACTCCTCGTTTTTCAAATGGTTGTGAAATGGAATTGATCAGTCAGGTAGCCTACCAGAAGTGTGGAGAACAATTTGGCAAGATGGAACCTCTCGAAACTCATCATCTTGGAAAACATGCTGGTAAGAACCTGCATCCAAGTTTTGTGCATTGATTTTACTCGAACAATAAAGTGTTTCAGCCCTCCATGTTTATATTTCAGTATGACTGAATGAATGATACTATTGTCTCTGAAACTATTAGAAGATGTAATGTTTTCTTCTTTTGGAATGATATTTATGTATGGTGTTTCCAAAACTGCGTTTCTCAATAGCATGAGACTTGGATAAGGTTCACTATGCTTATAATGGTCATAGTATTTTATGATTTTGTAGTCACTGAGCTATTTCAAGGGGATTATTCCAAGAACATTGTGGAGATAATCTTCAGAACAAGCTGGCTGAAAATTGAAAGCCTGCATAGGATAATTAAGAGAGTTCAGAAGGTGCACAACATGCAGAAAATGCTTGCAAGTTTCGAGGAATTTCGTGATATGATTAAGTCAAAGGAAACCAAATTGTCCAAGAAGCATCCAAGATGTTTGGTAGATGGGAATGAGCTTCTAAGGTTTCACGGCACCAAAATTATGTGTTCTCTAGGCATGAATGGATCTTCTAGCCAATGTAAGCTAGAAGGATGAAATGTTTGTAGGATCATTAGAACATGATTTTCGGTGAAGGAAGCAGGTTGCAGGGGAATTTATACTACAACCACAAGTGGTAGAGCTCATGATTCCATTGCTTATTATGAAGATGTTTTCATGTTCTCTACAGTGAAGAAGGCTTTGTTGATATGCAGGGTTATTGTTGATCGAGTACACAGGCCTTTGGATAACTTTGGAGGGTTGTCGCCTCTTACTGGCTTTCACTCTGTGGCAGGAAAAGTTGGTGTTTTTTCTAGTAATGAAGAGTTGTTTATCCTCGATCCCAAAGCCCTTCTACCATGATTTTTTATCATATGCAAGTCTTGATTGAGTCTGTCTCCGCTCTTGCAATAGGGGGAACAACACCATTCTTGATAGGAAGTTCATTTTACTCTTATTTTGTTCTCTGTTTGACTAATCTGTAAGCACCTACCTGCCTTACCCACTGAATTTCTGAATTCCAATTAACTTGATTATTTGTTGTGACAATCTATGGAAGGTTGTCCTGCAATCAATTTACATGAAAATCTTAATTGTACTTTATCCTTATTAAGCACTCACCTCGCTTATTGTGGTTGGGGAGGTTATTTTTTAATCTAAGTTGTAATGAAATGGATTAGGTTTTGAAATTGATATACATGAATAAGCTTGGGTTCAAATGTAATTCCATGCTTGTTAAGTACCTATGTTTTAAGTGTATTTGCATGCTTATTAAGCACCTGTGCTGTCATTGTGCCTTGGGATCAAGTAACCATCTACAATCATTTTGCATGAGGCAGAGAGTGAATCTACCACGAAACAAACTGGAAAGTTCTGGTGTTGTTATAGTTAAATTTATATTATTTTAATACTTGTCAAGTGATTTGTAAGGTCTTTTCCAATGTCTAGCCAGCTTATTTCATGTAAAAGAATTCTTAAAAGTGTTATTCGGTATGAAGTTTTTCTCTGCTACAAGTTATACAACAGATTAAAGCAAGACTTGGGAATTCTCATTTTTGGTTGGTTTTGAAGCAATTTCATATTTAAGGAAAATGCTGATTCATAGCAGTGAAGTTTTGAGCAAGTCGTATTTTCTCTGCTCTTGATCTATATTATGTTAAGTTATGATTCTGTTATCAATTTTTAGCAAAGTTCAAATACAAGATTAAGAGTGCCATTTGATTCGGTTAAAGGTCTGGGAACACTTTTTCCCATCCAACTTTGGCATGCAATATCTATTCGGGGTAGTTCACTGTATGTGTGTGCTTTTATAATACATTAGACTTTCCATTTGTATTGGATCCGTCAACTTTCAGGTAGCAGCAACAACAGGTAGAATATTTTATGCATTATTTAGGTTGACCAAAAATAATATTGAACATTGTATTGGTCATTCTCATTTGGGTTTGGACATTGGCAAAGAAGTTATATGTAAATTGTTGATACCAAAAGATTAGAAATGTTAAATCATAACAGGGAAATGCTAAACATGGTAATAGTCTGGCTGTTATTTTCATATTTATACTGAGCATTTGAAGTCCGTCATAATTTTAATATGTCAAAGACTCAGAAAAGATAATGGAGATGTTTAAACTTTACATGTTATCAACTACCATTATGTTACCTAAGTGTGGCCCATAGTTGGTGGATTGCTTATATAGAAGACAAAATATACCATGCCTAACCTTTATATGTGTGATAGAAGACATTTCCAGAGTGTCATACATGACCACAGTCTGCCTAAATGGGCCACAAGTTTCACCAATATAATTATTTCTTTCCCTTGAACATCTTGTAACTCTAAGATGCATAATTATTTGGATCATAATATATCTTTAAGTAAAATTTCTTGCATGTTCACTGTAATTATTCTTCACAACATTAGATGAGGTAGCACCAATTGAGGTGCTGGCAATTTAATGCTCTTTTGTACCCTTTGGTTGATCTCTTCATCTAGCTAGTGCACCTCTTCTAATTATATCTTTCCCTTCAACATCTTATAACTCCAAGATGCACAATTCCTTGGAGCAAAACATACCTCTTAAGTAAGATCTCATGCATGTTCACTGTAATTGTTCTTCAGAACATTAGCTAATATTTTTCATAGCACCTGTTGAGGTGCTGGCAATTTAATGCTCTTTTGTGGAATTTGGTTGATCTCTTGATCTGGCTAGTCCACCTCTTCTCATAACTACATATTTCAGCCCAATAACTAAGATATGCTCGATTGTTGTTAGTATTGAGCTGGATCATTTACCATTGCTGATTAATCTTACATGTTTGTTGTACATATGGCCTTTCTTCACACAGGTTTCTCATTTTTTAATGATGTTGGATGACCTTTTCATATTAGGTAGCTATATGTTTTTTCCTGCAAAAGACTACAGTCATAAATCTAGCTAAAGACTTTGTAGTTTCTTTGTGAAGCCAATTTTATGTCTAGTGGTTGAAAAGCGGTAAACTTTGTGAACAATAGTGTTTGTCTAGTGGTTGAAAAATAGTATTCTTTCTGAACAATAGTGTTTCTCATTTTCTGTATTAAGTCACAGAGCACTATTTTGTATTTTCCATTATCATTCCCATCTATCATCCTATCTTTGTATTATGTTTTGATGACATCGAATTAAAAAACTACAGGTCATTGTTGTATACTTATGATTAATGGTGTAACTTGTGTGTTTGATGCATTGTTGTTCTATTTTCGTGTTACATCTTTATGTCTATTTTATTTCTGGAAAATTGTAATGAGTAATAGTAAGCTAAGATCATCAAATTCAAAGAATATCACTTTTAAATTCACGCCATAGATTACTATTTCTTGTTCTACAACCTCAATTTTTACTCTCCATCATTCTCCTTATAGCTTTATATGTTAAAAAGAATAAGGATCATTACATGTATATATTTGTGCGGTGTGGAGTCTCTTTATTTTTTGTCATGTTTAATGTCTTATAACATGGTATCAACACTGAGGAGTGAAGAATCCCTATCCCTGCGTGCTCATGCTCGAAGCTTGTTAGCATTGAAATCATTAGCTTTATTACTTTGCATAGAATCATGAAGCCTTTTTAGATTCCTTGAGAACTAGTTCAAAGAGGTCTCAATCATAGATTCATATGCTATGTTAACAATATAGTTGGCTGATGATAATTTGGTTGGTGAATACCTTGAAGGACACATAAAAAATCACATTTGAATAATTTTATTTAGCATATCACCTTTTTTTGCCTATAATAAACAATTTGTGGGAATAATCTCTAAATTGTTGGAGTAGGCCATGCCTTGTTTGACTTTGGGTGTAGGTTACTTCTAGTCTTTGGATACTCATGAGTTGCTTTGTGTAATTTGATTTTTGTTGTGGGGCCATTTTTTACAAACAACTGATTTCACAAGCACTAACAAGTTGACTTGATAAGCAGCTACAGTGACATCACATGTGCTTAATAAGCATGCAAATACACTTATAACATAGGTACTTAACTAGCATGGAATTACATTTGAACCCAAGCTTAGTCATGTATATCAATTTCAAAACCTAATCCATTTCATTACAACCTAGATTAAAAAACAACCTCCCCAACCACAATAAGCGATGTGAATACTTAATAAGCATAAGGTACAATTAAGCTTTCCATGTAAATCGATTGCAGGACAACCTTCAATAGATGGTCACAACACATAATCAAGTTATTTATAATTCATATATTCAATGAGTAAGGTAGGTAGGTGCTTACATATTAGTCAAACAGAGAACAAAATAAGAGTAAAAGGAACTTCCTATGAAGAATGGTGTTGTTCCCCCTATTGCAAGAGTGAGGACAGACTCAATCAAGACTTGCATACGATAACAAAGCATGGTATAAGGGCTTTGGGATCGAGGATAAACAACACTTTAATACTGGAAAAGAGATCAAATTTTCCTTCCACATAGTCAAAGCCAGTAGGAGCTGACAACTCTCCAAACTTATCCAAAGGTCTGTGTACTCGACCAACAATAACCTTGCATACCAACAAAGCCTTCTTCACTATAGGGAACATGAAATCGTCTTCATAATAAGCAATGGAATCATGAGCTCTACCACTTGTGGCTATACTATAGACTCCCCTACAACCTGCTTCCTTCACCGAAATTCATGTTCTAATGATCCTACAAACATTGCATCCTTCTAGCTTGCATAGGCTAGAATATCCATTCATCCTTAGGAAACACATAATTGTGGTTCCCTGAAACCTCAAAAGCTCATTCCCATATTCTAGGCATCTCGAATGTTTGTTGGGAAATTTTCTTTCCTTTCACTTATTCATATCACAAAATTCCTCGAAACTTGCAAGCGTTTTTTGCATGTTGTGCACCTTTAAACTCTCTCAATTATACCATGTGGGATTTCAGTTTTCAGTAGCTTGTTCTGAAGATTATCTCCACAATGTTTCTGGAAGAATCCCCCCTTGCAATAGCTCAGTGACTAAAAAATCATAAAATACAATGACCATCATAAGCATAATGAACCTTATCCAAGTCTCATGCTACTGAGAAACACATTTTTGGAAACACCATACATAAATATTATTCCAAAAGCAGAAAACATTACATATTCTCATAGTTTCAGAAACAATAGTATCATTCATTCAATCATACTGAAATATAAATTTGGAGGGCTGAAACACATTCTTATCTCAGTAAAACAAATGCACAAAACTTGGATGCAGGTTCTTACCAGCATGTTTTGCAAGCTGATGAATTTCGAAAGCTTCCATCCTGCCAAACTATTCTCCACACTTCTAGCAGGCTACCCGACTGATCAATTCCATTTCACAACCATTTAAAAAATGAGGAGTGGAAGGATGACTGATGTTTGATGAAGAGGCAGTATGCCTTGCAAAGGTAAAATCACTTTGATAGAATCCTGCATTAATCTTCCCATATCTAGAGCTTGGATTATTATTGGGTGTCCCAGGGCCTGGAGTCCCTGTCTTGATAGTTCCAATGATAGTAGAACCATTTCCTCCTGACAATCTAGTTATCTTCAATTCACATCTCGAGTTATTAAAAATCATGACCTCGTGTGATATGGGATTCAATAATTCGTTGCTGCCAATTGATTTAGGACTACAACTAGTGCTGGGAGCCCTCTTTGTAGCTATAGACTTGTTGCCATGAATTACATCCTTGAGATTTGCAATGGATTTGAGCAGCCATAATGGTTCTTTCTGGTCACAATTGTTGCAAGATGATGATGCTTGGGTTCATGCTCAGGGTTCATTTAATCTACGAGGACTTCTGTCGGTCATATACATCATCGGGCTCTAATTTACATTGTAGGGACTTCCTCAAAGAAAACCATACAGTTGGCATTTTTTGGTTGAATATTCTCTTGCACTGGATCAATGCTGACAGAGCTATCTGAATGTAGGGGGCATCAAACCGTCGAGTTTGAGAGAGCTGCGTTGTGTGAATAAATTTACAAATTTGAATTCCCTATGCACTTTACGAATTCCACATTCTGGATGCATTCAATGCTGCAGTGGGGGTAGGGGAGGGTTCTGGAGGATGGGAGGGCAGAGGAAGAGGGTGGCGGAAATTAGTGGGGCCTCAAAAAGGCTATCACCAACAACGGACGTGAAAACAGGAGGTGAATTGCACCGAAGTGGGGTCTTTCTGGAAAGGGCTGGCCGAAGGTGTCAAATAAACTTCGGTTTGTCCCAGCATTAGCTTCTTCCAAAAATAAATTGGCCAGGATAATTTTGGAGACAGTGCTGGCTACTATTATTTTCTCGTCGGAAACATATTTTTACGACATGCCCCTGCTTCAGTCCTCCAGCTATAAGGGGATGTGCACTCCTCTTCCATTTAATCTCGCTTTCCTTTCACTCATTCTAGAATTATTTGTTTGTATCTCGGGCAATGTTGAATCTTGAATCCTCTGCAACATGAAGCTAGCTGGTGGGTGTCTGCCATTTTTTCAATAAAGCATGGTGTACCTAACTGTATTACATTCCACGGATCATGTTTCTGCAGTAGAGCAATTGTCACTCTTTATAGAACTTCTTATCGCTAGTATTTGTGGTGCAATGGTCTCTTGGTTTAGCCCTATATGATGTGCATGGAGTAAGAGACACAAGAAAAGAAAAGCATCATCATTCCTAGCCCCAAAGGATTGTCCTTAATCAGAAACCTCATGCACACCGCAAGCTTGAGTACTTGGCTTGTCTACATGGGGCCAAGAAACAAATGGCGTTTGGCTTGGGCTCAACGCCAACCGTGATTACATCAGATCCTAACGTGGTCAAAGAGAAAATTTAACTTCAAAATATATCTTTGGCAACTCTAAATCCTATAATCATTAGAATAATATGGTCTTATGCCATAAGACATTTCACTGAATTTGGAAACGTGTATCTCTATCTATGGCATTGGGTTTCCATTTTGAAAGTTATATAAAGATTGAAAGTTTACATTATTATTGAATAACGTGGTTAATTTTGATGGTTTTGTTTTTTCAAAGCAAGAAAAGTTTGAAATTGGCATTAATCTAGAGGAGAGGTGATGTTAATAAGTGATATGATATTATTAATTTAAAAATAACATTATGATTGATTTATTGACAATGTTGTTTTAATTAATTGTTTATATATATATATATATATATATATATATATATATATATATATGAATTTTATTTATTTATTATTTCTCTTAATAATAAATAAATGTATGGGTGTTTTCTTAATCACACAATTATATTATATTAATTATATATAGTGCTTATGAGATATAACAATTTTTAGAGAGATTGGTTCTTGAGAGAATATCTCAACAAACTAACTGCTCAAAAAACCAATTCTAACTATTTTCTAAGGTAAGTGTTATATCTAAGCTGCCCCCCTCCCCTCCCCCCCCCCGCCCCTTCCCCTTAACACTTACATTATTACATAGCCACAAATTACATATAAATCAAATCTGTGTAATATGGTCTTCATCAGCAATGACGTTCACTCTGGGATCTTGCAAACACTGCTCCTTTTTCACTACCACACGAGCTACCACCTGATCTCCATTTGAAACATACTTGCCTCTGACCATCATTAATGAAATTTTCATAATTGACATTTCTTTACTAGAATGAAGAATAGCCCAGATATTGAGTATCTCTATGGACAAGTTTCCATCCCAGTAGTGTGCACTGAAAGACACACTTCCAGTTATATAGGTAACCTATCTAAGTACATAGCTTATCCAATGCTCAATTATGCAACTGATCTTTATTCACACACACATACACACATTGATAAAAAATAACTAATACGATAACTGATAGATGTTTTATAAAAGCATGAGAGAATATGTATTAAATTCATTATCATTGTCACAATCTGAGTAGTACTCAAGGTTGGCCTTTGGTAAGTATTTAATGGTAGCTATGTCTACTGATTCCTTTAATTTTCCATTTAAGATATCTACGGCACGAGTTTTACAATTGAATGTTGTGTGTCCATGTTTTCAAAAATAAAAACATTCTAATGAGTTCCTATTTTCTTTGAATCTTCCATTTGAGAATAGTGTCAACTCATCATGTGAGTTATCCTCTATGTTACTTGATTTCATCCTATTCTCTTCTACTAACATTGTTGCAATAATTTCATCTAATGATCTAGAGGAAGGTTGACTTAAGGTGAAAATAATTATCATAACATGAAGATAAGTTATTTAACAAAATATCCTTAGCATCTTATTCTTCTATTTTCACCTCAATTTTCTCGAGCTACCATATGAGTGATTTTAGATCATTTATATTTGTAGACAATGATACCCCATTATGCATTTTGAGTTTGAATAACTACATTTTCAAAGAGAATTTTTCATTAACGGCCTTTTCCCCAAATAATTTTCTAAAGTGTTCCCATATTTGTGAAGAGGACTTTCCTAAGTCTATAAGGTGAAGCTGTGAATCTGACAAAGATAGTCCTCTAATAGGCTTAGTTGTCTCTTCCCTTGTCTCTCATTCAGCTAATTTTTTTGGATCTTGGGGTGATGGTTATAGTCCTTTTACTAAGCTCCAAATGTTCTTATGCATGAGATTCATTCGTACCTTCACCTCCCAGGTATAAAAATTCGAGCTATTGAATTTTTCCATAACTATTTGTTCCATATTTAAAAATAAAAAACTACTATATGATTGTTACCTTATAATTCCAACACACATGTAGGCACTCAACTCACTAAGCATTGTCGTAGTAATTCCAGCTTTAATTCCTTATCCATTTAAGTATTGAGGATTTTTTGCCTTGCAATATATTAGATATCATTTTTTGGGATTCAACTATGTTAAGTAATTAATTCATCTATGACCATTTCCATGAGAGGTAGTCATAACTAACTTTTCTCATGATTTTTAATAGTCCACTTAGCACTCATTGCATCGGGTGATGCTCACAGGGGTGAAGAAGTGGGATTAAAATTAGTGAACTGAATCAAATAACATCAATCATCACTTCCGGGGCTTGAACCCGGTAACCAGGACTTCCCGGGAAATCCCCCATCCCAGATCGGCTCTAGCTCAAGTGCTCTTAACTGTGGAGTTTTCCCCACAATCAAGCCCACTTAGCTTGCTACCCCATTTTCAAAACATTAGCAAGTATTGTGCCTCATGAACTATTCAAGAAGAGCTCCCTTCACTCTTTGTATTTAAGTATTGAGGGGTTTTCGCAGTGCATTATATTAGATATCATTTTTTGGGATTCAACTACGTTAAGTAAGTCGTTCATCTATGACCATTTCCATGAGAGGTAGTCGTAACTAACTTTTCTCGTGACTTTTGAATAGTCCCCTTAGAACCCATTGCGTCAGGTGATGCTCATGGGGTGAAGAAGTGGGATTGAAACTAGTGAACTGAATCACATAGCATCAATCAGGACTTGCGGGGCTTGCACCTGGTAACCAAGATTTCTTGGGAGGTCACCCATCCTAGATCAGCTCTTTCTCAATCACGCTTAAGTATGGAGTTTTTCCCACAATCAATCCCACTTAGCTTGCTACTCGATTTGCAAAATGTTATCAAGTATTTTTCCTCATGAACCATTCAAGAAGAGCTCCCTTCACTCTTTGTATTTAAGTATTGAGGGGTTTTCGCAATGCATTATATTAGATATCATTTTTTGGGATTCAACTATGTTAAGTAAGTCATTCATCTATGACCATTTCCATGAGAGGTATTCGTAACTGACTTATCTATGACCATTTCCATGAGAGGTAGTTGTAATTGACTTTTCTCATGATTTTTGAATAGTCCACTTAGCACGCATTACATTGGGTGATGCTCATAGGGGAGAAGAAGTGAGATTGAAACTAGTGAACTGAATCACATTGCGTCAATCATCACTTCCGGGGCTTGCACCCAGTAAACAGGACTTCTTGGGAGGTCACCGATCCTATATTAGCTCTGGCTCAAGCGCGCTTAACTATGGATTTTTCCCCACAATCAAGCCCACTTAGATTGCTAGCCCATTTGAAAAACCTTATCAAGTATTGTGCCTAGTGAACCATTCAAGAAGAGCTCCCTTCACTCTTTGTATTTAAGTATTGAGGGGTTTTCGTAGTGCATTATATTAGATATCATTTTTTTGGATTCAACTATGTTAAGTAAGTCATTCATCTATGACCATTTCCATGAGAGGTAGTCATAACTAACTTTTCTCATGATTTTTAAATAGTCCACTTAGAACTCATTGCATCGGGTGATGCTCACAGGTGTGAAGAAGTGGGATTTCAACTAGTGAATTGAATCACATATCGTCAATCATCCCTTCCAGGGCTTGCACTTGGTAACCAAGACTTCCCCGTAGGTCACCCATCCTAGATCGGCTCTGTATCAAGTGCGCTTAACTGTGGATTTTTCCCCACAATCAAGCCCACTTATCTTTCTACCCCATTTGCAAAACCTTAGAAATTATTGTGTCTCATGAACCATTCAAGAAGAGCTCCCTTCACTCTTTCTATTTAAGTATTAAGGGGTTTTCATGGTGCATTATATTAGATATATTTTTTTGGGATTCAACGACGTTAAGTAAGTCATTCATCTATGACCATTTGCATGAGAGGTAGTCGTAACTGATTTTTCTCATGATTTTTTAATAGTCCACTTAGCACTCATTACATCGGGTGATGCTCACAGGGGTGAAGAACTGGGATTGAAACTAGTGCTCTCAGGTGTCACAACTCTTGTTGCAGGTCCAACAATTGGTTCAACTTCTCGACATCAGGGCCTTCAAGATCTTGTGTTGTTGTAAACTAAAAAAGGAAACCCGCATCAAGCATCCACAACTTCTGGAGATAATCCAACAATTCGTCCACTACATGAAGACCACAACTTTGTGTGTTGCATAAATCATATACCCATGATCCATTGTCAAGAGATAAGCCAAAAATAAGGCCATGATTTTGGAACAACTGTTGTGCAACGAAAAACGTTACCACACAGCGATTGTAATGGCATGGTCATAGATGGTGGCTCTAAAGGTCATCAGTCTAGTCAACATCAACCAAAAAATTGTTCAAGAGCCAGATCCATTCTTAAATAAACCAAATAGTAACCATGTGTGGAATCATGTGAGAAAACAAGAGCTAAATGAACTGCTCCAGGGATGGCTTCTATAATGTATGCTACAATGTATGAAGATATGCTTACGAAAGAAAATAACGCCAACAAAGATAATTAGAGAATGTGTTTCACATTCAGATAAATGCACTGAAGGCAACAACACTGATTCTTTATGAAACCTGTCACATTTTCCTAGGACTTATGGGGAATTAACATATGTCTTTTAACTAAACAAAAATTTATCAGATAATTTTAAACACAATTGTCGAGGCATAAAAAGGTATCTTTTTAGCACCTATTTATCTCACATTAATTATCAATCTGGGAGCGACTTTTTATTTCAAGAGTGTACTCAGTCTGAGGCAGCAATTTATCCAAGAGAAATACTGTGAAGATGTAGTATAGAATAAAAAATGCAAAGGTAACAAATGCTTGTAAAGAAACCTACTTACAGTGACATGAATGGAAATATTAAACTACATCAATCTTGCAGAACATCGATCAGGGATGCAGTAGCAATAACTCTTTCCCTTAGAAATCGATGCAAGATAACCAATCTGGGGACTTAGGAGCAATAACTTCTATCCTCTACAGTTGGAGATCTTAAAGCAATTGAAACAAAAGCAGATTCAATGAAAGCAACTTAAAAGAAACGCAATCCGAAAAGGAACAACAGCATGTAACTACAGCTCATCTATTTGCTAATCAAAGACTATGAAAAATTAATGGAACAACAACGTGAAATGAACAACAATTAAAATAAGAAATTCAACAATAATTAATTCTGCAATCATAATGAAACCAAACACGATTATCACACAACAGTAATTAAAGAATAGAAATACAAACAGCGGATCGCTCCACCACAGCCGGGCCCTCAACCGCCGGTGAAAGCGCCGCTGGGCTATTGCAGAGCTTCAGAAATGGAATGAAAACGCCTCTTTGTATTAATCAAACATGAATAACTTTTACATCAGTTTCTCTTTGCTCACAAGAGTCAAGGAATTACAATGTTACAAAGGGAATTCAATAATCATCTATTGTTCTCCATCCTCCCCCAATACACAATATATGCTCTCCTTTTATAATCAGAAGGAAGAGAAATTAAATAGCAAATATAATCTCCCATAACAATATTGGATTGTTCTCAATCAACTTGATCAACCAGAAAATATATTTCTAACAGTCTTTCAACAAGAGCAAGGCGAATTTGGCTTTGCAGCTAAGATTTGGAGGACGGTCGCAACAACAAATCTGAGAAAATAATGTTCAAAGAACCCTATGTATCTCTCAATACAGGCCGAATTTGGGCAAACCATTCTTTACAAAAGTTAATTGGGTCCGTTCTGGACAAAACCCATGTTCCGGATTTTCCAGATTCTTCTTCATTTTCCCAGAATCTTAACCCAAAAACTTTCACTTTTTATTCCAGCGGATTTCTGAGTTGGAATATTTCATGATGATTTGGAAATCAAATCTGTAAT
Organism: Pinus albicaulis; assembly: GCA_034641835.2. Classification (NCBI taxonomy): domain Eukaryota; kingdom Viridiplantae; phylum Streptophyta; class Pinopsida; order Pinales; family Pinaceae; genus Pinus; species Pinus albicaulis. Next base: position 384,186,997 of record CM076577.1, read on the forward strand.
TTAGGAAATATCTCGGAGGCTAAAATGATAAATGATATTAATAAACCATCATTGATGAAATTATGCATAATAATAATCAATTTATTAAAAATAAAAGAGAAAAAATAATATTCATCCATAAGAGCATAAATCATTATAAGATGGATTTATATGATAAATTATAATAAATGATATGATAAACAAGAGTAAAAGTGGATGAAGTAAGTGTTAAAAAGTGGTCGTATTTACGACCCAACATACCCCCAAACTGAATATATTGCATGCCCTCATGCAATCCAAAACTGAATATATTGCATGTTCTCATGCAATCCAAAGACAAAACCCATGTGTTAACCAAGCAAAGAAAATTGTTCATCCAAACTCATGAAATGGATGAAACAAATGAATTTTTCCTCAAATAATGGATATTCAATTTTAGCAATCTTGATAAAGGCATAACAATTTTTACCGTGGACGTTCAACTATATGTATATGAAGTTGCATAAAAATGTGACATAAGTAACAACAAACTTCATTAACCATTTTCTCAAAAATCAGATCGTTTTGATGCACGGATCATGAGATATAAAAAATGGTTGTAGGTGATAGTGCATAATTTTCGAAATTTTATGAACTAATTTAGCGTGAAATTATATGGGTTTGTGTATTTTAATGATACCTCTTTACTATCCAGAAATCACAAGAATTCAGTTCATAGTTTTAAAGATATATGCGAAACAATTTCTACACTATATACAAATGAAATTGTATGCCTTAAATGAGAAAGAAAGTGAAAAACATCCATCATGTGTAGCAATTCCCTCCCCCCAAACTGAAGAATTAGCATGTCCTCATGCGATGCTAGAAACAAAGAGAGGTGGTTGCTACAATCTGTTGAAATCTATGCTTGGTGTAAAACATGGAATAAGGGAGGTGTTGAGAATGAATAAGAATATCCATGGATGATAAAGAATATTACGGACATGGTCACAAGAAAGAAATGAAATAAATCAACACTCCCCCAAACTGAAAGATGAGACGTGTCTAAAAAATGGGAAGTGGTAAAGATGTAGAATAAATAATGCTCAATGGATTTTCATGAAATTCTCCTAAATTCATAATAAATCAGAAAATTATGCTATTTTACCTCAAGTGTTACCTCCGAAAAAAATGGAATGACATGTAGGGACTGGCCTTTGTTGAAGCTGATGTAGGCTTAGCGAATACGGAAAGTGATGCAAAAGGTAGAAGCCATGCAAGCACATCATGTCTGAAGAATTGTGTGCATTCGCGAGCCTTTGTTGTTTAGTTGCAATAGTGATCATGCTGAGGATAGAATTTTCCCCATACTTGTTGTGCTCCTGTAAACAAATCACAATGTGTATGCAATTTTCTTGAATCCATAGTTTCATTTTTGAATGGCAACAGATAAGATGCATGCAAAAAGTTCAATCAACAAAAATTATGTAGAAATGCAGTATGAATATTGTGGCAAATCAGCAAAATAGAAGAGCAGCATATTGCACAACAATTGTACAACATGGAAAGGCATACATACTTATGATACAATCAATGAAATTATAGCATTTACTGAAATCCATGCATGTGATAAATCGTAAACAGATATAGAAGCGTTTTGTAATGATTCAAGGATAAGGAGAAGGGACAGCTTAAGATAAACATAAGTACAAATGCATTTATTACCCACTTAAACTAATGTGATCGATTTATGATGATTTTCATGTATAATAGGTTCGAAATCACAAGTTAAGGATTCATACTTTCATCTGATATTTAAATAGAGATATAGGAAAAATAGTTTAAATATAACTATTGATGTGTATAAGTGTGACTCCAATACCATCAGCAGAGCTCTGCTGCCCACAGGTGTCCATAACCTTGATAGAGTTGTTGTTTTACCCATGGAACCATTGTCCTTTATGTATGCTGAAGAAGTGCTTTTTATTGAATATCATGACGGAGGCCATTGTGCTGGCTTGGTGACCAGATAAACCACAATGCCGTTCACTGGGAAGAAGTGAAAGGTGGGCAGGCCGGCTCGTGATGAGACCTCCTGTTCCAAGGACTTATTGATTTTTTCAATTGTCTGTTGGACCATTTCCCTGGTTTGGTGGCCATAATGGGAATGCCACTTCACTGCCTTCCCTATGATCACGGTAGGCTGGCTCTTGGTGAGACCCCCTATCCTCCATCTGCAAAATCATTATTAATGGAATATATAAATATTTTTTCTTCTTTTCTTTTACACACAGCACTTTTCCTCAGTTAATCATAAGGGATGGCTCAACACTCCTTAAGAGTAGGGATGGTGGAAGAATTCTGAACATCTCAATAGAAAAAAAATATGCCCTTGTTCCTACTCCATAAGTAAAAATCAAATAAAGTTATAAAATATGGGAAAGAACCAACATGATAAATATAATCGATCATATGAATTTAGTGGTAATAAGACAACAAAATCATGTTATTGATTATGTCCCTTTTTCCTTTTTCTTATCATTACTAAACAACTTTCTTAAAAATGATGATTTCTTTTGATTTGCTGATTGCAGTAAGTTTTCATTTGTATGATTGTGTATCCTTCCATAAATTGTATGTTTTTCTTTCAAAAAATCATGAAAAATTCAAAAAAATCCTCAAAAAATTGTTCACAAACAAGAAAAATGCACTCAAAAAGTGTTGTTCCTTTAGAAAGGAACAACAAAAACAATCTGCGAAAATGTTGTTCCTTTGAAAAGGAACAGCAAGAATAATCTGCAAAAATGTTGTTCCTTTGGAAAGGAACAGCGAGAACAGTCGGCGAAAATGTTGTTCCTTTTGGAAGGAACAACAAAAATAAACACATAAACGCACTACTTCTTAAGAAGAGCGACTGCTGTTCCTTAAGAGGAACAATAACTATCTCTTAAGAGGAACAAAAAACAAATATAAACATGTAAAAAGGAAAAAAGAGAAAAAAAGAAACAAAGCTAATATGCAATCCATTGCCAAGAAAATCCAATCAAATAGAAAGGAAAGTTTATGTACAGGTTTCAAGAAAAAGTAATTTTTTTACAGAATTGGTGCTACTGAAGAATTGCCTTCTGCAATTTGAAACTTGCATTGTGGGGTCCTTATTGTTCAGTTGCAAATGGAGCAGAAACTTTAATTTGGAGGGATCCACACCTGAAACATAAAAACATAAAAAAATCAGAAAAGGAACAACACTTTATTAAGTTACAACAGCTATGATGTTATTTCTAAGAGAATATCAAATCTAAAAAAAAATGATCTCTTTTTTTTTTTAAAAATGTTTTGGCAGTAGTAACATGAATCTTGAAATGAGAATCAATTCTTAATTTCTTCTTGTTATAAATATATTAGGTAATGAACTGGATGAAATGTCCTTGTTTTACTAAAATTTCTTTCAAGAATCGCTCGTCCATAAATTGACCTTCTTTGTTCTGCTAAGACCTGCAAAAAACGAGTGTCTACCTGCAATAAAACATTAAATCATGGAGAAAGAGAGGTGATCAGACTCCCCTAATCCAAGAATTATGCAAAAAAATAACAATTAGTTACTCTGTAGAACAAATCCATGGACAAAGTAAAATTAATTTACTACCTGCGGGAGAGCAGTGGCCAATCATGCTAACCTGCAGTGTTTCAATCACAACTTCTTTATTTTTCGTCCGATTCGAGTGATTCCAAAGCAAAATGAGAGTTAATTCAAATTTTTATCTGCAATAAAAATAGGTTTTAAAAATTCCATGTAATGGTATGTTAAAGTTGCTTAGAACAACCTGCACAATAGAGTCATTTTCGATTTTCCAGCTCAGACCAACAGTTGGTATTTCAATCATAAATTATTCGTTTGATGGTGGATTGAAGTGATTCAAATTGGAGATTAAAGTAGATTCATTTATTGATCTCCAATAGAAATATGTTTTGAGGAAAAGAAGAATTGATGGGTCAAATACGTTAAGGAACAGCCGAGAAAACAAAGTTTCAAGAGTGCTGATTTATGATAGGCAGTCAGTATTTTGGTCATAAATTCCTCATACGATATCAAAATTGAGTGATTAAAATTGCGTTGTAAACTAGATTCATAGAGGAATTTACCATAGAAATAGGTTTTAAAAATATAGTCATTTAGGCCTCCAAAAACTGACTGTCCCACTTTGTTCCTGAGCTGCCTACTAGACACCCTGTCAATGTTTTGGTTCTAACGTTTTCGTTTCAAATCCAAATTGAGTATTCCAATTGGGTTGGAAATTAGAAATTAAGGGTTACTTAGAATAGAAACAGGTTTTAAAAATATTCAATTTTGGTCCCCCAAAACATGACTGTCCCAACTGTGTTTTCAGGAATTTCATCAAGCCCGCAAGCCAAAAAAATGATATTCAAGCAATTTTTTCATATTGATAATAAAAATGAATATAGATGTTTGTATAATTTTTATTTTCAATATAATTCATCTACATACACAAATAAATTAAAATATTTATCATCAATGTTGATTTCGCAGCGTGTTGCAACAAAGAAACAACTAATTTTACAAAAATAAATAAAAAATGTTTTGTTTTATTTCCTTATTTATTTTATTTTCTCCACTATCCTACTCTTATTTGGAGAATGAATAATATTACATATAAGAGTATTTCCAGTGGAGCCATTTTTGAAATAAAGCTTCAATTATGTACATACCTAAATTTGAAAAATGTATGTTAATAAAAATTAGGGTATGAGAAGCCGACTTCCCTTGAAAAGATGATGCCAAAAATTGTTCAAGTATGGAGTGATGTTGCAAACAAATGATGGAGTGAAACCAATCTTCAATATATTCTTTGCTTCCTTGATTTCCCATATCCATCATATCATGAAGTTCTTGAGCTTTTAAAATGGTTTTTTGGTGCAAACTAGAAGAAACCTCATTTTCTTTTGTAACTTCTACAATTTTTGGATTTGATACATTATGGATCTCAGTGTAAGTTTTTTTCAATGGTACATGTGAGATAGAATGGGTGGGAAGGGTGGGTGAATTTTGCAGTTCAACATTGTAAGCATGTTGTACTGGTTTATTATTGTGTGGGTGTGGAATGAGTTGAGCAGGAGATTGTGTAGGGAATGGAGCCTCTTGATGATGTAGTTGATTGTGTTGAGTGGATGATTTTGATCGGAAAAAAAGGTGTTGTGGAAGAGCTGGAAGATGTGTTTGTGCTACAAGATGAGGGAGAGTAGTCATGCAATCTTAAGGTGAACCATTCCAAACTTGAAAACAATATTGGTAGTGGTTATATTGAGATTGGCATGGCTGCCCTAACATATGAGTATTCCATAATGAATTATGCAAGTAAGAGAATGGAGAGGAAGTGTTTTGAACCATACCTGTAGGCCATGATTTCCATGGTTTTGACCTTGTTGTAGCTTCCCCATCTCTTTGATATGCTACTTCCATCCTAGATAAGGAAGAGTAAGTATCTATGGGATGCTCCTTTTGGTAATGAGGGCAAAAAACTTCATCAAATTCTTGATTTCTCTGAACCTGCAAAACATTCAATTGTGACTTTAGAGAGCTAATAAAATCATATTTAAAATTTTCAAATAAAACCTTGATTTCAACTCTTATGTCTCTTGTTCTTGTAGTAAATTTGGAAGAAAAAGAAGAAACTTCTCTAGAATTCTTACCAGCCTTGGAAATTCCTCTTGAATACCTTATGCACAATTCACAAACATCATCATATGATAACTGAAAAACATCACCTTTTCCTATCAGATTTAAGAGTTCTAAAAAATCATCTTTGATTCCTTTAAGGAGTGTTTTCAAGATCTCTTTTTCCAAATGCTTATGCCTTGATTTTCGAAGGTTGTATCGAAATCGCTCTACATAGTCTTCCAAGCTTTCATCTTCCCTTTGTGTCATACCAAAAATATCTTCATTGGATTTGCAATAGTCTTGTTACTTCTTCAAGAATATGTTCTTCATGTCCTCCCACGTTTTGATGCAGTTCCCACCTAGGCTCATGAGCCATCAGAGAGCTGCTCCTTTTAGAGTAAGAGGAAACACTTTCAGTCTTTGATCGTTAGTACAATAATCATATCCTCTACAAAGTATTTCAAACTCAAATAAGAATGTATCTGGATCTTCATTTGTCAAAACATGAAAATTTGGTAGAGACAATGGGGGAATTATGTGCACTTGTGTCACTCCTCCTAAATCTTTGATAGGGAATTCAAAAGTTGCAATGTTAGCCATTTCTTACCATAATAGAAGATGTTCTTCAGGTGTTTCTTTAAGGATCCTCCTTCCAATGTTCCTGTCAATTGGTTAGTGAAATGGGTGGTGCTTACATCACCACTTGAGGGGAATTACAAGATTTTTTTCAAAAAAGAATCTACCTCTAAAATTTAAAAATAAAAAATAAAAAATGCAAGCATTCATTCCTACCTTAAGCTTTCACTCAATTCTATTGTGAAGCGGGCCAGTGAACAAGTGTGTTTCTTGCTCAGTGCGCAGGTTCTTATCTCCCGTCTTTAATACCCAATTCTTCCCAAGCAGAAAAATTTAAATATGCATCACTCTTTCTAAATGGCATACACTCTCCCCGACAAGGGCGCCAAAATGTCGAGGCATAAAAAGGTATCTTTTTAGCACCTATTTATCTCACATTAATTATCAATCCGGGAGCAACTTTTTATTTCAAGAGTGTACTCAGTCTGAGGCAGCAATTTATCCAAGAGAAATACTGTGAAGATGTAGTATAGAATAAAAAATGCAAAGGTAACAAATTCTTGTAAAGAAACCTACTTACAATGACATGAATGGAAAGATTAAACTACATCAATCTTGTAGAACATCGATCAGGGATGCAGTAGCAATAACTCTTTCCCTTAGAAATCGATGCAAGATAACCAATCTGAGGACTTAGGAGAAATAACCTCTATCCTCTACAGTTGGAGATCTTAAAGAAATTGAAACAAAAGCAGATTCAATGAAAGCAACTTAAAAGAAACGCAATCCGAAAAGGAACAGCAGCATGTAACTACAACTCATCTATTTGCTAATCAAAGACTATGAATAAGTAATGGAACAACAACGTGAAATGAAAAACAATTACAATAAGCAATTCAACAATAATTAATTCTGCAATCATAATGAAACCAAACACGATTATCACACAATAGTAATTAAAGAATAAAAATACAAACAGTGGATCGCTCCACCACGGCCGGGCCCTCAACCGTCGGTGAAAGCGTCGCTGGGCTACTGCAGAGCTTCAGAAATGGAATGAAAACGCCTCTTTGTATTAATCAAACATGAATAGCTTTTACATCAGTTTCTCTTTGCTCACAAGAGTCAAGGAATTACAATGTTACAAAGGGAATTCAATAATCATCTATTGTTCTCCATCCTCCCCCAATACACAATATATGCTCTCCTTTTATAATCAGAAGGAAGAGAAATTAAATAGAAAATACAATCTCCCATAACAATATTGGATTGTTCTCAATCAACTTGATCAGCCAGAAAATATATTTCCAACAATCTTTCAACAAGAGCAAGGCGAATTTGGCTTTGCAGCTAAGATTTCGAGGACGGCCGCAACAACAAATATGAGAAAATTGTGCTTAAAGAACTCTGCGTATCTCTCAATACAGGCCGAATTTGGGCAAACCATTCTTTACAAAAGTTAATTGGGTCCGTTCTGGACAAAACCCATGTTCTGGATTTTCCATATTCTTCTTCATTTTCCCAGAATCTTAACTGCAAACCTGTCACTTCATATTCCAGCTGATTTCTGAGTTGGAATATCTCATGATGATTTGGAAATCAAATCTGTAATTTAGGAAATATCTTGGAGGCTAAAATGATAAATGATATTAATAAACCATCATTGATAAAATTATGCATAATAATAATCAATTTATTAAAAATAAAGGAGAAGAAATAATATTCATCCATAACAGCATAAATCATTATAAGATGGATTTATATGATAAATTATAATAAATGATATGATAAACAAGAGTAAAAGTGGATGAAATAAGTGTTAAAAAGTGGTCGCATTTACGACCCAACAACAATAAGAATGAAAATAGCTAATTTATAGCTCAACATTTATTTGATGATAATATACAAGTAAAATTTATCTACAACATATTAAACAAGTAAGAAATTTAATTGTAGAAATTTACATAAGTAAATCACCAAATGGAAGAATACATGTATCAGTAGCTTGGTTGGTGTTAACACTCTAGTAATTTTAAAGTTGTGATATTTTTGGTTTTTAGTCAAAGAATACTAGAGGTAACCACAAACCAACTTCAAACTCTAGGATCTAGCCTTCCTAGGGTTCAGAGAGGGCTCTCTCTTTAAAATTTAACTTTGTTTCAATTTGTAAATATTAGGCTAGTTATGAATGTGCAGCTTTGGTTTTGGCTTTGGTAGATTTGGTAGGAAAAATCACTTGAAAGGAAGGATAGTGGGAAATTTATTTTTCCATTGGGCTAAGGAGTCAAAATCAAGCAAACAGGACTGGGATCAAGGCTAAAAGGTCAATTGTTTTTAGGGCAAGATAGATGACCCTTGAAGATCTTGGAAAGTTTTTTTTATGAGGTGGTATGATCGAGATAAAGGGCACTTAAGAATCCTTTGATCCAGAAAAGGAAGTAGTAGGAAGAGGTCAAACGAGAGAGGGAGAAATTAAGGGTTCCCTACACTGGAAATCAGAGGAAAACATATAAATGAGAACTAGTTAAAAACATGGTGCTTTTAACAAATCCTGTAGTAATGCTCCTAGTTATACATTCAGATTTAGAATAAACATAAATGGATACAGGTAACAAAGAAATAAAACAATGAAAAGTGAGGAAATACTTCACTCCAAATAGCTCATCATAGGAATCCTAAAGTATGATGCCAATTGTTTTGATCCAGCCTGCTAACTTGAAATTTGACACACAAAAGCTTTAAAGTCCAAGAAGAAATGACTATAACAATCCCAACAATTTTATTCCACCCAAAAATACTTCTAAAGATGAAGTATTTATATAAATTTCTTTACAAAATATCCTAGAAAACTTCTAGGAATTATATTAGGAAAATAAAAGATCTTTACAACAATAATAGAGACGACTGCTTAACAAATCAGCAAGCTGTCCTATTTATCCAAAAGAAATAGAAATTGTTTTGAGGATAAGATGCAGTTGGCTACCTTGGTGTCCTCCTTGCTGGCTCTTAGATATTTTTTGGAATCTGATCTGCCTTGTCTGATACTCTTTCTCTGATTCTCTTTATTCACTGATACTCTCTAAACTTTGATACTCTTTAACCATAATTAAAAATTGTTTACTGCTGTAAAAAAATTCTGTTTTGACTGTAAATTAGAAAATTGTTTTCTTCCTTCTTTCATCTGTCCGTCTTTTATCCTTCATAATAAATCTGTGAGTTCTTTATAATCCTCATCTTTAGGAATTTGTATTTTCTTTAATTTCCTAAAGTTTTCATCAACTTCAATATATCTAGCAAAGGTTGGATTGATGATAAACAAGTGTTTTATCTCATGTTACAAGTAGAATAAATCTTCAAAGCTCTTGAGTAACACTTTTCCTGTTGGTATGCCTTGTCCTGTTGGTTTATTTACCTGTTCTTTTGCAAACTCTCTAATCTTCTTATGATAGTCATTTTGAGGCATCAGTTTATCATTAATGACCATAATATCAGGCAATCCTTTTTGCCTCAAATTTGTAAAATTAACCATAAACCTGGTTATGGTAGTATTCATACTCTCACATTTTTCTTCTAGTTGCCTCATCAAATTCTTCTTTGTGGTAACTATCCTAATTTCTAGGATAGTTTCAGTTCTGTCTATAATCTTGAGTTCTTCCAACTCCTGTCTTTTTTTGCTGTTAAGGAAAGTGATTAGCCTTACAACGTGCTTTGGTTTGTTAGCCAACTCACTTTGAGTCTTTTAAATTTCTACTTGTGCTTTTAGTAATAACTCTCTTTTCTCAAAAATTACCTGAATTGAAGGCCATACATCATGGATGGCTTCAATGACATTGTTCCAAAGGTGATTTTTGATGTATTATATTTGCTCCTTTAATTGCAATTCCTTCTGCAATTTCTTCAACTCTTCATTCAGTTTGATGGTATTTTGTTCATGTGTCTTTGCATTTATCTGAGCTAATTTATTTGACTTCTTAAGATTTTCTACCATCTTTGTCAACTTGTTAATCTCATTTGTCTTTAAAGAAATTTCTTCCATTGCTTTCACTATTTTGCTGGCCTCATCTGTACGCTGTACTGCTGTTGTTGAAGATTCAGTAGCTGAGGTCGTGGAAGAAGTCACTGGCACTGCAGTAGCCAATGGTTCTTTGGGTGCCAACTGTTCAGCTAAAGTTGAAGGCACTGTTGTAGTGATAACTGGAATAACTATAGGAATCTCCAGTTCTTTCATTGTCTCCTTTTCTTGGACAATTTTTTCCATCTATATTTCCATCTCCTTAACCTAGGCTGTTAGCTGTAAGATGAGATTCATCATGTCATATTTTTCATTCTATTCCTGTATGATTTATTTTGTTTGAGGATGTTCACTTTGAGGAAGTTTGAGTTGTTTCCTCAAAGCTGCTATATCTTCCTTTTTCTTCTTCACCAATAATTCTGCTGCTTTGATATTAGCAAGATCATATCCCACCTGCAACACTATTTCTTCTAAGGCTTTTATCCTTAGATCCTTAGCATACAACGAGACTTTGTCCATCTTCATCTGATCTTGCATGTTGGAGATGGTGTTTTGGAGCTTCTGAGCACTCATGGCTTTGTTTGTGACGGTAGAATATAACATTTCAGAGGTCTATCTATGGAAATCAATTTGATCAAGAGCATGGATCTTATCTGTCTGAACTTCCAAATCAAATTTCTTATAATCTACCATTGTCTTAGGAGATTTGACTGTGGGTTGCAACACTGACATGATTAGTTTTTTATTTTAATAATAAAATGTAGAAAGGAGCCTATTTTTCACACTTGGAGTCTATTTGAGATATTGAGAATAAATATTATTATTTATCTCTTCATTCTTCAGTTTAATATGTTTATAATTCTCTTTGATATCCAAATCCTTTTCCTTAGCTGCTTGTGAGGAAGAGGCTTCTATGCTTTGTTGTCTTTCCATCAACTATGTGTCTTCATTGTTAATTTGTTCTTCATGATGATTTTTAGTAGTCATCTCATTGATAATCACAGTAGCAACATTTGTCTCTGGCAAATCTGTACTGGTATTTAAAGGCTCTGTTACTTCTACATCAATTGTCACTTTTCCTTTACCCTCTGAATTTAATTTGGGCCTTTTGTTATATATGAGCTTGAACTTGGTTTCAGTTGTAGTTTCCGCCATATAGGCTCCTTATTCCCTTACTCTTTTAGTGGACTTCTCTGGCTGATCTGCAGTCTCTAAGGTATGACTAGTATTACCTTTGTTCACTGCATCTATTAAAGTGTTTTCAGTCCATTCAATCTGATTTGAAAACTTTTCTATTTCTGGTTTAGCTTCATGGATGAAGGGTGTTAACTCGCATTTAACCCTTACTTACTCAAGATCCCTTGTGGATCATAATTCCAATGAAAACTTTCTTCAAATTTATATTCCAATAAATGATTTGCTGCTTCTTTCTCTGCATCCCTGTGATTGCATATGAATGGCCCTATCTGATTCTTTAGTTTGAATTAGGTTTTTTTTCTTAGCTTCCGTGAAATTTATGGAATCAGAGTTTAGGATCTGCCTGATATACTCCAAGGCAAAGATCCTCATTGAAGGATGTTTGGGTAACTTGTAAGGTAACAAGTTTGACCCAAAGACTCTGATTTTAGTATATTTTTCATACAAATAGTAGTCACCAACCTTACTCTGCTATGATAACTGCAATATCTTTTTCATTTCTTCATTTATTCTTGGCTGCTCTGTTTTGGTCAACATTGTGATCACTGGATGTAAAAATAACTCTAAAAATTCTGAATAACTGAAATCTGTACAATCTTTCCTAAGCAAGGATGTCCAGAAAATGATAGATAGAGGATTTCCCTCTATGTCAAGTTTTTGGAGAGTAACTGGAAAAATATATGATTGGAAGTATAGAAAAATATGGAAAAGGTAGGAGGTATATCTGAACACTCCCTCAATTTGCAAATTGGTCAATTGATAATGAATATTATCAGAAATGAAACCAGCATAATAAAATAGTAGTGATGGGTGTTGACTTGGGGAGAAAGTGGATAAGAATCCCAAGATGGACTCATCTGTATATTCATTAGTAAAATATCCAAGGATGGAGGAAAGCATGGACATCACATGTCTTGAACCTTAAGGGAATTTAGCAGTAGAATATGGGGGATTTAGCTTAGGATTTTGTACATGCAGAGGCATGAATGTCTGAAAATAATGAACCTCTTGGGAAAATCTAGGCCAATATATAACTTGGTGAGGGCCTCTATAGACAAAGGGACTTCTTGGGGGTCAGGCTGAAGATGTAAGATCTAGTTAATTGATTTTGCAGTAATGGTAAAAAGTACATATTTCTTGGCATTTACAATGGCTCTTTTCTCAAGAACATAATACTACTGACACAATATAATAACCTCCTAACATGGGTGAGTTAATGGGACAACATATTTGGGCAAATGAGATTCCAAAATATGGACCTCCTCTTCATTATCTAATGACTTTTCATAGCACCAGTTATGGATATCTAGCAGGTTAAATTCAACAATGGGATCTGCTATCTTGTAATCAGTATCAGCTAGTGGGATGTGCTCAATATCAACAATAGGTGGTTGAAGAGGATTTACAACAATAGTAGTATATGAAGTCATGGCATGGGTAGGTTTAGGTACTTTGGAACCTTCAGGCTTGCTTGTACTCTACTTCTTAGGCACTTTGATCTACTTCTGCAAGTTTAGACAGTTTACAGAAGTAATTTGCTTTAGCGGAGGATTTCTTGGATAAATTTAGCAAAGTATAGCTTTTTTCTTTGGGCTTTCTTCTCAATTAGGTATGTGAAAGACTTTTATAGGCTTTTAACTAGTTTAAAACAAGAAACAAGGGTTTCTTGAGTAGTTTAATGGAAAATTGGGCTAAAATCTCTTTTGAAAAGGGCCACAAAGGCTTAGGATACATGCAGAGGTTTTTTGGTTTGATTTAAGCTTGAAATAGTTCACCAAAGTGTGAAAAACTCACAAATTTCTTGAAGAATTGTGTGTAGCAGAGAAACAGGGTTTCTGGAAAAAAATTGACAGGGTCTAGCCTGTTTTTGGAGCTTTTTGACAGTGTCTTTTGATTAATTCTTTAAATTCTAAGTGTGTTTTTTATTTTAAATATGTTTTTCAACTTGATTTCTAGTTCAAATTTTAGAAACATACCTGTTGTATGCAGGTATTGGGCTTTAGAATGGTTTCTGAAGTTTTTTGTATGAAACAATCAGCTTTTGTAAAGCTTCTAGAGAAAAGTACAGCTCCTCGGCAGTCTTCAAAGGTCATAGGATAAATCTTACAGGTTTCTGGGCAAAAAAATGGCTTAAAAAGGATGTTTTTACAGTCGGGAAGGCATGACCACAGGTTAAATGCAGAAGAGAAATGAATGAAGTTTATTTCAAAGGTTTAATATGCATTTTGGTTACATTATTTCTACATTAAATGATGGACATATCGGGCGGGAGCAACGGTTTCGGAATTTCAATGGATCAAAGCAACCAGTGGTTATCACGTGATAATTTGGCGGTAAGTGGTTTTCGCTTGAACCCATGCGATACAATAAGAAAAGAGCACATGGAGGAGAGATAAAATTGTGAAACCACCCATTTCATGCAGATTTGGAGCTCGGGTGATCGCACAACTTTTCTATGCGATATCAGATGTCAGTCGTCGGATTCGGGTTTTAAATGCGAACGGTCCAGATTCGTTGGGGAGCTGCGTCGAAATGGGAGTGGGGCCAGGGTGTTTGCATATGTGGCAATGGGTTTTGAACTTTATAAATAAACATTTATTTAATTCAAAACCTTGGGCTATACGATGGTGGGGGAAAATATAATGTATATTTAAATTAAAACATTTATGAAATGTTTCAATACATATACGGGCATAGTATTATATTATATAGTTTTTTCAAACATTTTAACAGATGCTTGAACACTATAGGGGGCGGGATTAGTTTTCATAGATATGTTTAGACCAATGGGTTTGTTAGGGCGGAGTTTTTTATATTGCACATGTGGGATATTTAAACTTTGGTTTAAACTTAAAATAGTGGGTTTTAGAGGGTTATTTAAAATAAAAGGGAATTAATAACATACGGGTAGGTGTAGTTAGGGATTTAATACAATAAGTTAGGTGTTAATATGAAAAAGGTAGTGAAATGGAAACAAAACACATGTTAATCTCTAAGTAAAGTGTAAATCATAGACAAAGTAAAGCATTTGTTGTCTTTTAATATTATTTTACTTATACTTGGGATAAATGCATTTTTATGATTTATGAATGATTTTGAAAGGGAATGAAGTTAACTATTTAGGGTTCTAATTTTACTAAGGAAAAAATGGGTTTTTTACTTAGGAAAAGGGATATTATTTATGAATGAAAGACAAATGTTGATGAATGAGGGTTTAATGTAGGAATTCAATATTTTTAACTAACTAGTCATCGAGCCTTGGCCCCGGTCCCAACAAAAGTCAGAGAAATGCTCTGAGCATTTTTTACTGATAGTTTAGAACACTGAATACTTGTAGGGGAGGGGAAATTAGTGATTTTTTCCCGATGATGCTTTATTACATGATTTCTCAAATTCTTTCTACCTACCCATCTTTATTTCTAACTTTTTTCTTCATCTTTATAGGTGCATTTAGGCTTGCAACCTTAAAACATTTTTCTTCCAAAGCATAAAACTATCTAAATCTACCTTATATCATCCAAGGTATCAGATTAAACTGTTGATCTCCTCATTATTCTCTACCTATCTACTGATTTGTCAAGTTTAAACTGTTTGACAAATCTTTATT
Organism: Pinus albicaulis; assembly: GCA_034641835.2. Taxonomy (NCBI): domain Eukaryota; kingdom Viridiplantae; phylum Streptophyta; class Pinopsida; order Pinales; family Pinaceae; genus Pinus; species Pinus albicaulis. The sequence goes on from CM076577.1 coordinate 384,202,024, forward strand.
CTCTATCTAAAACATGAAATTGAAAGCATGAAAAGTTAAGATTAAACTGTTTAACTTGATCATGGATTATGGTATTTATTGACACTCTGCACATAATCATTATTCTTGTAGTAAAATTAAAAGTAGTGGCATTTGGACTTTCTCACTTTCATGCCTTATTTCTCTTTTTTCTTTTTGGGGTTTATATTTTTCTAAGTCCTTTGATTTTTCTATTAGGACTTTTTTTACCCTCTTTTTGGCTTTTTATTATATTCCTTTTTTTAAAATATGGGAAAACAACTTGTATAAAGCAAGGTATGTACATATTTACAAGACTATAAAAGTCAATTCAAAATTTTATGAACCTTATTATAATAGGACCATAACAGCTGGGATGCTCCTGATTATGTTGAGATGCTCCTACTGGGCTATCTCACTGAATTTACCTCCCAGCCAACTAGGAATGATTTCTTAGCCCAGGAAACCTCCATAGGTTCCCTATCCCCCCGAGCCCAAGTCCAAACAGTTGTAGTGTGTCCAAGTTGAAAAAAAACACTCTCCAATATATCCAAGTTTGAGTTCTCTCATTTTTCTCGCCATACTCTCCCTCCTCCATCTCCACATTCCTCCCCAAATAAAATCATCCAATGCCAAAACAAATACCAAAGGTATCCCCCTTCTCTTCTCATCCTCCTTCCCTTTATGTCTCTTCCTCTCATCCACCTCAACCACTTACCATTAATTCCATTACTACCCCCTCATCCTTTTAATTTAATAACCTTGACTTTCCTTACCATATCTTATCCAAAATAGATTTGAGGAGATACCTTGGGAATAGAAATAATAGAAAATAATAAAAGTCATATCGACAAAACAAATAAAATATTCATAAGTGTAGGTATATATTAATATTATTTAATATTTATAAGTCAATATTTTCAATTTAATAAGATCAAGTAGGGAATTACATACATCCCTACTTCAGAAAACTTCATCCCGAAGTTAGAGTGAAAAGGACACAAGGAGGTCGAAAGAAGTTTGAAAATAAGGCATAACAAAATAGAGAGAGATATAATAGTCAAATTAAGTAAGTCAAGCAATGATACCACATCCAATCAAGAGTCTCCAACTAACCTAGATCATCTACCCTTCCTAACCTACTTCCACTACCATCCTATCTATCCTCTACTCTAATATAATATGACATCATCTATGTTGATCTAAGCAGTGATGAAACCAATATGGCAGAAGCATTGACTATATCGACCTAACTTCCTGAGTAGGAAACTGGAAGTTATCATCATACGTCTAGGGGAGTGTTTCCATCACTACCCTCCCATGATTCCAGGCTTGGAGGTTACACAGTAGGAAATGCCTCCACCCCTCCTCAAAACTAGGGTCAACAACCTAATATGGACCACACTACGAAGTTGGTTGGATACTTGTCATCGAATAATCCAGTCGTGAAGTCATGTAACCTGCCATTTACACTTTATCCATGTCATAATAGTTCATATCAATTAGATACAAAATGTAATAAAACAATGTACATCATACCATTCCTCATTAGATGTCTCAACATTCCTCCATCGGAAGTGTAGATATTGGCCATCATATAGTTCTTTTCAATCTTTAGGTTAGTTCTCATTCATGCATATACATAACAACAAATATATATAGATAAGTGATCTTAATCATCATTTTATTAAGTCTAGTATCCACGTGTCAATTTTTTACTTCATAAAAACATATTGGAAATAAATATTACATTAGATAAACTAGAATTTCGATAAGTCATTCATTAGATAAATCATTTTTCCTTAAGCCATACATCAAACAATAATAAATTTGAAAATTCATACACTAGATATACCATAACCAAGTAAGTCATACATCAGGTAAATCATACATCAAATATTTTAATCAACAATAGCTAATCCATCAAATGATTTATATAATTAGTTTCATTTTCCCAACTAAAATGCATCAATATTGCATAGCATCCATAAATAAAACAACATGAAACTACAAATAGAGCCTTAGCATAGGTAGTTGTCTAAGTCAAAATTGGCATTTACTAGAGATTGTGAGAACTAATCACATAGGCCAACATCAAACCAACTTTGGAAGCTAGGATCTAGCCCTGCCAGTTTCAGAGAGGGCTCTCTCTTTAAGATTTAACTTTGTTTGGATAAGCTTTAGGATAGTTGTGATTGTTCTTGGGTTTTGAGTTTTTTTTTGGATTTTGGAAAATTGATTGTATTCAATTGATTAATGTCTATTGGGCAATGGAGTCAAAATATAACTGGATAGTTGCGTCAACTTTTCACAGAGTAAACACAGGGAAAGATAGGAGTATTTACTCGATTTTCGAATTTATAAATGGATTATGACAAAAATATGAAAACATTCAGCAGAACTAAAGAGAAATTAAGAATTCTTTAGTTTGGCCTTCAGTGGAAAACATTATGATTGTAAATGCAACCAGAATAAGGTACTCAAAAGTAAATCCTATTCATCACACTTTCTTCTTTGCAATTGGAATTCTAATGATTACAATGAAAGATAACGATGAAACATAATAACAAAAGAAACACATCACCAGTATTTAAGCCACAAGAATCCTATGAATGGTCTAATTATTATTAACGCTCTAGTGATTTGAAAAAGCTTATAGTACTTCAAAAGACAAAAATAATCTTGATCTCAATCACTCGACCATCGACACTTCTAAAACTATAGTATTTATACAAAAGGTTAAAAAAATAATTACAATAATACTGTCTTTAACAGACATGGTATTTTTAGACTTAAACTTGAATTTAAAACTCTAACGGTTACCAAATTATATCCTTGGTGGAATGTGCTCTGCAAATGCAGGTGCTGATGTAGTAGGAACAACTAGGGTGTGGACCACATTTTAATGGTGTGCTGGCAGATGCTCTTATGTATCATATTTACTCTTTTAATCTAGTAAATCAGTCAATTGTTCCCAACGTTCTTAATTTGGGATAGATAGTTTTATTGCCCTGTGATAGACTTCATCCATTTCTGTATATTTAGTAAAAGTAGGTTTTACTAAAAAGATATGTTTTATTTCATGCAGGATAAAGAATGTATCCTGGAGTGTGTTTAACACAAGCCTTTTTGTTGTTGTACCATGAATATTTGAAACTTTGGCTGTATTAGTAGCAACGTCTTTGAACTTGCAGATGTAGTCTTCAAGGGGAATTATATTGTAATTTATCACTAACATTGAGGGCGAACCCTTGCTGGTCAAGGATTCCAGCCTGCTGAAAAACGTTGAACTATGATATTGACACTGCTGCATTTTTATTTCAACTAAAGAATCAGATTCTTCTTTGTAAGAATCTTCTTTACTTCTAAGATGGTTTTTGTCCTGTCGTCTATACCTAAATCTTAAATTTCACTACTATCCTTAGAATTCATAAATTTAATTATCTCAATAGCTGTAGCAGGCTTTTCCTCAAGTTGTTCTGTAATAGTTACAATAGTTTCTTGAGCATTCTCCAGTAATTATTTCTAATAAAAAATAATCCTGATGCTAAGCCATATCTCTTTCACATATTCAATAATCTCTCCCCATATAATCTCTTTGACTAACCCTAGTGTGTTTCCAAGGTAAAAATCTCTAACTTCCTTCTGTAATTTTTCAATTTGTTCTCTTTCTCTCTGTAGCTCTACTACATGTGCAATCTCTCCAATTAATTTATTATGTTGTAGTGTTTTTAACTGATCCTGCAACTTCTTAATCTCTAATGTCTGAATGGATAAGTTCTGAATAGCTCCAACAAGCTACTCAGCTCCTTCTGTTGTACCTGTGGTGGAAGCAATAGTGATGGGGATAGTAGCAATAGGAATTACATCCATGTGAGTTTAAACATTTTTGACAACCTCCTCTTTTTCCTTGAAGAGTTTCTCCATTTCTGCTTCCATCTACTTTATCTGTAGATTCTATTCCATGATGATTTTCATGATGTCAGCTTTCTGGGACTCTATTTCCTAAATTGATTTGGTCATTGAATCTTCGGTGGCTAGCATTTTGAGTTTTTTTCTTAATGATGCTATATCAACATTCTTCTTCTTGATTATTTACTCTGCAGCATTAGTGTTAGAGGGGTCATATCCAATATTTACTACCAGATCTTCTAGAGCTTTGATCATGGTGTCTTTACCCATTAAAGAGACCCTTTCAATCTTGAGTTGTGACCTAGTGTTGGCCAAGGTGACCTGTAATTTGGATAATCTTATAACAATGTCAGTTAAAGTATAGGAAATCATTTGGCCAATATATTTGTGCAGTTCAATTCGATCAATTAGATGCACATCTTTTACATCAAAATCAAAGGCATTTTTCTTGTAATCCAAAGTAGTCCTAGGCCATGGAATCTGAGCTTGTAAAAATTCCAACTGCATCTTGCCTTTCTCGGAGTCAAATACTGAGAGAAGTGAGGCTTGAGAACTGGAATAATGTTTCCATAATTGATTATAAGTGTCTAAGTTCAACACCTGGTTTTTCTTCTTAATTTCTCTGAAAATATGAAAGATATCCTCTTCTTTATCCTTCTGATTTTCTTTACTAATCTGAATCATTTTTTGTTCATGAGAAGTGGTAGAATGAATGGGAGACTAAATATTCCATCCACCAGGCTGTGTAAAAATGGATGTATCTCCAACGTTGCCAAATGTTTCTTTCCCTGACTCATTGATTGTACTAGCTTTTGAAAAGAGTCCAGGTATTTTTCTGTATACCATTCTGAAAACTTGACTTGATACTTTATTCATTGGGGATGATTGTTCTTCTCTGCCTCTTTTCCCTCTATTTTCTTATGTAACTGGAGTGTGTATGTTTGAGTTAGATACTGCTTGTTCTTCTGCTTCTTTGAGAGTGTTTTCTTTCCATTCTAACATATTTTTATATTGTTCAATCTCAGGTCTTGTTGTGTGATGATATGGAGTGATCTTATTTTCCACTCTAAGCCTTGAAATTATTCCCAATGGGTCATATAACCAAGAAAAGATGAGAATAAACTTCATTTCTCTTAATAACTTATCTGCTTCTTCCCCTGCTACTCTAGTGTTACAAATGAATAGACCAATCTAAGTTTTGAGCTTGAACTGTGATTTCTTCTTTGCAGTAACAAAATGGACTTCATCTGCCCTGAGCATTTGTCTGATATATTCCAATGAAAAAATTCTCATGGGGAGGATCTTAGGAAATTTTTAAGGTGGTATGTCACAACCAAGAACTCTGGTTTCTGTATAGTTATGATAAAGGTACCAGTCCGCTGATGTGCGTACAAAACTTTCACAATCTCCTCACCAATCCTTGGTTCTGCACTGCTGCTCAAAATATTCATTGCTGGATATACAAACATTTCTATGAGCTTCTTGTAGGAATAATTTTATTTTTCTTTCATTCCTATGGAAGTCCAAAAAATAATTGACTTTTGGTTCCCTTCTTCATCTAGCTTTTGTAATGTGAATGGGAACCTATCTCCCTAAAAATAGATAAAAAGATAGACTAGTACTGATGAATACTTGAAAACTTCTTCAGTAGCGAACTTGGAAAATTGGTCATGGATAGCATCAGCTAGAAATTGACTGAAATTGAAGAGGACTGAAGGTTTAGAATCAGGAGAAAAAATAGAGAGGAAACCAATAATAGCTTCATCTGCATTTTGGTCAGAATAGTAACCAAGAAGATAGGAAAGGACTGTGATAATGTGCTTGGTTCTATCAGGGAAAATGGAGGAAGGATAGGGAGGATTTATTTTGGGGAAAGAAGTATCTCCAACTAGAAATAATTCCAATGTTTTATCTCTTTTTGCAAAGTCCAATTTATGATAGGCTTCTGTGAGGGTTTCATGGGAGAAAGGAGTGGTGTTTTCAATAACAGGGGCGTGCAACATTTGATTAATTGTCTAGGAAGTGATAGCAAACATGATTTCTCCTATAGGGGAAATGATAGCCTTTTGACTAGGATCGTAGCATGAATGACACTTTCTGGTAAATTCGAGTGCTTTGTGGGTTTGAGGGAAAATGTAGTAATTCATATTGGAGTCCCACAGTCTGATTTCATCCATTTGATTAATGATTTGGTCCTCCATCCAACAATAAATCTCAAAGAAGTTGAAGTCAGATAGGGATTCATGGATTTTGAGGTCCATGTCTGCCAATGGGATATGGTAAATATCAATTTCTGGGTGGATGAGAGGGTTTGGAATTTCTTCAACCTCCTTGCCTTTGGGAGAAATTCTGGTGATTTTTTGTCAGACATAAATGGAAGAAAAGGAAGAAAATTCGAGTTGGATGGAAAAGTAGTGATTTGTCGGATCACTGTGACCAGGATAGGGAAATGGAATAATGTCAAAATCTTTGTCTCAACAGTAGCTTCAACTTGCACAATAAAAAAATTATTTCAAGAAATTGAGTCTGTGATGGGTTATTGAGGAATTATGCGATTTATTAAGAAAAATATTGATCGGGGTTGTTAACCGAAGTGTCTAATTTATCATTAACTCCTCAACAGGACTAAGCAACAAGAGGGGAAAAAATTAAATGCCAAACAGGTAAAGAGGTGGGGTAAACAATTTTACGTAGGCGTGATGCGATAGGGGGAACATGATGCGGAGGTGACGTTTATTTACAGGAGTGAAAACCACATTCGGGGGTGAGCTCGGCTAGTAGGTGGTTTGGGGCGAAGGGTTCCCGCATAACTAAAGAGCAGAGGCAACAATTTTAACTGGTGATTTTTAAAACCTTCGACTTCAGGACCCTTCCTCGCTGGTAACCTTTCGATGGCAAAGGTGGGCTGAGGAGGAATATGGGACGTCACATGAAATATGAATGGGCAGGATTAGCTGAAATATGGTGGGATTTTTAATGGAGTCGGGCAAAAGGTGGATGGTGGGGTTGACAAATATTAGCATGAGTAGTATCCAATTAAACTTTGGTTAATTTCTTTTTATCACATATTCATATGTCCAAAGTTATAATATTAGGATAAAATCCTATTTTCATCTCCAATTTAATTTTTTATTCTCTACCTACCCTTGACTTTTCATTTCTTTTTCTACCTAACATTTAACGATTTTCCTTTTCATCCGAGTGCATTTAGACTAGCAACTCAACATTTTTCTTTTTAACAACTAATCTACTTCTATGACTTATTCCTTCCTTGGTTCAGATTAAATTATTGAACCAATTTTTATTTTCTACCTAACTATTGATATGTCAAGATTAAATAGTTTTACAAATAATTTTTCACTACCTATTAACAAGAAATTTAAACCTATTTCAATCATGCTTAAACTGTATGATTGAATTCTATTGAACTATTGTGGAATTTTAAACAAGATGCACACAATTTATTTTCAGAAATAAGCTAAACTAAGAGTACTGGCATTTGGAGGTGCAACACTTTCAGAATTTATTGTTTTCTTCTTTTTGATGGGGTTCATATTATATATATATATATATATTTTATTTTTGACATATATCCTCTCTTGATGTTTTATGTTATATCCTTTTTTTATTTGAAAATTATTTGCAGATTGGAAATCATTTTACAAAATAAAGTTGACAGATAGAATAAACTCAGTCACCTTGAGATCCTATGAAATATAGGACCCTAACAGTGGCTCCAGCTGGGGATGGCACTTTGATTCATTGAAGTGTCAAGACTTGTGATCAGTAGCCTTATCCATCTGCACATCTGAGCAATCTGTAATCTGATTCCTTTTTTGCTTCAAATATTATGATGGTCTGTTGACCATGGCTTAGGGCCTTGTTTGTGGGCTTCAACCTTAATAAGAAAAACATCCAATCCAATATATGTTTACTATTATATTCACAATGATGTAAAAGAATATTTAGACTAGGAGAAATAATGCTTCAACATCCTGCCATTTACAAGACCACTGGGTAACTCTGTTCCATTCATATCTATGAGAAAAAATGTACGGTCACGTCTAAGAGAACTTATAATATATGGTCCCATCCATATATTATCAAACTTTTTATGCTTCCGTTTTTCTTCTCTCCTTGCATCCCATTTTAAAACCTTGTCACCAATAGAAAAATCAGCTGCCTTGGTCCTTTTGTCAAGTATTTTCTTGATATTTTCCTCGATAAGTTGTGTTATGTTATATACCTCTTCTCTTGTTTTCTGCAATTGAATGGTTTGATGGATCCTTCAGAGTGCATCACTTGGTTCCACTTGTAACTCTTGCATTATCTTCATCACTGACAGTGCTAGAGAAGATGGAAATTTTTTATTATGTTCTAATAACTTTTTGATTATGTTTACCAGACTCTTATTGGATGATTCAGCCAGTCCATTACCTTGTGGGTAATAGGCTGTTGAATTTCCTAAATAAATATGATATTTATTACGGAATTCAATCATCTTTTTGGACTTAAAGGTTGCTGCATTGTCAGTGATGATTTTCCTTGGGCACCCAAATATGGATAGGATATTGGTCTCAAGGAACTTTTTAATAATAAAATCAGTGGAATTTCTAGAAGGGATGGCCTCTATCCACTTAGTGAAGTAACCTATAGTTATTAAAATCCACTTGTGTTGGGCAGAGGAAGGAGGATGGATTTCACCTATGAAATCCAAACCCCATTGCTCGAATGGGCTTTCAACAGAAATGGGTTTTAGCGGCAAGGGTAGAAGTTTATATTTACCTTCAAAAATTTGATACTTGTGGGAGGTTGTGACTTTCTTATGGATATCAGAAAAAATGGTGGGCAAGTAAAAACCAACCTTGATAATTTCATTAGCAGTAGTCCTCCAATATAGGTGGACACCATAGTCTCCTTCATGAAAATCATGCATAATCTTGTCTACATCATTCTTCACCAAAAATTTGAGTAATAGGCCACCGCAACCTTTCAAATAAAGGACCTTATCAACGATGCAAAATTTTACTGCCTTTAATTTCAGAAATCTAGCTTTAGTTTTTGTAAGACCAGGAGGATCATTTAAATTGAACAATACGTAAAGCAGGTTTGCATACCAGGGCTAATTTAAAAATTCTTCATTGATTTGTGGAGTCACTTGCTCCTCTTGATCATCCAAAGTTTCCACCAAGCTTATGTCCAGAGCTTGAAAATTGGACTCAGCCATAATTTGGGCAAGTCCTTTCCCTTTAATTAGTTTGGTAGCTTTTATTTCCAAATCATACTCCAAAATAACCGCAATCCATTTTCCTCTTTTTCCATCTGGTCCATTCTGCGTTAAAATATCCTTTACCACAGAGTTAGGTACATAAGCAATTATGTGTGAATGGAAAATATAAAATCTAAAGTCTTTAATTACCTTGATTGGTGCAAAGGCCTGTTTTTCCATGATGTTGGACTTGAGAGAAGAATCTCTTAAAGCTTTGATGAAGAAGGCTATTGGCTGCTCAAATCCTTCACTATTTTTCTCAAGTAAAACAACTGCAATAGTGTGCTCAGAAGAAAAAGAAAAGATTATAAAATCTTTAGAAAATTTTGGACTGATTAAAACTGGTGCTTTAGTTAATGCCTATTTTACCATGTCAAAATATTTCCTAGCCTCTATGCTCCATTTGATTTCAGTCTTTCTTGAGCATATTGGTTATGTTTCTAAGGATTCCAGTGAGATTAGGAATAAATCTTCTCAGAAAATTCATTTTACCTATGAAGGATTAAAGTTACTTAATTTTTCTTGGGGACTGATCTTTAGGATTGCTTCAATAATCTTAGGGTCAATTCTAACTCCATATTTTTATATGATGTTTCCTAACATTTTTCCTTCTTCCAAGCCAAATAGTATTTTCTTAGGTTTTAAAGATATGCCAATTTTTTTGCATTTCTCAAAGACTCGTTTCAAATATCTCAAGTGTTCTTCATCAAATTTTGAATACACAGTTATATCATCTAGATATATTACAATAAAGTGGCCAATCTCTTATAAAAAAGCAATGTCCATTTCACTTTGGAACATGGCCCCAAAATTCATCAGTCCAAAAGGCATTTTCACATACATGAAAGTGCCCCATGGAGTGGTAAAAGTTGTTTTAACTTGATCTTCTGGATCAACCAAGACTTGGTTATAACCAGAGAAACCATCTAGTAATGATATCCTACTTGATCCTACCACCTTTTGTAAGATATGGTCCATTTTGGGTAAGGGATAGTTATGTTTCAGAGAAACCTTATTCAGATTTTCGAAATCAATGTACAACCTGATTTCTCCAGTTTTCTTTCTGGTTCATACTATGTTTGAGAACCATTTTGAATATCTGAGGGGGACAATTATTTTAGCATCATACATTCATTTAACTTATTTCTCAACTAAATGTAACAAAACTAGATTTATCCTCCGAAGTTTTAGTTTGAAAGGTTTTTGTTCTTCTTTAATTGGAATTTTGTGTTGTATGATGTTGGAATCATAAACCTTTAGGTCCTCATAATTCCAAGCGAAAACATCAATGTATTCTTTGAATAGGGCTATATATCTTTGTTTAGTGACAATAGATAATTTTTTTTACAGTTTGATCATCTTTGGGTTTTGTTGAGTACCTATGTTGCATTCCTCAACTTCTACTCCTGTGGGCTCAATTTTAGGCTTCCTTGCTACATCATTGAAGTCAAAAAGGTCTTCTAACAGAGCTAATCCCTAGGGAAAAATATTATCCTTTAGTTGAATCATTTCAAAATCTTCTTTTTCAGGATCTATTTCATGAATTTATCATTTAGCCACACTTTCATCTAAAGGATTATTGACATCTAATCTACCAAAAATGTTTACCAAAGGATTATAGAAAACTATTTTATTTTCTACATGATCTTCTGATTTTATTTGATTTTGTTCCTGATTATCCAAATCTAATTGAGTTTTCTCAAACTCATATTTTGACAGTAAGAAATTTTCAATCTGTTTGTCATTTTCGAAAACCTACAAGTATCACATGTTATTTGGTATTGCGGGTCGATGTTTTACTTCAATTGTGTGTGGTTTGTTCAGGTGAGGCATTTTACAAGTGCTTGCAGAGACAAAAATACTACCAGCTATGACATTTTGACTTGGAATTACTGCTAGATCATATTCCACAAAAGTATTTAAGAAATTGAGCACTGTATTTCTGTAGGCTCTTAATCTAGGGTGTTTAGCAAAATATTCTGCTTTTGTTTGTTTGATTATTAATTCTGAATATCCATTCAAAAAAATTATTTTGGCACCTAATTTATTAAGTAATTGTAGGCCTAACATCAGAGCTTCATATTTTGCGATATTGTTGGTGCAATGAAAATTAAGTTTAAAAGAATTCTCTTCACAATGATTATTAGATGGATTACATAACCAGACTCCTGATCCAAAACCTTCTTTACTACAGGCTCCATCAAAGCTCATATTCCAGAAGAGTTCTAGAGGAGGATCTAATTGTTTGATTTGAGATGAGTTTTCAAGTGGATCAACATTATTTCCAAATTATGCTTCAATTTCAGTATCATTGAATAATATGAATGAAACCAAATCGGTGTGAACAGAATATAGAGGGTAATTATGAGGTTTTTCTTGACTGCATACCATATACTTCATGAGATTTTCCCTATATAACCTTCTCTGTTGACCAAATACTGGTATTGTAGCATAGGTCATATCTATTTGAAGGGTTCCTTGTAACTCTGCTCCCCAAGAACGTGATAAAAGTGTTATCACTCAGGTTTTCCTAGAAGTTGTGTAAGAGGAAAGTATACCCGAGGTAACCACAAACCAACCTTTTAGATGCATAATCTAGCCAATATGCATCCAGAGAGGGCTCTCTCTTTATAATTTATCTTTGTTCTTGAAAGGTTTTAGGCTAGTTATAGATTCAAGGGTTTGTTTGAAAATTGGTGGAATCCACAAACTAAGGGCAAGGTTGAGGGCTTTCAGTCCATTGGGCTATGGAGTCAAAGGATGGCTTTACTGGATTTTTATTCTAAGCACAAGATGGTATTACAGGGCAAGATAGCTAGACAGAGAACAATCCTTAAAATTTAAAGTGGATGGAATGATCTTGAAGGGATGAAAGGAAGCTAAGAATCTTTCACCATGTTCAAAAGAAAGAAATAAGATGACTACAAACAAAGAGCAATGAAGAATTCTTTATTATAGTAATCAACAATGTTTAAATTAGCAAAGCAAGAGCATTTAAGAATTCATGCTTATAACTAATTTAGAAGAAAACATTAAGAACAACCACATTTGAAATCAGAGTACAATTAAGCAAACTCTGATTCAATCCTTTATGTAAATTATTCAGAAATGGATATGATGATATTATAAACTAATATAAAACTTTAGACAAAGGGTAGAAAGACTTATTGAACTGTAGTCCAACACATGAATCCTGCAACAAGTCCAGTGCTTTAAATCGTCATCCAGTAAGCCACGAATAAATTTCCCCAAAATGCTTTTATTCCGAAAATCTCAATGTTACAGCAGAGTAATAGAATCCACCCTCAACACTCTCTTTGAGGGTTTATTTATACACAAAATAATCTAAAACAATCTTACACTAACTTAGCCAATAATCTAGGCTGACTTAAAGCATATTTACAAACAAACAAGAGACAAATGGTCTCGTGGATAGAATAATGGGTAACGGCTGATGTGCTGTTCCTTTCTTTGTGGACGTGCTGGAGATAAGTGCTTTAAAATAGGGCTCTGTGCTGTCCTTTGCGTATTTCTTTGACTTGTTTGACACTCTTTCTTCTCACGGATACTCTTTAACCTTTCATCTGATACTCTTTCATCTGTTTTCCTGTTTTTACCATTTACTTGATAGTAAAGATAACTTCTTATCCTAAAGGCAACCTTTACAGAATCTCCAACATTTCATGCCACCATTGATCATCTGGTATCATAGTTCTTCTGAGCTTTCTCAAAGTTTCATCTGCTTCAGTAAGTTTATAAAAAGTGGGATCATTCGGAAATAGATACTTTATTTCATGCTCCAGATGAAATAAATTCCTCACCTTATCATAAATACTTTTCCCAGTTGGTAATGCAGGTTCTGATGAGCTAGTAGAACCTACAGCTGCATTTTTAGCATGAGCCTTTATTCTCTTCTCATAGGTTTCCAAGTCTACTATTTGATCTTCTGTGAGCATGGGACTTGGTAACCCACTATCTAGTAGAGCTTGGAATTTTTCTCTGAAATTGTTGATGTCGACCAAAATGTCTGTACACTTTCTTTCTAAATTTTGCATGAAAGTCCTCTTGGTGAAAACTCTCTTTGCTTCCAAAACTGCACCTGTCCTGTCATCAATTCCTAACAATGCAAGTTGTTGTTTTGTTCTGGAATTCAAGAATTGAATGAGCTGCTGGGCCTGCTCAGGCCTGCCTCTTAATTCATGTCTGGTTCTATTTATTTCTTCTTGTGCTATCTTGACTAACTCATTTTGCTCAAAAATAGCTTGAATAGAGGGCCAAATACCCCTTATTAATTCAATGATGTTACCCCAAAGAATGTCATTTATTTCCTTTAGAGGCTTTTCCAAGGAAAGATCCTTTTCCAAAGCCTCAACCAATTTTTCCAATCTTTTTATCTCTCTCGTGTTATCAGCAACTGTCTTTTTAGATGTGTCATACTTTTCCTCCAATTTTGTTAATTGCAATTTTGTTTCTTGGAGCTCTGTGACCCTTAGCTGCAAACTCTCCATCTGTTTTATTAAGTCCTCAGAATTCAAATTAGAAGTGTTCACCCGAGATGGTTGTTCCTGCTGCCCTGTGGTTGTAGTACCTGTTGTTGAAGTCTGCTTGATAATTTCCTGTTCCTACAATGCTTTTTCCAACTCCTTCTCTGTTTCATTTAGTCGCTCTGTCATATTCAAGAGCAACTCCATCATTTCTTCCTGTGAATTTCCTTTTATAACTTCCTGTGTCTAAGGGTGCCTCGAGGCTGGTAGTTTTAGCTGTTTTCTGAGTGCAGCTATATCGTCCTCTTTCTTCTTTACCAATGCCTCAATACCTTTAATGTCTTTGGGATTGTGCCCCAAACCAATGATTATCTCTTCTAGAGATTTTATTCTATTATCCTTGGCCTGTGAGGAGGCCTTCTCAATCTTCAATTGTGCAGTAGTATTATTCAAGGAATCTTGCAGCGTTAAAGCTGCCATGGCTTTGTTGGTGAGAGTAGAATAAACCATTTCCCCCGTTTGTCTATGAAGCTCTATCTGATCCAGGGGATGGATATCTTTTGCTAAAACTTCAAAATTTGTTCTGATGTAATCTGTTGCTGAAGTTGGCTTTGGCACCTTTGCTTTAAAGTGGCTCATTAGCATTTTACCTTGTGAAAGATCAAATGCAGACATCAACCTTTGCTGATTATGAGGAGCCATCTTCATATACTGATCGTATACCTTCATTTTCAATGGATCATTCTTTGTTTTGATATTAATGAAGGTTCTTTTAATGTCTCCAGTATCTATCTTTGGCGGTCTGAAAGAAGATACTTCAATGCTCAATTGCTTTTGTATCCCTTTCTGGCTCATGTTTGTTTCACTTGCTGTGCCTGTTTGCTGACTATCTTCCCTACCATCATCAAATACTTCATCTATAATTTCTACATCTGGAGGTGGATCAGATTTGTGTTTCTTAGTTTGATAAACCCGTGAGGCTCCTTTTGAAGGAGTGGTATCTGGAGCTAGCCTCTTTTTCCCTATTTCCACATTTAGTGGAGTTTGCATCTCTGGAACTTGGATGTGTATTGCTGGTGTGGGAGAAGCCTGAGATGATTCTGGTACTTTGGAATTCTGTGGTTTTTCTGCCATGACCAAGGTTTCAATAACCTGAACTACAGGTTCTTTTCCTTTACCCTTGGGTTCTGCTGCTACTGATGGACTGTCTTCCTGTAATGCTTGCTGTAGAGTGGCTGCTGAAGATGTGCCAATGTAGGGTACCTGCATTTGATCATACGTTTCTAGGTCAAAGTTCTTCTCAACATCTTTCAAAATCTTATTCATTCTGTCTGCTTCACTTTCTTCTTCAACAAGAGTTCCTTCAACCCATTCATCTTGATTTGCATATTGTTCTAGACCAGGAATCTTGTGGTGTATATAGGGAGATGATTTGTTTTTTAATCTTTTTTCACAAATGAAACCAAAGGGATCATAAGGGACCCAACGGAAAGATGTCTGGAACTTCCTATCTAATAGATTTTCTGCTTCTCTTTCAGCTTCTCTAGAATTGCAGATGAAAGGACCTAATTGGCTTTTGATCCTTCACTGAGCTTTCTTCTTTACGTTGCAGAAATGGATCACATCTGAATTGTTCATCTGCCTAAAGTATTCCAAGGCAAAAATTCTCATTGGCACATATCTGGGTAACTTGAATGGATGTAATTCACATCCATAAATCCTGATGACTGTATGGTTTTGGTACAAGTACCAATCCCCAACTTTATAACTCTTCGACAATTGCAAGGTCTTTCTAATTTCAGTACTGAGTCTGGGGGGAGAAATTCCTGTTAACAAAGTTGTAGCAGGATGTACAAACTGATCAATGAATTCTGAATAAGAGTAGGGAGAATCAGAGGAAAAATGAATGATGGGGGACCAAAAAATGACAGACCTGGGATTACCCTTAGCATCAAGTTTCTGAACAGGGAAAGGGAACCTGTCTGACTGATAATAGATCATGAGATGATAGATAACTGAGGAGTACTTAAAAACCTTTTCAGTATCTAGCCTTAAAAATTGATCATGGATTTTGTTGGCAATGAAGGAAGCATAATCATACTTAATCTCAGGAGGCTGCCCAGGAGTAAAGATGGATAGCAAAGCCAAAGTTATCTCATCTACATATTCACTAGTGTTGAATCCTAAGACAAAAGATATTATATTTACAATGAGCTTTCCCAATGTATTGAAATAGTAAAAACCATAGGGGGGAGACCCTTTTGGCTGATGCTCAGGTAACATGAAATACTGACACATGGATTTTAACTTCTCTGGGGTTAACTGTCTGGTTTTCTCAATCAATCCTTCCATGGATAATGGTGCTAAATCTTGATCTGGCTCAAAGTGTAACATAGCATTGATAGCCTGAGGTGTGATGGGGAATAGAACACTTTGATCAGGAGCTATTACAGCCCTCCGTGCGGGATCATAGCTTGCCTAGCAATAATGAATGATTTCAGGGAAAATAAGGACTGAAGGAATAAGATACCTTGGGAGATTGGATTCCCACAACCCTATAAGGTCTTGACCCTTTGAGTGTTCATCTCTGCAGCGACAGAAGCTCAAACGGGGACTTTCATCAAAATGCAGGTCTTTTATTTGGAAATCTTCATCTATCAGAGGTAAATAGTCCAAATCACGGTGAGGAGCATTCAATGGAGTGATATTTAGAGTTGTCGGGACCTCCATTTTGGTTCTTGTGGATTCAAAATGGAGGTTTTCGTTTTTCCTTACAGACCGGACGGGATATCTGAAACGGAGGAAATTGGAACAATTTACAGGTTTGGGGGGCAATTTCACAGGTTTAAAATCTTCAGGGAGGACTTCAGCGATGATTTTTAACCACTTTCTAAGCGAAAAAACAAAGGAAACTGAGTTTTTCGTGCAGTCGGGGCGTAAAGGATAAATACCTGTTTTTAGACGGAAACTGGTTCTTTAACAGTTAACAGGCAATGGCGGAATTGTTCTTCAGCACAGGCGCAGCGGAATTTTTGGGGCGAAATGGTCAATCACAGCGGAAATTTTGAAAATCGCAGCGGGAGCAACGTTCTTCTCAGAATAATGAAAATGACTAAAAAACACGAAAAATGGCTTATTTACATGTTAAAAGGGTTTTTTGTTTTTTTCGAGGTGTGATGTCATGGTAGTACGGGATGACGTGTGCAGAGTCGGGCGGTAAGTGGTAAGCGGGAAGTCCCCGCACCGCTTTTGGTCGAGGGTGGTATTGATCGCGGGGGGAGCGATTCCACAGAGCATTTGCCACGTGGATGTCTGACTTTTCAAAAACCACCCATCCCCCGCTAGTTAACATGCTGGCAAGGGATGGGCAGCGGGATTAATAATGACCGTTGATCTACGAATGGGTGATCCGACGGCTGAAGGGATGGGGAACATGCGGAGGGTTCAAAGGTGGGCCCGTTGGGTTTTTAAAAGGTTTTAACGCGTAATGTAATCACCCCGGGGGAATTTTAATAGGCGGAGAAGGTTGTTAATTAGTCCAGATGACTAATTAATCCCATGTGTATAATGAACAGGGTTGCGGCGGGGTTTGCTTAAGCGGAATGCCACGTGGAAAGACCACGGTGGCGCAAAACTTTCGCAAAGTTTTATTGATGTTTTTGGTATTAAACACACATATTGTATGTCTAACATTTTTATATATATTTTATTATATGATGAATTAATTAATACAATTATTTCACCATAGGGGCGGGATTTATGTATTATGCTATATTTTTAACCAAAGGGCTTTTATAGGCGGGTTTTAATGAATTTTAGGGAGATAAATACTTTGGTTAAAACATTATAATAAAGGGGTTTTTGGGGTATATATAAAAAAGGGAGTTATATACTTAGGAAAGGGTATTTCACTAGAGAGTTAATATAGTAGAATTAAATGTTAATATGGCAAAGGACAAGGAAAATCAAAACATCTTTGTACATCTAAGAAAGTGATAACTTGTGAAGTAAATTGCAACATTTTATCTTCAACACTTAAACTTAGAATAACAAGTTATTTTGAGGAATTTTTTATGGAATGTTGCATCAGTTTCCTAAGTAAAATAGGATTTTACTTAGGAAAAAGTTAAAGATGGAAGATAACAATGATGAATTATTTCAAGTGCTTAGGTCTTTTTGATCAGTAGGCCGAGGGTCCGGTCCCTCCAGAAGTCAAGGAAATGCCTTGAGCCCCTTTGATCTCAAATTACCTTAGTACTTTTGGGGAAAATTAGTAAAATTTTTGAGGGGAAAATGATAAGGGAAGTTAATGAATTTGACTTTTGCTTGTTGTGATTTTCCAGTGTATTTCATGCTTCAGTACTTGTGATGAAAGTAAATGATTAACCAACATGTAGCAGCACCATTCATCAGATAACACTTTGCAGCACCATCTACCTACCCTATCTACTTAACACTACCATTTTCTCTTCTTTATTAGGGTGCATTTAGACTTGCAAACCCTTATCAATCTTTTTCTTTTTACATGATGAATCTATCTATTTCTACCCTTATTACATCCAAGGGCTCAGATTAAACTGTTGAGCACCTTTTATTCACTCTACCTATCTACTTATCTGCCAAGATTAAACTGTTTGGCTAGATATTTATTCTCTAATCTACAACATGAAATTGAAATATGACTAAGCCAAGTTTAAACAGTTTGACTTATTCATGAATTGTGGCAAAACTGCACACAATTGCTTTATTACAAAAATGAAATAGTAGTGGCATTTGGATTTGCACACTTTCCTTGGTCTATTTTTGCTTGGGGTTCATTTCTTTCTCTTTTTTTTTTGACCATTTTATTCTTTTTACCCTTTGATCTTTCTTTTAGGGTATACCCTCTTTACATTTTTTTCTAATTTTTTGATTTTTTGGTTTTCAAGAATATGGAACACCTTTGCTCAAGTAAGAAGGTTTGAACATATTCCATAGTTCAATCAAGACAATCATGAAAGATGAAACCTATTGATATAGGAGGCTAACAAAAAGCATGCCATATTTAGGAGGTGTTGTACAAATCAGCCCCCCATTCACATTTCGGCCAAAATCCCCTTTCTTCTCCTTATTGTTGCCCTTTCCCAAGCTGGAAATACTTTGAAAAAGGCCAAAATCTTCTTCTGAAAAGCATATAAGGCCTAGCCTCTTTCCCCACTAGCTCCGCACCTCTTTTTCATCCATGAAACCAAACTCTGCACCTAAAGGCGCTTATCACAGATCGCATTTTCATTAGTTTTGTCCATTTTACCTATCGCACTTTTCATTTTTGCGATTTGCGCACCCATCGCAAAAGCGCAGTTTCACGTCCGCGCTATCTGCCGTCATCGCACCTTTTGTTTTTGCGATCTGCGCCCGACCGACCACGCCCATCGCATAGCACAGATCGCAGAATTTTGTTATTTCTGTCACTACCTCCATCGCATTTTCTCCCCTTGCGTTTTTGCGATATGCGCTCCGAGTCCCACTTATAAAACCCTTGTTTCATCGATTTGTTATGTTTTCCCTTTGTAACTTCCTAAAAGTCAATTTTCAAAGCCTTATACCGCCAGCATTCCTCCGCCACGTCTCGTCATTTGCCTACGTGTCACCCACTTCTCCTCCATTAGTATCACACTTCAGTTATGTTTCGCGTCACTGTGTTCTGTTTGAAGGCTTCGCCCCGCGTCGTTCCATCATCCTCTCAAATCCATGCCACCACTTCTGTTAGTTCCGTTTTGTCCACCATCTCTGTCATCAGTTTTATTCAGCAGGCTTTTGGTTTTGCAAGGACTCCTGATGGGAGAAAAATTGGTGGAAAGGATCCCGGAGTCACTATGATGTGACCGCCATTAAAGAAGGGTACTTCGATCTACAAAACTCTCCAGAGAAAATCAAGAAGGCACATTTGAGGCGGATGAAAACATTAACGCAGCTACAGATCATTAATGAAGAAGTAATAAATTCAGTGTCCAGCTTGATAAAGGTTTAAAGTTTAAACTCAAAATCCGAAGATCGAGAGTACCATGCACAAGAGCAGGCACCTCAAGGTTTTATTGCCGCAGATCTTCCCCCTCCAGAGAAGAGCCGACTATCTACATATTTTATTATTTATATCTTGTATATAAGCGGATTTCCATTTCCAGCTTTCATTTCCAGAAATAAATTGTGAAGTACAATCATTTATGTTCAGTCATTCATAAGTATAGGCGCGAATGTTTTCCGCCATTCAATTCAAAATAAGTCATTAAATGTTCTCCATCTACCTCCTCCTCTAGAATTCTCGATCTCTTCTATAAAATCTAAAAAGAAATACATTGTAAGGGTTCCAGATTTCTATCAGCAAACTGTGCAGCGAGAAGACTTCTGTATACATTTTTGTAACATTTATGTATGAAGTTTTAGAGCCCGTAGGGTCTCAGTGAGGAGGGGTTATAACTATATTGAGGATTCTGGTCTTTGGTATCTCACAGTATGTAATTTCTCTTATGTGTTAATACATTATCTCATTTCATGCAATTTATCTTCTTGTATCATGCTCTAGAATGCGAGTGGCTCACTAGTTTGCGGTAAGGATTCATCTTAAGTGGTGCCCTTTCTGGAATTAGTCAAGCGCTTTAAATAGGCCTAGTCATGATATACTGTTCCATGTTCACTCTTTCCATATTTTCTGCTATATTAGTTGCTTGAGGAGGGTGCTTTTAAAATGCCATTGTCATATAAGGATTCATAAATTGGTGCACCCTTATATGGTTCTGTTGTGTATCTGGGTATCAGTCTCATGCCAGCTAATATCCTCTTATGTTTTCTCACTGCACTCACTTCCTGATATTTGATTTCTGTGATATACTATTTGAATTGGCCCTCTTTACAGTAAGCGATCTCTTAACTGTCTGATGCCTTCGTACTAGAGTTTTACATGATGTTCCTACATTATTCTTACCTTTGTATCAGCTTCTGAGAGAGATTGGTCCCATTCAAATCTAGTTTCCTTGTTCTAAGCAAGAGATAGTAAGTGAGCCCTTTCGACTGACAACCCAAGCTATATAATGAGCTCCTTGCTATAATAAGATGTCCTAGGCACTCGTCTATGGCAACTCTAGGCTGTCTCTAGGAGGGTGACAAAATCATCCACAACATCTTTCTGGCGCCGCTGCCGGGGAAAGAATTCAAGAATATCTGTTTCCCTGGGTTCAACATCTCATATTCACTCTCTAATCAAGTGAGCACAGAGAGGTGAAGAGTTGCAGATTTCTCACCTTGGCGACTCCACTGGTCTTTATTTGATAAATCTTATTGGTAGTCCTAGCTCCTCGTAAGCCACATTTGAGGTCAGATACAGCCCAACTGAAAACACCCTACGTGCCTGACCCAGAGAAGATTATTCATAAAAGAGCTTGGAAGGAGAGGAAGTCAGTTCGTGCTGAAAACCCTAAATATTCTGTTGAAGATTATCCGCCCTCTTCTTCTCAAGAAGTTAGAATAGAAAATCCCGAGTTTAACTCAGAAACTCCATGTAGGGGAAGCGCCTGGATTGAAGAAGATTCCTATCCTGCTTCCGAGGCTGAAGAAATTAAAGAGGTCACCGAAGTAGTTACTATTAACCGTGAGTTATTCCCATCTACACCTCAGACCTCCGTGCAATATATTCCCATTGTTATTCATACTCCGCTTCCTCCTACTCCTCTCCCTTCATTTGTTGCTCAGACTGTTGTACAACCCCCACCTCCTCCAATGGCCAATGTTCCTGCATTTCTTTTGAACAAATATGCTCCACTGGCCTTGCCCCAGATACTAAATGATATGCCACAGGATTATTTGAAGATCCTGCCGAGATTCAATGGAGAAAATGAAATTGATGCTCAGAAACATCTCGAGACCTTCTGCTCTTTCGTGGAGAACTTGAATGTTGAACATCTGGATGTGGTCCTGAGATTATTTGTACAGTCTTTGGAGGGTGAAGCCAGGAAATGGTTTAAAACATTGGCAAACCATTCAATAACCACTTGGGATGTTATGGAAAATGCTTTCCTCAGGAAGTGGGGAGAGAAGAAAGACCATGGCCAGTGTCTCACTGAGTTTAACACTATGAAGAAGAAACAGAACGAGGGAGTGGCAGAATTTATCAAAAGATTCAACAAGTTACATCTGAGCCTGCCTCTCGAGATGAAGCCCCATGAAGCTGCCGCCAAGATAGTTTTCATGGCAGCCTTTGATTGTGATTTTGGCTTTGCATTGAGAGAAAGAAAACCTGCTACTCTAGATTATGCACAATCAGATGCTCTGGAATTAGAAGCAAATTTTTCCTCTACTAGGAAGCTAAAAGGAAAATTTGAACAGGACACTAGGAGGAGAGGCAAAGAAGAAATTTCTGCTTCTAATCAAGAAAAAGATTCAGAAAAATTGGATGAAATAAGTAAAATGATAAAGAAGATTGTCAAGCTTGAACTGGAAGCCAAAAATGCAGCTCCCAAGAATTTCTATAATGCTCCAAACAGAGGATATAATCCCCAGTATAGAAGACCACCTCTCCAGATATTGCCGAGAGAGACGAAAGAACAAAAAGACCAAGTACCTCATCCCTTATACTTAGAAGGACCAGTAGAAGACTCCACTGAGGATGCGGCCTATAGATTAGAAGAATCAAACCTGGCCCTTTCAAATAATGACGATCTGGAGTGCCCGTTGCAAGATGAAGAAGAGGAAGCAGAGATCGATCATTACTGTAAGCAATTCGCTGATTTCATGCAAGCACAGTTAAATGTCAAATATGATCTCAGATCTTCAAGGAAGAGGACCAGAACTCAAGAGCAAGAAGAAGAACCACCTCAGGAAGAAGCATCTGCTCAGAAGGAGTCAGCCACAAAGAAAAGCATGGAGAAAGGTAAGAGCCCTCTCAATACTTCCTCGCAGTCTAATATTCAGATTCCTTCTTCTTCAAAAATAGTCTGTCCTCCTAATACCGAGCCAGTGTCAAAAGAAGTCAAATCTTCAGTTGAAAATAAGGAGTCAAAAGAAGTAGTGATAGAAAAGCCCACATCTACTTTCAACTTGCAAAAAGAACTTGAGAAGATTAAGATTCCTGTCCCGCTGACCGAATTATTAAAACAACCTGTATATCAGTCTCAAGTTACTTCTTTTATAATTCCTCCTGAAATACCAATTGTGCCTGATAGTTTAAATCTTCAAGAAGAGATACCCATGGTAGTCTTTGGCCCACATGTCGAGGAGATAGACCCTTCTACTCCTCCCTTCTACGTGTCTCTAGTCATTCATGACTTACTGCTACATAACTATTTGTTAGATTCTGGAGCTTCCCATAATCTTATGCCTCTGTCTGTCATGGAACAACTAGGACTACAAATTACAAGACCATACAAAGATTTATATTCATTTGATTCTAAAAGAGTTAAATGCCTGGGAATGATTAAATATTTAGTGGTCAATTTGGCTCAAATCCCAGCAAAGAGTGTGGTTATGGACATTGTGGTTGCTGATATCCCAGCCCGCTTTGGCATGCTGCTGTCAAGGTCTTGGGGTACAAAGATTGGGGGAATGATTAAATTGGATTTAACATATGCTACTATCCCAGTCTTTGGAGGTCAAGAGAGGAGGTTGTACAGAGAGACTAGATTTGTCAAAATGGTAACCAAGGCTGACTGCTCAGAGAATTCTCCAGTTTATAATAACAAAGAGGGAGACTTTTCATGTTTGATGTTAGAAGAAAATCAAAATTATGCTCATGAGCCCCTGTTTGGTCAAATCCAAGATGAGCAGCCTAAGGGTGATCAGGAATCAGAAATTTGGACTTTGCATTTTGATGGAGCAAACTCAAGGGAAGGTAATGGAGCTGGGATATTGTTGATCTCCCCTACTGGAAAATGGATTCCCATGTCTTTTAAATTGGATTATGAGGCTACAAAAAATGTAGCTGAATACGAAGCACTATTATTGGGGCTACAGACAGCTAGAAATATGGGCATCCGATGTTTAAAAGTCTTGGGAGACTCTGAGCTGGTAGTGAGGCAGATTAAAAATGAATGTCAGACTAAACACCCTCGGCTCAGAGCATATAGAAATGAAGTTTGGGACATGATAGAAAATTTCTTCTTGGCATTTAATATACAGTTCATGCCCCGGGAGAAAAACAGAATAGCAGATTCTCTTGCTGTAGCTTCCAGTACATTCCGTCCTCCTCAGAATCCGCTTCTAAGATATGAAGTGGAGGTTCGGTACAGACCATCCATTCCAGACAATATAAAGCATTGGCAGGTATTTGAAGATGACGAACAAATGAAGAGATTCATGGAGACGGTGGGAGAGTTCTCAAATATGGAGATTGATGATAATAATGATGAAGAAGTTGAAAATATTGCAGAAAACAAATGGGAAGAGAATATAGCAGGAAATAGAGTGCTGCAGCTAAAAGGTAATGTTATACCTAGAGGTCTGGTACCTCTAGAAATATTATTTAATAAAAATGATGTACCTTTGCAGCCAAGTAAAGTAACAGAAGAAGATCAAGTGGGAGATTTGAATCTGGGTACTTATGCAGATCCCAAAATTGTCAAATTATCTAGAAGAGTCCCAGAAGAATATAAAGAAAAATATTTGAAGTTGTTTCAATCTTACAAGGATGTATTTGCTTGGTCCTATCAGTACCTTAAAACTTTTGATGTTAATATAATGCAACACAAGATTCCATTGAGGGAAGATGCAAAGCCTTATAAGCAGAAACTTAGACAGATCAACCCTTTGCTGCTTCCCTCCATTGAAAAAGAAATTAAGAAATTACTGAAAGCCAAGATAATTGTGCCATTAAGGTACTTAGAATGGGTAGCAAATCTTGTCCCTGTTCGAAAGAAGAATGGAGAAATCAGGCTATGTGTAGATTTCAGGAATTTGAACAGAGCATCTCTCAAAGATAATTATCCACTGCCTAAGATGGATCACATCCTGCAGAAAGTAGTGGGAGCATCCAGAATGTCAATAATGGATGGATTTTCCGGTTATAATCAGGTGGCTGTTTTCCCAGAAGATCAGAAGAAAACTGCATTTACTACACCATGGGGAACCTTTATGTATGCTAGGATGCCATTTGGATTAATTAATGCAGGAGCTACTTTTCAAAGGGCAATGGACATAGCCTTTGTTGGGGAGCAGGACAAGTTCTTGGTGGTGTACCTCGATGATATCACAGTGTTCTCAAAGAATGATAATGAGCATATTGAGCATTTAAGAAAAACTTTTGAAAAATGCAGAAGGTACGACCTTTCTCTCAATCCTCAAAAGTATTTATTTGCATTAGATGAGGGAAGACTCTTAGGGCACATTGTAACGAAAGATGGTGTGAAAATAGACCCTAAAAGAGTTGAAGTGATAAACAACATTCCTTTGCCAAGGAATAAGAAAGAAGTACAGGTGTTCTTAGGCCGAATTAATTTTCTAAGAAGGTTTATTCCTAACTATGCTGAAATAGTTAGGCATATAACTAATATGCTGAAAAAGGAGAATGAAGTAAAATGGTCCCAGGAGTCTAGAGATGCATTCACAAGAATAAAACAGGCACTTGTTGAAGCTCCTGTGCTAGCAGGACCAGATTACAAAAAGCCATTTATGATATTCTCATTTGCTTCCCCTCACACAATTGCTGGAGTGTTATTGCAGAAAAATGAAGAGGGATATGAACAGCCTATAGCTTTCTTCAGTCAAGTACTTTATGACGCGGAATTGAAATATAACATATTGGAGAAGCAGGCATATGCCCTGGTAAAGTCCCTTAAAGCTTTTAGAGTTTATATTTTGCAATCTCATATTACCGCTTATGTTCCCACAGCAGCTGTAAAAGACATTCTTGTTCAGGGAGACAGCGAAGGTAAAAGAGGAAGATGGATTGCAAAAATCCAGGAGTATGATTTGGATATAAGGCCTACCAAGTTAATCAAAGGACAGGGACTTGCTAAGATGCTATCTGAATCCAATCATCAAGCCTTGGGCATTAATTTATCTGTGATAGCAAATGAATAATCCGAGAGAGAAGAAGAGCAGCAAGGACTGGAGATAGCTACCCAAAAGATACATGTCAAATATCTAACTAGTCCTTGGTATAAAGAAATAGTTGAATATATTTTAACACTTAGCTGTCCTACAGGGTGCGACAAGGTAAAATACAGAGCCGTAAGAATGAAATCACAGAAATATGTAATTGCCAATGGACAGCTTTATTGGAGAGACCCTCTAGGTATATTACTGTTGTGCCTCACTGAAAATGAAGTGCAGAATGTAATGACAGAATTTCATGAAGGAATTTGTGGAGGACATTACAGCTGGAGGGCTACAACACATAAAATCTTGAAGGCTGGTTTTTACTGGCCAAAGCTGTACTCTGATACTTTTGCTAAGGTTAGGGCGTGTGATAAATGCCAAAGGTTTGCAGAAAGACAAAAACTATCAGCTCTGCCCTTGATTCCTATTCATGTAAACGGACCATTTCAAAAATGGGGATTAGACTTCATAGGAGAGATACATCCCCCATCAAGTGGCCAACATAAATGGATACTAACAGCCACAGATTATTTCACGAAATGGGTGGAAGCCATACCTACCAGAAATGCTACAGATGCTGTAATTATGAGGTTTATAGAAGATAACATCATATCCAGGTTTGGCTGTCCTGCCAGAATTGTAACTGACAATGCACAGGATTTTAAGTCTGCCAGGTTTGTAAAGTTCTGCCAAAGATATAACATTACATTGACTCACTCCACAGCTTACTATCCCCAGGGGAATGGCTTAGCAGAATCTTCTAATAAAACTCTGGTGAGAGCCTTGAAGAAAACGATAAGTGAAAATCAGAAGAATTGGGTCTCTCAATTAAAATATGCTCTATGGGCAAATAGGATAACTAGCAAAAGAGCAACAGGCAAGTCACCCTATGAGCTGGTGTATGGTCGAGCTGCTGTGTTCCCTCTACAATTGGAATTGCCAGTAGCACGTTTTATGCAGGAGAATCAGGAAGAACCAGACGATATGATCAGAAGGATTAATCAACTGGTAGAATTGGAAGAAACGCGGAACCAGGTGGATCAGATATTAATAGAATATCAGGGGAAAATGAAGAATGTATTTGATCAGCGTGCAAAAGATAGAAATTTTCAAGTTGGAGACCTAGTTCTCAGATGGGATGTTCGCAGAGCAGAAAAGGGCAAGCACGCTAAGTTTGATCCGCTGTGGTTTGGCCCATTAAAAATAGTGAGCCTAGGGAGAAACAATACTTTCATGCTAGAAAACCTGCAGGGTGATCTACTAGATGCTCCCGTGAATGGGCAATTACTTAAACATTACTTTCAGTACTTACTCAAGCAGATCGGGCTTGATGTATTTAATGTATATAATGTATATAAGTGTGCTTTCAATTTTGAATATAAATGACAGAAATAAGCCGATAAGTTCTAAGAATGCAAGGAGATTGTAGAATCAAATCCACATACACAAGGGTCTGAGGTCTGCGTGTTCTCGACATGTCCGAAGACGAACATGTCGTCCCCAGTTGGAGCCGATGTTGTACAAATCAGCCCCCCATTCACATTTCAGCCAAAATTCCCTTTCTTCTCCTTATTTTTTCCCTTTCCCAAGCTGGAAATACTTTGAAAAAGGCCAAAATCTTCTTCTGAAAAGCATATAAGGCCTAGTCTCTTTCCCCACTAGCTCCGCACCTCTTTTTCATCCATGAAACCAAACTCTGCACCTAAAGGCGCTTATCACAGATCGAATTTTCATTAGTTTTGTCCATTTGACCTATCACACTTTTCATTTTTGCGATTTGCGCACCCATCGCAAAAGCGCAGTTTCACGTCCGCGCTATCTGCCGTCATCGCACCTTTTGTTTTTGCGATCTACGCCCGACCAACCACGCCCATCGTATAGCGCAGATCGCAGAATTTTGTTATTTCCGTCACTACCTCCATCGCATTTTCTCCCCATGCGTTTTTGCGATATGCGCTCCGGGTCCCACTTCTAAAACCCTTGTTTCATCGATTTGTTATGTTTTCCCTTTGTAACTTCCTAAAAGTCAATTTCCAAAGCCTTATACCACCAGCATTCCTCCACCACGTCTCGTCATTTGCCTACGTGTCACCCACTTCTCCTCCATTAGTCTCATACTTCGGTTATGTTTAGCGTCATTGTGTTCGGTTTGAAGGCTTCGCCCTGCGTCGTTCCATCATCCTCCCAAATCCATGCCATCACTTCTGTTAGTCTCGTTTTGTCCACCATTTCGGTCATCAGTTTTATTCAGCAGGATTTTGGTTTTGCAGGGATCCCTGATGGGAGCAAAATTGGCGGAAAGGATCCCGGAGTCACTATGATGTGACCGCCATTAAAGAAGGGTACTTCTATCTACAAAAATCTCCAGAGAAAATCAAGAAGGCACATTTGAGGCAGATGGAAACATTAACGCAGCTACAGATCATTAATGAAGAAACAATAAATTTAGTGTCCAGCTTGATAAAGGTTTCAAGTTTAAATTAAAAATCCAAAGATCGAGAGTACCATGCTCAGGAGCAGGCGCCTCAAGGTTTTATTGCCGTAGATCCTCTCCCTCCAGAGAAGAGCTGACTATCTGCATATTTTATTATTTATATCTTGTATATAAGTGGATTTCCATTTCCAGCTTTCATTTCCAGAAATAAATTGTGAAGTACAATCATTTATGTTCAGTCATTCATAAGTATGGGTGCGAATGTTTTCCGCCATTTGATTCAAAATAAGTCATTAAATGTTCTCCATCTACCTCCTCCTCTAGAATTCTCTATCTCTTCTATAAAAGCTAAAAGGAAAGGCATGATAAAGGTTCCAGATTTCTATCAGCAAACTGTGCAGCGAAAAGACTTCTGTATACATTTTTGTAATATTTCTGTATGAAGCTTCAGAGACCGTAGGGTCTCAATGAGGAGGGGTTATAACTATAATGAGGATTCTGGTCTTTGGTATCTCACAGTATGTAATTTCTCTCATGTGTTAATATAATATCTCTTTCATGCTCATTATCTTCTTGTATCATGTTCTAGAATGCGAGTGGCTCACTAGTTTGCATTAAGGATTCATCCTCGTTGATGCCCTTTCTGGAATTAGTCAAGCGCTTTAAATAGGCCTAGTCATGGTATATTGTTCCATGTTCACTCTTTCCATATTTTCTGCTATATTAGTTGCTTGAGGAGGGTGCTTTTAAAACGCCATTTTCATATAAGGATTCGTAAATTGGTGCGCCCTTATATGGTTCTGTTGTGTATCTAGGTATCAGTCTCATGCCAGCTAATATCCTCTTATGTTTTCTCACTGCACTCACTTCCGGATATTTGATTTCTGTGATATACTATTTGAATTGGCCCTCTTTACAGTAAGCGGTCTCTTAACTGTCTGATGCCTTCGTACTGGAGTTTTACATGATGTTCCTACATTATTCTTACCTTTGTATCAGCTTCTGAGAGAGATTGGTCCCATTCAAATCTAGTTTCCTTGTTTCAAGCAAGAGATAGTAAGTGAGCCCTTTGGACTGACAACCCAAGCTATATAATGAGCTCCTTGCTATAATAAGATGTCCTAGGCACTGGTCTATGGCAACTCTAGGCTGTCTCTAGGAGGGTGACAAAATCATCCACAACAGGAGGAATGCATGCTACGACAATGTCCATAACTAGGCTTTTGGATGGGATTTGAGTCAAAGTTACACAAAAGTCCTTGATGAGACCTAAACACTTTAATTTACTTGAATAAAATGAGTATAGATCTTTGTAGGGCCTAGTGATGTCATGACCTAACTTTTCCATTATAGCTCTGGGCATTAAGTTGTGTGAAGCACCTGAATCCAGCATAGTGTTATGTAGGATTTTATCATGTATGTTTAAGCTAACATAGAAAGGAGGGACTGTTCCTTCTTGTAACTTACCATCTACTTTTGGACCAAACAACGATTTGGGTTGATCATCAGTAAGATTGAGAGTATTTGCAGTTTCCCCTATCTTTAGCACTTTCATTACCTGATTTCTGTATGTTTGTTTATTCATTAGCTCCCTCAAAGGGATGGGAATTTTGACTTTGGCTAGTTCATTTTCAAGATTAAATGATGATTTAAAGTTTACAATATTGGGAATGTCAGATACATCGATAGTTTCTTTGGATTTAAGTAGGGTTTGCTGACTGGAGGTTGGAACATCAATTTGATTTTTCTTAGAAACAAAATCACCTATCGTTTTAGTAGAAACCTCTAAAGGTTTCTTTCCAGGAGTTTCACTAGATTTCTTAGAAGACTTTTCTACTGTTTTCTTAGGGTCTTAATCAGAGGTAATTTTGGCAGGATGATCAGTGTTCTTCTTAGCAGTATTGTCAGAATTTTTTCTGCTCCTAAGATTATATTGTTTGTGAACCTCCATAATAGTGTTTTCAAATCCCTGTTTATATTCTTTAGATTCTTCTTACTCAAGCTCTATTTAGGCTAATGAAAATACTTTCTATTATTCTTTTGTGAGGAAAACAATGTCATTATTATGTAAATCTAAAAAATTCATTTGGTTATATTCTTCCTCTTGAAGGATCTCTCCATTTTCATCAACATAATTGTCCTGAAAAGGGAGTCTAATTTGTTGGTCAGGTCCCATTTGTTTAATCTGTCGTTGATTTCTCCTATTGTTTTGAATGTGATTTTGGGGAGGTTTTTGATTTTCCCTAGGACTGTTTCTATTAACCATCATTCGTTCCATTTCCATCAATAAAGAATCTATCTTAGTATCAGTGTTAGAGGTTGATGCTTCTTATTTTATGGTAACTCTCTTCTCAGCCCTCATTCTAGCTCTTTTGGCTAACAAATTGGCTTTTACACTGACTGATATGCTTTGCATTTCCTCTAAGGTGCCAGGATTCCTCTCTCTTATCTGATAAGCTATGTCTGGTTCAAAACCATCTGGAAACTTAATTAGCACTATTCCTTCAGGTGGTTTTATGTGAGTAGGAATAGAATTACAAATAGAGTTGAATCTAGCACAATAATCCTACACACTCTCTCCAGTTTCTCTTTTGATATTTTCATATTCTGATAAAATTTGGAGGGAGTTCTTTTTAATTTTCCATCTATCTAGAAATTGATGTTGTAGGACTGCTATTGAATTAACTGTAGCAAATGGTAAAGATATAAACCATTTCCTAACCTCACCTCCAAGGGTTTCAACAAATAACCTCATCATAACATCATCGGCATCGATCTCATGGAGATCAAAGAAATCATTCATTTTGTCTACATGTTGTTGAGTAGTAATGGGTTGGGTGTTATGGAACTGGGGTATTTTGGATGGATAATCTTGGGGCATAGCCCCTATATTTTGAGGAAGAACCAAGGGAGCATAACGTACATCCATGATTGGAGGTGAAGGATTGACAATAATAAGGGGTGGATTAATAAGTGATGGAGGAGTTGAAAAAGGATGAACTATATGTGAAGGAGAGAATGGATAAAGTGATGGAGATGAAGGTCTTTGAGTATTTATGAGAGGATAAGTAATATAATTTTCAGAAGAGGCTGGACTAATAGATCTTTGGTGAATTGTTTGGCATGCAATAGATGAAGTAGCAATATTTAATGCAAACAATTCTACAGATTATTGGAGATAGGAATCTGTAACTGTTGACGTTAAGTTTGATACCAAACCTTCAAGGATCTCAAAATCCTGGAAAATTTCTTGATCAGATTTTGTTAAGAAGGAATATTTTTAAGTGAATTTGGATGCAAAATAGATTGATCAATGACTAATGTATCTTCCTAATTTTGGGATTTGCTTCTAAATAGGCTTTGCTTAAACTTTAAGTCAAAGTTGATATCTTGTAAGGTTTCAAGCTTATTAGGAAAGGATTGTGCTCTAGGGACAGGACTTTACTTCCCTGGCTTTCAAATGAACTGACATGTTTGACTGATTTATGTGATGCATCCTTAGCTCTTTTTCCAATCCTTTGAGGATCATCCACTATTTCAGGAGGTTTGGGATCAGGATGGGATCTTGTGTAAGGTCTCTTGGAAGCCAGTTTTGAAAATTAAAACACACACTATAAAATTTAACTCACACCAACCTTTTGAACTTGGAATTACACAATTTATTTACAAAAAATAAAAAAGATAGCAATCTCTATGAAATATTTTATACAGTGATTATTTAACCAGTGATTGAATTTGAAAGAAATTATGATTGATTTCAATTCTTCCCTAGTATGGTCGCCACTATGTTAGCGTTCTGTAATTTACTAGAGATTGTGAGAACTAATCACATAGGCCAACATCAAACCAAATTTGGAAACTAGGATCTAGCCCTGCCAGTTTCAGAGAGGGCTCTCTCTTTAAGATTTAAGTTTGTTTGGATAATTTTTAGGTTAGTTATTATTATACTTGGGTTTTGAGTTTTGTTTGGATTTTGGAAAATTGATTGTATTCAATTGATTAATGTATATTGGGCAATGGAGTCAAAATATAAGTGGATAGTTGCATCAAATTTTCACAGAGTAAACACAGGTCAAGCTAGGAGTATTTACTGGATCTTTCGAATTTATAAATGGATTATGATAGAAATAAGAAAACAGTCAGCAGAACTAAAGAGAAATTAAGAATTATTTAGTTTGGCCTTCAGTGGAAAAAATTATGATTGTAAATGCATCCAGAATAAGGCATTGAAAAGTAAATCCTATTCATCACACTATCTACTTTGCAATTAGAATTCAGATGATTATAATGAAAGATAACGAAAAAACATAATAACAGAAGAAACACGTCACCAGTATTTAAGCCACAAGAATCCTGTGAATGGTCTGATTATTATTGATGCTCCAGTGCTTTGAAAAATCTTACAGTACTTCAAAAGATAAAAATAATCCTGTTCTCAACCAATCGACCCGTGATACTTCTAAAACTATAGTATTTATACAAAAGGTTACAAAAATAATTACAATAATACAATATTTAACATACATGGTATTTTTATACTTAAACTTGAATTTAAAACTCTAATTGTTACCAAATTATATCCTCGATGGAATGCACTGTGCAAATGGTGTTGATGTAGTGGGAATAGTTAGGATGTGGACCACATTTTTCTAGTGTGCTGGTAGATGAACCGACAGATGCTCTTATGTATAATATTTACTCTTTTAATCTAGTAAATCAATCAACTGTTCCCAACGTTCTTCATCCAGGATAGATAGTTTTATTACCTTGCAATAGACTTCATCCATTTCTATATATTTAGTAAAAGTAGGTTTTAATAAAAATATATTTTTTATTTCATGCAAGATAAAGAATGTATCCTCGAGTGCGTTTAGCACGAGCCTTGCTATTGTGTACCCTAAATATTTGAAACTTTGGTTGTATTAGTAGCAACATCTTTGAGCTTGCAGATGTAGTCTTCAAGTGGAATTAGCTTATCATTTATCACTAACATTGAGGGAAAACCCTTGTTGGTCAAGGGTTCTAGCCTGTTGGAAAAACGTTGAACTATGATATTGACACTACTGCATTTTTCTTTCAACTGAAGAATAAGGTTCTTCTTTGTAAGAATCTTCTTTACTTCTAAAATGGTTGTTTTCCTTTCATCTATACCCAAATATTCAAGTTCATTGTTGTCCTTAGAATTCAGAAATTTAATTATCTTAGTAGCTGTAGTAGGCTTTTCTTCAAGCTGTTCTGTAATAGTTACAATAGTTTCTTGGGCCTTCTCTAGTAAATCTTTCTGATAAAAAATAATCCTGATGCTAGGCCAGATTTGTTTCACATATTCAATAATATCTCCCTATATAATCTCTTTGACTAACCCAATGTGTTTCTAAGGTAATAATCTCTAACTTCCTTCTACAATCTTTCAATTTCTTCTCTTTCTCTCTGTAGCTCTACTACATGTGCACTCCCTCTAATTTCTTTATGATGTTGTAGTGTTTTTAAATGATCCTGTAACTTCTTAATCTCTTCTGTCTCAATGGATAATTTTTGAACAGCTCCAACAAATTGCTCAGCTCCTTCTGCTGTACTTGTGGTGTAAGAAATAGTGATTGGGATAGTAGCAATAGGGATTACATCCATGGGAGTTTCAACCTTTTTGAAATCCTACTCTTTTTCCTTGATGAGTTTCTCCATTTCAGCTTTTATCTACTTTATCTGTAGATTTTGTTCCATGATGAGTTTCATCATGTCAGCTTTTTGGGGCTCTGTTTCCTCAATTTCTTTGGTCATTGGATCTTTGGTGGCTAGAGTTTTGAGTTTTTTTCGTAATGCTGCTATATAAACATTCTTCTTCTTGATTATTTCCTCTACAACATTAATGTTAGAGGGGTCATATTCAATCTTTACTACCAAATCTTCTAGAGCTTTGATCCTGGTGTCTTTAGCCATTAAACAGACCCTTTCAATTTTGAGTTGTGACTGAGTGTTGTCCAAGGTGACTTGAAATTTGGATAAGCTTATAGCAGTGTTAGTTAAATTATATGAAATCATTTGGCCAGATTGTTTTTGTAGTTCAATTTGATCAATTGGATGCACATATTTTACATCAAAATCAAAGGCATTTTTCTTGTAATCTGAGGTAGTCCTAGGTCGTGGAATCTGAGCTTGCAAAAATGCCAACTGCATATTTCCTTTCTCGGAGTCAAATACTGAGAGAATTTGGGCCTGAGAGCTAGAAGAATGTTTCCAGAATTGATTATAAGTGTCTAAGTTCAACATCTGGTTTTTCTTCTCAATTTCTTTGAAAATATGAGAGATATCCTCTTCTTTATCCTTTTGATTTTCTTTACTAGTCTGAATCATTTTCTATTCATGAGAAGTGGTAGAATAAGTGGGAGACTAAATATTCTGTCCACCAGGCTATGTAAAAATGGATGTATCTCCAACTTTTCCAAATGTTTCTTTCTCTAACTCATTGGCTGTACTAGCTTTTGAAAAGAGTCTAGGTCTCTTTCTGTATACCATTATGAAAAATTGACTTGATACTTCATTCATTGGGGATGACTGTTCTTATCTACCTCTTTTCCTTGTCTTTTTTTTGTAACTGGATTGTGTATGTTTGAGGTAGATACTACCCATTCTTCTGCTTCTTGGAGAGTGTTTTCTTTCCATTCTAATATTTTTTTTATATTTTTTAATCTCGCTTCTTGTTGTGTGATGATATGGAGTGAACTTATTTGCCACTATGAGCCTTGAAATTACTCCCAATGGGTCATATAACCAAGTAAAACTGAGACTAAATTTCATTTGTTTTAATAAATTGTTTGCTTCTTCCCCTGCTGCTCGAGTGTTAAAAATGAATGGACCAATCTGAGTTTTGAGCTTGAACTGTGATTTCTTCTTTGCAGCAACAAAATGGACTTGATCTACCCTGGGAATTTGTCTAATATATTCCAATGAAAAAATCCTCATAGGGAGGATATTAGGCAATTTTTAAGGTGGCAGGTCACAACCAAAAGCTCTAATTTCTGTATAGTTTTGGTAAAGGTACTAGTCCCATGTTGTAGCTTGATATGATAGGTGCAAAACTTTCACAATCTCCTCACTAATCTTTGGTTCTCCACTGTTGCTCAAAATATTCATTGCTGGATATACAAACATTTCTATTAATTTCTTATATGAATACTCTTCTTTGTCTTTCATTCCTATGGAAGTCCAAAAAATAACTGACTATTGGTTCCCTTCCTCATCTAGCTTTTGCAATGTGAATGGTGTAGAATTTTTTTGAATAATGATTAATTATCCACCGAGACTATCCTGATCACATACAATTCAAATTTATATGCAACACATAATCTCTTCCACTCAGATCATCACACATGCGGAAAATAAAATCAAGCGATAACACATCAAATCATCATACACATTAACACAGTATGTATGGGGAAAGCTTATAGCTAAAAACCCTGCAGCTATTGTGTATGTTATAATGGAGAAATCATGTAACAAACTCAGTACAATACTCCTCACAAGTACTCAGTACTTTCTCATGAAGTTACACACAATCCAGCTCAGTTTTGAACAGGTTACTGGTTCAAAACTCACCGCCAATTGCCTTGCCTCTATTGCGAAATCCAGGCCTGACTATATAGAGATCCAAGGTTCGAATCTCCTTGGCTTGACAGCGCAATCATCATGGGAAATTCCTCCAAGTGTGGTGCAAATCTCATGCACAACTGATGTCGCCACTGATAGCTAACTCCACCCTTTCATCTACCTCTTTCACTGGTCTCCACTGAACTGATCATGCACCGTAGTGAACTGATGTGTTCTTGAGTTGAATAATGAGTTACTAATTAATGAATTAAATAATATTTAATTCACTCCACTCATAACTAATTGATTAGCTAGTTAAACTAATCTCAACCAGTTCAACTAAGTTAAACCGAACACAACTCCACTAGTTGTCTCATTAACTCCACCAAACTTCTGCCACTGAAGTCCTAACTAAAGTCAACCATGCATGATGCCATCAAACCCTTGGGAATAGCGTAATTCCTCTGTCAGATGCATGAGCCACTTTTGTAGCTCGAACTG
This sequence comes from Pinus albicaulis, assembly GCA_034641835.2. NCBI lineage: Eukaryota > Viridiplantae > Streptophyta > Pinopsida > Pinales > Pinaceae > Pinus > Pinus albicaulis. Next base: position 384,238,268 of record CM076577.1, read on the forward strand.
AAGTGCTCCAAGAGAGTAAACTGAAGTTTATAGTCCAAATATTATTAAGGGTAAATAATATTTGACTTCCCTATTTTTAGGATAGGCAGTCTAAAAATAGACATCGACCTATTGACCTATAGGTCACAAAAATAGAGTCCCATCTATTTTTACCAACATGACCAATACTTCAAGAATAACATACTGCAACCCCTGGACCATGCTCCATATGTCTAAAAATAGACATAGTCTAAAAATAGACTTTGCGCCAGAATTTGCCTGCGGGCCCACTTAGTGAAGGCGACTTCATTTCACTAAGCTCCATCATCTTGCTGCATTTTCAAAAAATGGGAACCTATCTCCCTGAAAATAGATAAAAAGATAGAATAGTACTGATGCATACTTGAAAACATCTTCAGTAGGGAACTTGGAAAATTTGTCATGGATAGCATCAGTTAGAAATTCACTGAAATTGAAGAGGACTGAAGGTTTAGAATTAGGAGAAAAAATAGAGAGGAAACCAATAATAGCTTCATCTGCATTTTGGTCAGAATAGTAACCAAGAAGATAGGAAAGGATTTTGATAATGTGCTTGCTTCTATCTGGGAACATTGAGGAAGGATAGGGAGGATTTCTTTTGGGCAAAGGAGTATCTGCAGCTAGACATAATTCCAGTGTTTTATCTCTTTCTCTTTTGTAAAAGTCCAATTTCTGATAGGATTCTGGGAGGGTTTCATGGGAGAAAGGAGTGGTGTTTTCAATAACAGGACCTGCAACATTTGATTAATTGTCCGGGTAGTGATAGCGAATAGGACCTTTCTCCTATAGGGGAAATGATAGACTTTTGACTAGGATCGTAGCATGAATGACACTTTCTGATAAATTCGGGTGCTCTATGGGTTTGAGGGAAAATGTAGTAAGGCAGATTGGAGTCCCACAGTCTGATTTCATCCATTTGATTGATGAATTAGTCCTCTAGCCATCAATAGATCTCAAATAAGTTGAAGTCAGACATGGATTCATGGATTTTGAAGTCCATGTCTACCAATGGGATATGGTAAAGATCAATTATTGGGTATACGAGAGGGTTTTGAATTTCTTCAACCTCCTTGCCTTTGGGAGGCATCCTGGTGATTTCTTGTCGGACATAAATGGAAGAAAAGGAAGAAAATTCTTGGCCAAGAAACAATTGGATGGGAAAATAGTGATTTTTTGAATCACTATGATGAGGACAGGGAAATGGAATAATATCAAAATATCTGTCTCAAATGTAGCTGCGACCTACAGAGTAAAAAAATTATTGTAGTCAATTGAGTCTATGACGGGTTATTGAGGAATTATGGGATTTATTAAGAAAGCTATGGAGCGCGGTTGTTAATCAATGGGTATAATTCAACATTAACTCCTCAACGAGACTAAGAAACGAGAGTGAAAACATTAAATGCCAAACGAGTAAAAAAGTGGGGTAAACAATTTTACGTAGGTGTGATGGGACAGGGGGAGCATGAAGTGGAGGTGATGGTTTTTTATAGGAGTGAAAACCGCGTTCAAGGGTGAGATCGAATGGTAGGTGGTTTCGGGCGGAGGGGTACCGAATAACTAAAGATCAGAGGCAGCGGTTTTAACTGGCAGTTTTTAAAACCTCCGACTTTGGATCCCCCCTGGCTGGTAACGTTCAGATGGAAAAGGGGGTCGAGGAGGAATATGGGACGTCGGATGAAATATGAATGGGTGGTATTAATTTAAATATGGAGGGATTTTTAATGGTTTCAGGTGAAAGGTGAATGGTGGGGTTGGCAAAGATTGGCATGAATATTATCCAATTAAACTTTGGTTAATTTTTTTTTATCACATATTCATATGTCCAAAGTTATAGTCTTAGGATAAAATCCTATTTTCATCTCCAATTCCATTTTTTCTTCTCTACCTACCTTTGAATTTTCATTTTTTTTTTCTACCCTAACATTTTAACAATTTTCTTTTTCATTCGAGTGCATTTAGACTAGCAACTCAACATTTTTATTTTTAACAACTAATCTACTTCTATGACTTATTCCTTCCTTGGTTCAAATTAAATTATTGAACCAATTTTTATTTTCTACCTAAATATTGATATGACAATATTAAATAGTTTAACAAATCATTTTTCACTACTTATTAACAAGAAATTTAAACCTAATTCAATCATTCTTAAACTTTATGATTGAATTCTATTGAACTATTGTGGAATTTTAAACAAAATACTCAGAATTCATTTTCAGAACTAAGAGAAACTAAGAGTAGTGGCATTTGGAGGTGCAAAAATTTTAGAATTTATTGTTTTCTTCTTTTTGATGGGGTTCATATTTTATGTATATTTTTTATTTCTATTATATACCCTGTTTTTATTTTTTATGTTATCTCCTTTTTTTTTATTTGAAAATTATTTGCAGATTGGAAATCATTTTACAAAATAAAGTTGACAGATAGAATAAACTCAGTCACCTTGAGATCCTATGAATTATAGGACCCTAACAGACATCACAAATTCTCAAAAGGTGAGGGGTACTCACAACGTATAGTCTTCACATCCTCCCAGGTAGCATATCTCGAACTATATTTGTCCCATTGGACCTTAACCTGGTCCCCCATGTGATGTCTAAGTTGTCGAACCCTATGGTCCAATATGCTTAATGGTTCAACCATTATGGTTCCCACGTCCGAGACCTGCAATTCCCTCCAATCCAGTTTGTGAGATTCATTAGAAACATAATGTTGCAAAATAGATACATGAAAAACATCATGAGTTTTATGCAAATGAGGTAGCAGTACAAGATGACACACAACTGATCCAATCTTCTCCTTGATTCTAAAATGTCCTATAAACTGAGGTGAAAATTTTTCCCCTTTTTCAAACCAAATGGTGTTCTTTTATGGGTCAGAGAAAAATAAAAACTTGGTATCCTACTCCATAACTACGATAAGTCCTATGCGCATTGACACAACTCTTCATTCTATCTTGTTCTTCCTTTAACCTTTGTCGAATTTGGCTTACTTGTTCCTCAATTTATTGCACCAATTCGAGCCCAAATATTACTCGGTCCTCCAAATTTTCCCAACTGAATGGCGTCCTGCATGGCATCCCATATAGATCTTGATAAGGAGGCATCCCAATGGAACTGTGGTGACTATTATTATAGACACACTCTAGCAATGATAAGTACATTTCCCACTGAGTCTCATTATCCATGAAGTACATTCTAAGCATGTCTTCCATAACATGATTTACTATTTCAGTCTTCCCATCTATTTTGGATGATATGCAGTGCTTAGGTTCAAATGAGTGCCCAATGATGACTGCAAACTTGTCCAAAAACTAGATGTAAAGTGAGAGTCTCTATCAAAAATTATCTTTGTGAGTAACCCATGTATTTGAATAAATTTTCTTATAAAAAATCATGCCACATCAGTAACATCATACGTGTCTCTCACTGGGATGAAATGGGCACTTTTGGTCAATTTATCAACTACAACCAATATAAAATTGTGCATATATGAAGTGAGTGGCAAACACACAAGAAAATATATAGAAATGACCTCCCATTTAAGCATAGGGATTTCATGCAGTTGTAGGAGTCCTGCTTGATGACGATGATCAGCTTTCACTCATTGAAATTCAAGAAATTTGATGACAAAATGGACTATGCCTTGCTTCACACCTTCCCAAAACAAGATTTTCTTCATGTTTGCATACATCTTCTTCATTCCATGATGTGTATAATAGAGTTTTCAATGTGACTCTTCGATAATGGTTCTTCTTATACCCCCTTCCTTAGGGATGTACATTCTCCCTTGAAATATCAATAGTCCATCTAGTTTAAGGACATAACTCTGAAAATTTGGTTTTATCTGCTTCTCGCTCTGGAGTGTTAATATAACCTTTAGATACCAACTATATTCAAAGAGGTTTTCCAACATGTCCCCTCAAATTAACCCTCAATGGCACTGGGGAGAAGATTCATGGCCTCCTGCTTAGTGCATCAACCAACACATTCTCCTTTCCATTAATGTATGAGATCTCAAAAGCATACTTGTTGGACACCTAATCCTTAAGGGTTGGTTTGGAAGGTGAATAGTCAAAGGGAGTCCAAGAGACCACTTGGAATATGAAATGAAGGGTCACCAATTTTTTTTATAAATGTATATAATGGTGAATAATAGATGCATTCAATGCTTATCTTTATATCTTCTTGTCATTTCCATGTGCATCTAACATGGTATCAAAGGGAGTTACTTCCTACCCTACTAAAATTTAAATCACTAGCTTTGTGGTGTAGTGATTTTGGGCGTTTTATACGTTTGCACATAACTCTCCCATTTTATGCTACTTCCTTGCCTGGTCTCTGCACTATTTATAGTCTTGAAATAGAGAAATTTGGAGTCTTTGTTGGTGATTCTGTCCTCTGATCACTCTACCTGCATCTATGTCATTTTCCTACCATTATTGCAGGGTCGTTTCTGTGTGTAAGAGCAGTTTTGATTTTGGAATCATGTTAACTCGATCTAGTCATAACGATCACTCAGCATCGTGATACCTCTCACTTCATTCATAACACTCCCTCATCATCTTGTTTTCCTCTAAATCCCTTCCATGCGTGAAACCTCCTTCTCCCTCTCTCTTTCCTGTTGAGAGGCTTTCCTTCTTTCCTTGCAACTAAGTTTTATCATGAAAGGATCCCCCTTGGTCACCTCCTTCTTCCACTTCTCCTCTTCCTCGTTACTCCCTAAAATTTGGATTTCTTCTTTTCCATCTCCTTCATATGAAAATCCAACTTATGAATAAGTGCCTTTGCTTATTGAAGGAACTTGTGGATTTTACCTGTCTGATAAAAAATAAAGGTGCAACAACTCTTGCCTCTAGCTCTTGATCAACATTCTCCAGACCCTCTTCATCATTTAATATTACATGTTGATGCTTAATTAAATCCCGATAACGTTCAAAATTTACAAACTCCTCAAGTTCTTCTTCTTCCTCGGTTTTATCTCGAGACTGATAAAGTTTGGGATAAGGCTCTCGGATGAAGTCTAGAAGTGCTTAACCATCAAACCTGTCAATAAAAAGGTTTTTATTTCCATTCTAGGGTATTAATCTTTGTTGATCCTAAGTGGCTTGATATGGGACCATGTCATGGTGCAAGAGGAAATGATTTCCTATAAGAAATAGACTTTGTTGGGGATCCCCCCACCACTTTTCTAGGTAAACCACCCGTGCTAGGCACAATGATGGGTCGTATCCATCAAATCGTGGAATTTCCTCTTCGATATCCTTGCTTCATGCTACATTGTGGGATTTGAACTTGGGACATGAGAAGCTTCAGTGAAAAATGGTGGGTATCTCAATTCGATCTGCCTCTACGAGTGAAGGAAATCAAAGCGGAAAAGTGCCTAAGGTTTTGCAAAATCTGATTAGGGTTTCGTCTTAAAATAACAACATCATTTTAGGCTTACTCTCATTCTAAATTCACTGTGAGGACATAGTTTGAATATTTAATTTCGAAAATTATACACATTCCCTGCGGTTGAAGCACCCTCTTCCCCTTGCAGAGCGGTCTCTTCGACCCTCTTCCCACTGTGCAGTTCATACCACCTCCTCATTATCCAATCCAAATGGGTCATACAAGCTCACCCCGGTCCCTTGACTCCTCCTTACCACCGGTCCCTACTTACCACCTTGGTCTATCGGCCCACCAAGGTCTTCTCCATACCACTTATACAACTGTGCTCTACGCTATCCATATAACAATCCTCCACAATGTCCGATATATATTAATATGCTCTCCCAATTCTATCAATTCATAAATGTTAATATGTTGTCCAATACATTTGTTGCAGAGTGTATTGTTGAAGACTCAAGAAGTATTTTTTACTAGTTGCACGATGGAGTATGATTGGAGCTGCATTTTGCACAGTGTATGACCTCTGCATTTCTCTAATATCTAGTACCTTGAGACATAGATAAAACTTCAATGGTAATGATCTTGAACAGAGTCATTAAATAACAATCATTTTGTGGTAACCATGTATGGTCGTGCTACTTATCAATGAAGGTTGGATGAACCATATGATGAATGAAACAAAGTTCTAGCATCTATCCTTGTCTCTATTTAGTATATTAGTATTGTTGGATTGATATTTGATATGATTTTGTTAAGGAAATGTCCTTAACAACAACCTTGTAGAGAGTGAAACAATAAAACAACATATGACAACATTGTATGAAAAAAAAAATTTATATTGAAGACTATTGCATTACTAGCTATTTGTACTGGGTCATTTGTTGACTTGAGTTGTTTGAATAATGGTTAAAATTCATGGATTATTAGATTTATTAAGCACTCTAACCATAAATTCTATTGAAATCACAGTAAAATTCAGCAAGGACACTCTTTATGATATTTGAACCTGTCTACAAAATGCACAAGAAAACAGTGAATTTTTGTAGCTTGAATCACATCTACAACAAGAGGAGTTACATAAGTGTAGCCATCATTTTGAACTTATGTTTTTCTAGGATAATCCTCTCTTTGAGATTGTGACAAAATCCCATCAACTTCCAAAAACTAATCATATCAACAAGTTTGAGGTTGAATCAATGACCATTGCAAGAGTTAATTTTCATGCAGAAAAAAAAATTCAGCCTGCACTTCCCGAGCCAATCATTAGAACTTGGGAAGAACTTGTCAACAAAAAACACATAACAGGTCTTGGATATGACAAGGATGTGTCCTTTCATATTCCATACTATTCCAATCCCATTCAATTTCAAATTTTTGGGTTTCTTCATGACAATTCACCTTCAAATGTTCTAGATTCTGCTCTTCTTTCCCATCAACTGCAACATATTGTTAAATGAAAACATCGTTATCAAGTTTGAAATATGAAATATCATTGTTTTGATATTCAACCATGTAATAACTATCATAAAACCACTCATTATTCACACAGATGCTTCAGAAACAAGCCTCCTGCAAGAAAACATTTTCATCTTTGATGGATCACTTCTTGGCAATGGGATTCAACAACCAAGAATATGTTTCAGTCATATGTCATAATTTCTTCTAGAATCTTAAAAGGTCCCATAGTTGAGCTTTTTCCATCATCTCACCTTGTATCTGACAGGGGGGGGGGGGGGGGGGATGATGGTCATCTACAAGCTTAAAATCCACATCAAGTGAGCCTATTCCACAACCTGCCATACCAGATTCATAGTTGTATCTAGAGATAAATATGCCCATGATTATGCCTTTGGTTGGTGGTCAACCTTAAACCATCTATGTGAGGTTTAGACCTTCCTTTGCAGGTTGAGCTTCTCCCTATTCAAAGAGTTGGGGACACATCCTCTAACAGAAGACTTCAGCTTCTTGCCAGTTTTGGAAGCGTTACAAGAATTGCATTAAGCATTTCAGAGTTGGTGGTCATCCTAAAACCACCGCAGGAGGAGGCCTCCATTTTCAGGTTTAGGTTCTCCCTTTTTATGCATATTGAAAACCTCCCTTTTCAATGTTGAAGGTATCCCTTTTCAAAGAATTAAGGAGCACTTCCTCTAGCAGAAGAACTTAACTTCTTGCCAGATTTGGAAGAGTTCCATGAACTGCACTAGTGTTCCAGTGTTGGTGATCATCCTTATACCTACATCTCAGAGAGCACATTCAACCTAGTGATTCCATTTTTTATTACAACTCTCTTTTTTGACTCATACATACCCCCTCAGATTAAGGGGGAAATGTTGGACACCTAACCCTTAAGGGTTGGTGTGGAAGGTGAATAGTTAAAGGGAGTTCAAGATACCACTTGGAATATGAAACCAAGGTTCACCAAACATGTATATAAATGTATATCATAGTGAATAATAGATGCATTGAATGCTTATCTTTATATCTTATTTTCTTCGACATGTGCGTCTAAGAATACTCACTCATGAATTCGCTCAACTGCCTTTGTCTAGCATTAAAATCCCTCTGAGTGAAGAGGTGCTTCAGGATATGGTGGTCATTTCTTAACTCAAAGGTTCTCCCAAATAATTAGTGTCTACACAATTTTAAAGCTAATATCACCGCTGCTAATTCTAAGTCATGGGTAGCATACAACTCTTCATGTTTCTTCAAATTTTTGGATGCATAAGCTATCACTCCACCTTCTTGCATCAACACTGCTCCCAATCCTTACTTTGAAGCATCTTTGTAGACAATTAAGTCCTTTTCCATGTTAGGCACTCGAAGGATTGGTGCACTAGTTAGTAACTTCTTTAGTTTGGTGAATGCAGTGTCACGTTCATATGTCCATTCATACCTAGCCCCTTTTTGCTGTAATGCGGTGATGTGTTTTGCAATCTTTGAAAACCCTTCAAAAAATATGTGATAATAACCTTCTAGCCCCATGAAGCTATGCACATCATGAGCATTTCTCGGCACTGGCCAATCAATTATGAACTTTACCTTTTCAAGGTCAACTGAAATCCCTTCTCCTAAAATTATGTGCCCAAGATAATGAATTTTCTTTTGAAAGAAGGAACATTTTGAAAATTTTCCATACAACTAATTTTCCTTTATGCAAGTCAATACAACCCTTCGGTTCTCTTCATGCTCCTTTTCATTCTTGGAATACATGAGAATATCATCCAGAAAGACTTGCACAAATTGGTCTAATTACTTCCTGAACACACTATTCATGAGACTCATGAATACTAATGGTGCATTGGTAAAAAAAAATGGTACAAATATGAACTCACAGTGCCCAAAATGAGTCCTAAGTGTAGTTTCTGGGATGTCACCTTCCTTAATCCTCAATTGGTGGTATCATGATTGCATATCGATATTTAAGAAAACTGTTGCTCCCTTCATCTGGTCAAATAGGTCATCTATTCTATGTATCGGGTACCTATTATTTATTTTGTCTCGATTGAAGTCCCTACAATATATGCATATCCTTAAGAAACCATCCTTCTTCTTGACAAAAAACACTGGTGCACCCTAAGGTGAAATTCTAGGTCTAATAAATCCCAAGTCTAAAATATATTCTAACTACATTGCCAACTCACAAAGTTCTGGAGCTATCACCATGTAGAGTGTCTTGGATATTGGTTCTGCACCAGGTTTTAGGTTGATTGCAAAATTGATCTCCCTTGCAGGCGGTAATTGAGGAAATTCCTTAGGGAAAAAATCCTCGAATTCTGACAAATCTAGGTGTTAATCTAGGAAGGGTCCTTTCTGGTTACTTACAACCTCGACCACATATAGTTTACAACCTTGCTGAGACATCATTTTACCTTCATTGAAGATATGAATCCTAGGGATACTCCTCTCTTGATACCACAAATCTCAGTTGACCTACCTTCATCATCTAAACAATATCACCTTCTTTTTCAAACAGTCTACTAAAGCTCAATGAGCTTCTAGCCAGACCATTCTGATGATTACATCATATGTCCCCAGTGTTGTGGCATATCCACTTGGCGATGATCAATATCAATGTAGGAGACATAGTTGACCAAGTCCATGAATCTAATCTGATAATCCTCTATCATGTGGTTTCCCTATACCAAAGCATGGAAGGATCCTACATGTTTTTCTTCATAATATGTTGGTAGGTAATTTTTCCCGAATCTCTCCTCAAATAACTTTGTGGTAATTATGTCCAGAGTGGGGTGTAGTTGACACTCTAAGTTACCTCACTAGTTTAGGGCACTATCTATGAGTTGGAATATCACTATTTTAGCTTTTGCATTGGGAGTATAATCTCTTAGTGTGAAGCACCTTCTCATTCCCTCTAAGCAATCTTCTACTCATCCACTGGCACGACCTCTAGTAAACTCTGATAGCTTAATATTTTGGAGCTCCCTATTAGTGTTTTTGATTGGAGGTCCTCTATTAGAGTCTCTTGATCCCTCAATATTTTCCAACCTTGATGGAGGGTGAACCACTTCCACCTCAGTTGTTTGGCGCCCTCTTAAAGTCTCATTAATTTATTCCAGGGAGTGCAAGATGAGAGCCAACTCTAGCGATGGAAATGGGTTATTTGTAGGAGGTCCTTGTGATGATCCTACTTAACCTTTATTTCCTCACATCCTCACCATTTTTAATTATCCAAATATCTATATGACACATAAGACTTATTAGTGCAACTTATGACCTTTTCAATTCTGACTCGGCTCACGCATGTTTTGAAAAATGATAGTTGTAAGTTTTCCTTTTGATATCCTCATAAGCGAGTGTTGCTAATATTGATCACAAGATCATCATGGATCTACTAAATCCTATCCCATCACTAACTAATAAAGTGTTGCGACGCACTACTAGTCACCCTCAAATATCTTTAGATATGCCTAAAAAATCATCTTAAATCCATCTTATATATTTTTAGCATTCACATAAACACTAAATTTCCATTTTTAATCACATTATTATAACTAGTTGTCCTCTTGAAATCCCATCAAAATGCTAGATGTTGGATTTCTCTTTTATAAACATATGCAGCTCAAGACAAGTAAAATCTAGTAAAAGAAAAAGAGAAATATGTTTTGTGCAATGCAATGGAGCTTGGATCTTAAAGGTTTAGAAGTTAGTTTTTTTTTTTTTTTGTTCACAAATCTTTTGATTTCGTATGGGATATATGAAAAGTTATTTGTTAGTTAGTTGCATTAAGTCTTGTCTCAAGTGACATGTTTTTCTTTTGTAGGTTGTGTACTTATTGGGCCGAGGAAAAAAGAAAAAAAAGTTAGGAACAATTTTCTTTCATAAAACATATAAATAGTAGTTACATCCCCACAATAACCCAGATTTGTATATTCTTAGCGGTTTAGAATAAAACAATTATATCGATATGGAGAATTTAGGTACATGGTATGTTGACATTAAGCATTTTTCCCTCACCACTAACATGTTCTAGACCAGCTTGTTGTGCAAAATCCACTAAATTAAATCCATATGCCTAAAAATTAGGCCAAACACATTTCTTCAGTATAACATATGTTATGGGTACACAGAAGTATAATGTGTAGATAAAACAAAGAATTATTGGAAGAATATTCTCGTGGGCAGTCTCATTTATTCAAGGAATTGAAATGGTACAAGAAAAATTGTTCAATGGATCAAATATGATGGTAAAGCGACAAATTTATTTCCAAAATACTTCTCAATTCTGGAAACATATGCTAACAACTTGATATGATACACACAAAAATTTTCCCATGCCATGACGAAGACATTCACTAAAATCATTTCAATTTAAGCATTTGAAAGTCTCGTAGTTTCACCAATTTCCCAACACATTCAATTGGGTATTGCAAGCTCACTCCAGTGGTCTAAGTATTTGATCATTCCTACGATTTGTGTATTGAGACCATGGACAAAGGGTATGCCCTTCAGATAATCGCACACACACATGAAGCAATTCACACTCTCCCCAAGTGGTATGATATAAGTATTCTTCCATAAGAACATTCTTCTATAGTTTCAACACTTATGAAGAGTATGCCATATGGTGCCTAGCTGAAATTGTATGCTACAAATTTTTTATATGGATTTTTAAAAAAACTAAGATCAAAGTTTAAACCAATCAATATATCCATGCCCCAATTTTTTTGCAACCAAAAAAAGGTTGTGATGGTAAGCATCGAGGTTTTAAATACCCTATATCTAAAAAAAAAACTACCAAATTTATCATATCTATAAAAAAAAGGTTCAAAGCGCCATGTGACACGAAAAAACAGAGTAGATTGTGGAAAAACTAAAACACCCCATTTCCTATAGCCTTGGTTGAAATTTGGTAAATTAAAAATTCTGCAATTTGATTAATTTATATTGTTTATGTTATATGCATCCTATTGCGTCAACCATAAATACGTTAACGGGTACTTTGTATAAAGTGTTTTGTTCATCACTTCATAAGGCAATGAAAGAGATGGGCCAAGATTTGACAATTTAAGCTTAGGAGGTGTGTTTTCTAGTGGACTTGTGGCATTGTTGTCTGGCCTCAATCTATGACCATTGAGTTTGGTTGTGAATTAATTTGCATTGGTTATATATGGAGTTGCTTGGATTTCCCTTCACGAAAATGATTTTGGCTGGTGCTCAACTAATTTCTATTCCAAAAAATATAATTGTGTTTTTTTTAATTCTTAAGAATCTCTAATTATCTTTTCTTTATACTTTCCTAAATTATTTTATTATATTTATTAAAAAAAATTGTATGTAGGGTGTTCTTATAGGTGGTGGTACTAGGATGGTTTCAAGGTCCAGATTTTGAATCTGGGCTCTGATACTATATGTGAGGACCTAACCCTGCTCTTTTAACTAAACCAAAATTTATCAGATAATTTAAACATAATAAGAAGGAAAATAGCCTATTTATAGTTCAACATTTATTTGATGATAATATACAAATAAAATTTGTTTACAACATATTAAACAAGTAAGAAGTTTCATTCTAACAATTTACATAAGTAATAAACAAATGAAAGAATACCTATATCAGTCGCTTGTTTGGGATGCTCCTGATTCTATTGGGATGCTCCTGCTAGGCTACCTAATTGAATTTACCTCCCAACCAACTAGGAATGATTTCCTAGCCTAGGGAACCTCCACAGGTTCCCTGCCCTCCAAGCCCAAGTCTAACCAATTGTAGTGTGTCCAAGTTAAAACCAACACTCTCCAATAGATCCAAGTTACTTTGAGTTCTCTCATTTTTCTCTCCATTCTCTCCCTTCTCCTTCTCCATATTCCTCCCCAAAATAAAATCCTCCAATGCCAAAACAAATACCAAGGATCTCCACCCCTTCTCTTCTCATTCTCCTTCCCTTTATGTATCTTCCTCTCATCCACCTCAAACACTTACCATTAATTCCATGAAAACCCTATCATCCTTTTAATTTAATAACCTTGATGCTCTTTACTATATTTTATCCAAAAGTAGATTTGACTTAGAAATAAAAGGGAGAATATCATATGTTATCCAAAAGTATATTTGCGAAGATACCTTGGGAACATAAATATGGTTATTTAATTTAGAAATAAATTGAAGACAATATCTTATCTAAAAGTGGATTTGAGAAGATACCTTGGGAATATAAATATGGGTATTTAATTCAGAAATAAATTAGAGAAGACCATATCTTATCCAAAATTAGATTTGAGAAGATACCATGGGAATAGAAATAATAACAAATAATAAAAGTCATATCAATAAAATAAAATTATAGATTCACAACTATAGGTATATACCAATATTACTTAATAATTATAAGTCAATATTTTCAGGTTAATTAAACAATAATCAAAATTAGCATGATAGGATCAAGTAGGGAATTAAAGGTCTCCTCTAAGGAGTAAACCTAATGATGGCTCTGATAGCAAGAAAGAAATTAGAAATGTGAGCACACACACATAAATAATTTATATTACATATTAATCACACAATTACAGTAAGCATATATAGTGCTTATCAAATCTAATAGCTCCAAAAATGAGAGATTGGTTGTTGGGAGAATATCTCAATAACCCAACTGATCAACAAACCAACTTTAATTATTTGCTAAATTAAGCAGTATTTCCAAGTTGTTTTGTGGGGTATGATGGCCATGGTGATTATGTGGTCCATTACCCATGACCCAGATATCTCAGAATTCCATCTAGATAGGTTTCTCTCGTTGGATGGTGGAAAACAAATGGATGTATGAATAAGCAACCCACGACTTCCATTGTTTAGTGTCGGTTTCCGAGTGTGACCGGGCAAGGTTATCGACTTGAGGACTATTCACCTATGGGAATCCAAATTATTTTATCATTTCACATGGCTTCCTTTCCCTAACCATCTAGTGGACTTCACAGAGATGCTTAAACTATCATCTGAAACGGAAACACCCGTTACAACGATTCCCTAAGAAGGATTCCAGTTCCTTCAACTTAAAAACAATTCACGTGCCCCTCTTTGTGATTCGAGCTCATCCTCCTTGTCTTGTGATGCTTTTCTAACCTAATAATCATTACACACATGTAGGGGAGTCTTACAATATTATTCCCTTTTTACAACCACCACCTTGCACATAAAAACAACATTTCCTTTGCAATTATTCCCTGATTACTCACCACATTGCATATAGAAATAATGTTGCCCTTGCTATTTTTTCTTTTGTACTAAGGTAACTTTCGGAGTTACATGAGCGTAAGTGATTTCAATTTTGTACAGATTATTTTATAGAAAATTTAGATACTAAATACTAGTACAACCAAATTAGAAATATCGATGTGTTTGATATAGCCAAAGGCTTCATAAATATAACTATTACATGTCATTTTGTCACCATGACATTTGACTATCATCATGGGTCTATCACCATCCATATCATGTTCCCTTAGAGGTCAAAAATACTCATTTTACCAAACCAAGTCTTGGAAATTGGAGAAAATATCTTTAAAACCTTTAAAAGATTACATGCGCGCTTTTTGTGACAATTACCTGCACATGCACTGATATTTCTTCTATTAGTCGCAGCGATCATTGTCCTATTTGCCGCTAAAACCTGTGCACCCCCGTAAAAAGGAAGTAAATATAAAAATGTAACTTCTAGAATCCTAGTTGGTCGAATATTCTCACAACTGGAAGCCGCTAGAGTCACAAAAATTCAAGCTTTATCCTTCTACTCATGGAGCTTATCATTTGGCCAAAGGAACCCAAATCCCTTCATGGGAGGAACTCATCCCTCTCTTAATGGATATGAAATGACCTCGATCTCTCTATAAATTGAACTGAAGTTTCAGGTTGAAGGTTAGATATTCATTTGTATAGATTCTAAGCTAGAGAGAGTTCATAGAGTTCATATATTCTGAATTAGTAACTTGTCGTTTACACATTGAAGATCACACCTTTGTGCACATGAATTCATGTTGGTCATTCTAGAGATAAATGCTTATCAAAATGAAGGAAACGATTGCGCAGAAACACAGGAGAAATATGTACAACATCAAGTCTCAAGTTGTAATATTGATCTTTTTAATTTCTAATAATACATATGGATCTCTTTTTCTCATTGTCTTGTTTTTGAATTCATGGAAATGATTTCAATACTTAGACTCCTTGATCACTAAGCTGGAATAGTATTTGTGATTATTATATATTGCAGATGCTTTGATATTTTGTATTGTTTTTTATTGCAGGCTCTTCTCAACATTGAAGAATTACTTTGGAACAAAAGGAAAAAGGCTACATCGATTGCCTGGGTTGAAAGGTAGGAGGATAACCTCCTTATTTCAAATTTCTAATAATCTAAAATAAAAATATTTTAGAGAAAGAGGCATTCAATGGATTTTTTTTCTAGTTACCTGTTGGGGTACTAGGGAGATATCTCTTCTATGCAAGAGGGATTAATCCACAAAACAAATTGGAGACCATACTCGGGAAGACAAGTTTAACTTTCTTTGGTTATGTATGGTTTGACATTCTAGCTTTCTTGGCTTGACTTCTCTGAGCGTGGTTGGGTATATAAAATTTTAGATTATCTAAGATAGAAATACTTAAATTTATTTTTTCCAGCTTTTCTCTTCCCCGTGCGATTTTCTATGGAAAATAGAGCGGAAACCTGTGCAACTTACTAGTTTACTTCAATGCACATGCACACTAGTTTGCACTAAGAAGCTGCGCACCCCCTGGGAAATTTTGAAAAAATGAAAATTTTCTCTTCCAAAATCAGATAACCAAATTCGTATGGTTTAACATGATCTTTATCAGTTGTCAGATTTTGTGTATGAAATCCTCCTCAGCACCTTAGAGTCTTGTTTGATAAATCATTCTTTTTGCATAATTCAGTTAGGGTTTTCCCTGGTTTGTTGTTGCTCTTTTTGGAAGATAGATTCATTTGCCAAAGATCACTGGTTTTATGTTATTACCTCCTTGAGCCACCAGGATCATTGCTAGCCTTACCTATTTGAGTATTTTCTTCTTACTTGATTGCAAAATGGAAAGGCTTCTAGATCATCGAAGTCTGATTTGTCTCAAACTAGTCTTGTATGATTTCATTTCTGCTAGTTCAAGTGGAAAAAATTTTAGTTTGCTTACAACTAACAGAAATCATTAAAAGACAATCATAGGTATCTTAGTTAGGATTGATAATTAGAACTTTGATTTTCTTTGAATTTTTTTATACTTTTTTGGGTTTTTAGAAATTTCTTTCTTTTGAGATTTTTTTGTTCATCAAAATTGTAATTTTTGGCTTTGTAATCAATGAAATTTTCATCACAAAAGAGATATTAGTCATGCTTATAAATGAAATTGTTTTCTTGATGAAAAATGAATTTTATTTGAAGTTTTAGGAAGCTTATACTTTTTTAGTTAAAAATTCCTTCAACTTTCTCATAAAAAGAATTCATCGAAATAAACAGTTGCATTTTCATATTGATGCATTTAGAGTATTTTGAGTCAGGTCACAATATCATCAAGATTCATATCCGCACCCCTTTGCGTAAATAACAGCCAAATCAATACAACACTTAATAAAATCAATCTAGATATTTTTTACATTTTCTATGTCTCATTCCACCAATTTAGCTTAGGCTAGTGCTTTGGAATAGGTTTTAATTAATGATCCAAAGTAGTTAAAACAAACAAGTAGCATCTCTTGGTAGGGAAATCCAATTGTTGCATTTGTACTCTGGGAAGCTCTTCTTAAAAGAGTCAAGCATGAGATCATGTCAGACCCAGTGAGGTAATCGTACCTACTTCATTGGCGAAGATAGAAGACATGCACGTAATAAAAATGGTAAACCTTAGATTAACTATTTTCGAGGAGCATGGGGTCACTTGTTAGCAAACCTAAAATTTACCATGTCAAGGAGCTTTCAAGGGGATTGAACTTGACACTCTTCCCTTGCATGTATATCGGATTGTAGACTATTCCCCCAGGTGAAATTGTCTTAGTTGGTGACCTTAGTGGCCATAATATTTAGGCTTTTCCCAAGGTGACGGTGGAGGGAAGGTCCCACTGTACCTAGAGAAGATGTTGACTAGATTCACTTTGAGATGGAACAATGAAGTTTCTTGCACCAGATTTTTTCATTAAGCAGGTTGTCAGGGTAACTGTTCCAACCACCAGTTTTACACATTAACTTCCACGAAGTTGGATTTCATCACCAAATAGTGTTTTTATTGTGGAAACAGATTGTTTATGTGTGGTTTGTCTCCTATATTTTGTAGGTGCGTGTTCATTTTCTTTATTTTTAGAGACCTTACGCATATTCTTTTGAATTTTTTTGATTTTGTGCGTTAAAAAGATTAACCATACCTAAATTACTAAGAAATTCATGTAGAATATATGGGAAACCCCCTGAATACACACACAATCAATTGGAAAAAATAAAAATTAAAAGAGTTCAACCGTAAGGAATCGGGTCTACTGAACAAGGAGAAACATCCATTACAATACATCCTGAATTCAAAGTTAATCAACCTCAGATAATTGAACAAGATTAAGAACAGCTAGAAATTTTTGAAGTAATTACAGTTGAATCTGTTACTGGTGAATTGTCAGATATGCCATTCACTGAACCTGAAATATCAGAGCCTGAATCTAAATCTACTTCGCCTGAGTCACCTTCGGATCTCATAGCCTAAACTCCTGGCCATCCTCGTTCACCTCAAGTGAAAATTCTTATCACTGAGAATCTTCCTCCTGGCCTAATTATCATTGAAGAGATATCTGACGTGGAAGAAGAGATCACAATTCCTTCTCGTCAAGAATATTTAGATATAAGGTATAGTGAAGAAATCTACCCTTTCATTCCTTTTAGACTAGATCCTTGGTATCATCAATTTACCGAATTTCTACACAACTCTGGTTATACTCAGTCACCATGCCACATACCTTTTTACTTTATACCCAGATGTAGTTACATGATTTCTCAAAGCATGTCTATAGATTCATCTATGTTTTCTTCATCACCAACAAGACTTTTGTACGACGATCCATCTGTTCCTCTTAGGTACCAGTCGCTCTCTAGTACTTTCTCAGGTGATTAGAAGATCATAAATTTTTCTCAAAATTGAAA
This sequence comes from Pinus albicaulis, assembly GCA_034641835.2. Classification (NCBI taxonomy): domain Eukaryota; kingdom Viridiplantae; phylum Streptophyta; class Pinopsida; order Pinales; family Pinaceae; genus Pinus; species Pinus albicaulis. The sequence goes on from CM076577.1 coordinate 384,256,318, forward strand.
TTGCTTGAAATTGTACTGAACTTGAGCGACCGGGTAGATCTCATCGTTTTGATTCCGACGTCACAAACGGTTCGAAAAACCGATGTCGTATGAGGGAGATATCGTGTTCTAATCGATTTCGCAAACAACTAAATTTGTGTGACAGGGATGACTGCGATGCCCAGTCAGCATGCAGGTACAGTTAGCAAAAATAGAATATTCTCAAAATATTCCATTCTCCAGACTAGTGAGGTATTTCTACGTGGCATATTTTGGGATGTTGATATGGAGTGTTTTTGTGGCTCGTTGGATGGGTGACACGTGGCCAGCCCGAAGGCTGCCACATGTCCCCTGGACTACAATGTAAAATTATATTGGAGTCTAGGGAGTTTGACCCCGTGACCTCCAGGCGCGCCCACAACTTCAACCAACTCTGCTGTCACATGATAGTTAACCTTATAGTGCACCGGTTCCATTTAAATGTTACAAAGGTTGCACATGGGGGCCCAACCCTCCAGCGGCCCCATTTGTAATGGTCACATGAACGGAAAAAAACACCGTGACATTATGTATTAACTCCAGCAATCATAAAACCTGTGGAATTTAAAACATATTGTTATCATATGCAAACACCTCCACTAACAGACGGTTAGTTCAATCATTCGGAACTCCAATGCACTTTGGGTTCTGCTCCACTTTTGTTGCGGAGTTTTAATGTTAACTGCAGGGTTTAAGGGGGTCGACATGTGGCCACCCATGCCCCTAAACTTGAAATTTATTGCTACCATTTTAGTAACTAGAGCAAATTTAAAGAGCGCCCTAAAATTTCAGGTATTTTCCAAACTTAGTTGCAGATAACTGCAATTCTCCACAATTAGTGGAGATTTTGTTGCTGTGATTGGGAAAATGCCTAGGGAGGTCAATTTTCAACCAATTTTGGTGAAACAAGAGTCTACATAGACTAATTTAAGCATTATGGAGCCATTGGTGCATATAAAACAACCATTGGAGGCTTGTAAAATCATGTATTTGCAATTTTGAGCATAATGAAAAAGAGGGACATGCCATTGGGAGCTAGACCATCAGATGTAGCCCAGGAGGGGTGAACTTCTTCATCATGCCTGCTATGTAATTTTATATGTGATGTTATTTCTCTATTATACAGTGATTTTTAGTGTTATTTAGCCTTATTTACATGCTTAAAACTCACAAATTCATCGATGATTCATGGTTAAATTACTCATTACTTAAGAAAACAAATGGAGACAAATTTGTACATGTTTTATAACTAAAAGGACAGTTAGCACAACAAACTAATACAATCCTTTCATATTAGGTTGGTATCAGAGCCAAGTTTATTCTTTGGTGTTGTTGTGTGCTAAGATTTTTTTAAATGTTTTCAAGTGTTCACATGCTTACTAGGCTCAAGATTAAGAGAAGAGAAGGCAAATTGGTGGAAGCAAGAGGTTCTCAAAGTGAGCCACAACAAAGGAAGGAAATATTGCCACATTCTCCACCACCTAGTTCACCTCCAAAGGAAGCAGAAGCAGTAATAAGCATGCCTCCAGAGGAAGAAGAAATCCATGAAGAGGTGGATCCCAAAGAATAAGAAAGAGTGTTCAGGAAAGAATTCCTTGACATGACTGAGATGGTGAGAGTCCTTTATCAAGAAAGGAATGAGAGACTAGAAGGAGAAGGATCCAAACTTTACAAGGAAGGACAGGGATCATCGGGAGGTCAAAATGATGAAGATAAATCAAATAATGGCAATGAAGGAAATGGAGGCAGTGGAAAGTCATCATCCTCACCCTCATCCTCATCATCCTCTACTTCATCTTCAGTGCATCAGCCACACAAGTCAAAGAACACTGGTAAAATTCCTTTTCTAAAAATTTATGTTAAGTTTCAATTTCCAATGTTTAATGGTGAAGTCAATGAAAAAAATATTGATAATTGGATTAGGAAATTGGAGGTCTATTTGAGAATTCAGAACCTTCATGGTGATGATACCAAAACCCAACTAGCTTCATTGAGAATGGAAGGTGAAACACTTGTTTGGTGGGAAGCCAAGACAAAGGAGGAGATCAAGAAGCATGGTAATATTATCCTATCATGGAATGATTTCATTATTGCAATAAAACAATAGTTTTATCCATTAGCTCATATGTAGAAAGCCATAATGAACTCGAAAAATTTTAGACAATTGAAAGGATAGAATGTGCAATAATACACCCAAGAATTTTGGAGAAGATCTCTCTTATTAGGGGTATATTTGCAAAGCCAAGATACTTTTCTCATGTACATAGAAGGCTTACATAGCTACCTAAGACATACTATTCTCATGTTTAACCCTACAAGTCTAGATGAAGTTTGTGTTCAGGCCACACATCTAGAAGCTAGAGGGAAAAACATTACTGATGAGGGTAGGAAGAAACATTTTAAGGAGAAAAACAAAGAGAAGAAATCAAAAGGTAAGGGCAAAAATAATGCATCTATCAAGAAAGAGGGAGAAAAAGTGGTCTGTAAAAATTGTTCAAGAGAAGGCCATGAAGAGAAAAATTGTTGGAAATTACATCTTGAAAAGAGGCCCAAACATCAGAACACCAAAGGGAAATAGAAAACTGCAGCTACAACTCAACATGATTTAGGAGAGGATTCAGGTGATGAATCTAAAATTACAGACATGGGATTGAAGAACATGAAGGCGAAATAAATTGAAACTAAACCCAGTACTAGTACATCAAATTGTCACATACAAGCTCCAAATGAAGAAGAGAGACTTGAACTGTTTCATGTGAGGGTCATATCCAAACATACCAAGATTGACACACTGTTTGACAGTGAGTCACAAGAAAACTTAATCTCAGAGTACTTGGTCAAGAAACTTAATCTTGATACCATTCCACATCCAAAACCATATCCACTTGGGTGGATTTGTAAGGATGAAAATTTACAGGTTTCAAAGAAGTGCATATTGCGGTTTGCAACAACTGCACATTTTGTTGACACACTTGAATTAGAAGTGGTTCCACTTGATATTACAGGTATTGTGTTGGGAAGTCCTTACTTGTATGACATGAAAGCGATCTTCCATCTCCATGAGAACAAATACCATTTATTTAAATATGGAAAGGAGTACATTGTTAGAGCACATCGCAAGAAGACAAATATTGCAATGGTAAATGCTGGACAGGTAAAAAAGCTGGTGAATTCAAGTAAGAATTTTTCTCTTCTAATGATTAAGCCTAAATATGATGTTAATCATGAATCATTTGAGGATTGTGATCCTAAGTTGAAATCAGATTTATATGATGTAGTTGATGCACATCATGAGATGTTTCAGGAGCCAATGAGATTGCCTCCAAAAAGGGAGATTCAACATGAGATCCAGTTGCGACAAGATTGTCCTGTTCCAAACATCGGCATGTATCACATGTCAATAATGGAGAATGTTGAAATAAAGAGGAAAATCAAGGACATGTTGGACAAGGGACTCATAATGCCAAGCACTTTGCCATGCGGTTTACCCATAATCTTGATTCTGAAGAAAGATGGGACTTGGCGCATGTGTGTAGACTTCAGATCTTTTAACAAGATAACAGTAAAGAATCGATACCCACTACCAAGATAGATGATTTTCTTGATCAGTTGAAAGAAGAAATTTTTTTCACTAAGTTAGACCTACGAAGTGGATATCATCAAGTAAGAATTGCAGAAAGTAATATATGGAATACTACATTCAAAACCAAACAAGGACTCTTTTAGTGGTTGGTTATGCCTTTTGGTTTGTGTAATGCACCGACAACTTTCATGCGTTTTAAATATAAATTTTCCGGGAAATCACATAATATATTTTGGAACCGACGCGTTTCGAACTACCAACTGTAGTTCATCATCAGGATAATGAAGATTGGATGATCTAACCTGCATATTTAAAGATGGTTAGTTATATTTTTTATTATTTTATAATTTTCGACCATTTTTAACTCTTTGGGGTTTTGACCGTTGCTTCTCACTTCTGAGTTTAAATATGCAGGTTAGATCAGCCAATCTTCATTATCCTGATGATGAACTATAGTTGGTAGTTCGAAACACGTCAGTTCCAAAATATATTATGTGATTTCCCGGAAAATTTATATTTAAAATGTTATGGATCACAGAAGCTTGCACTCTCAACTTTCATGCATGTTATGGATAATGTTTTGCATCCATTTATTAATGACTTTGTGATTGTGTGTCTAGATGATATACTAATTTTCAGAAAAACAAGAGAAGAACATGTCTTGCATGTGAAAAGGGTGCTCGATGTTTTGAAGAAAGAGAAATTATTTCTTAAGATGTTAAAGTGTGAGTTCGAAAAGAATTCTTTGGTTTATTTGGGACACATTGTAGGAGGAGGCGAGGTAAGAAGTTTCTTAGGCACAACTCAGTATTGGAGAAAGTTTATTGCTAACTTTTCTGCCATAGCAGCTCCTATGCATGTAGTGACAAGTGTGAAGAAAGGCTTCCAATGGGGAGGCAAACAAAAACAAGCTTTTGAAGCTTTAAAAGACAATATCAGTTCAGTTCCAGTCCTTGCATTATCGAATTTGATACAACCATTCGAGATACAAACCGATGCTAGTGATTATGCCATGGGTACAGTACTTTTGCAGCATGGTAAGCCTATCGTTTTTCATTCTGAAACATTCAATGGTGTTGTAACTAATTATCCTACATATGAAAAAGAGCTGTATGGGTTAGTACAAAGCGTCAAGAAGTGGAAACACTACTTGATGGGTAAAGAGACGATTATACATACCGATCACCAACCATTACAATACTTGTAGTTGCAAACAAAATTGCAACAATCATGACATTTTATATGGATGGGATTTATTCAGCAGTTTCACTTGGTTATAAGGTACAAGAAAAGTATTTTCAATAAATTTGCTGATATGCTTTCAAGACCAATTATAAGTGCTTCTACTTTACTTAAAAATGATTCTATTGTACATGAGAGTTACATAGAACAATATGTACATGATGCTGATTTTCAAGATGTGTATGCTAGTTTGAGTGAAGGGAATCAAGTTGAGGAAAATGATTATCACATGCATAAAAATTTGTTGTTTCATTTCGGCAAGTTGTGTATACCACAAGGAGAGAGGCTTAGTGTCATGAGAGAGGCTCATTCGTCTCTTATTGTTGGACACTTTGGGGTAACAAAAATAGTGGCGCATCTACATATGTATTGCTATTGGCCTCACATGATAGATAGTGTGCCACGTTTTATAAGAGGTTGTTCTATGTGTGCAACAAGCAAGCTTAGCAATAGGAAGCTTGGGTTGTACACGCCACTATCGGTACCATCAAGGCCATGGGAGATTGTCTCCATGGACTTTGTTGGAGGTCTACCTATGTCAAGAAAGAAACATGATTATCTTTATGTAGTTGTGGATAGATTCAGTAAAATGTGTATACTTATGCCATGTAAGAAAACCATAACTGCTGAACAAACTACTGAAATTTATTTTCAACATGTATGGGTTCATTATGGATTTCCAAATTCTATTGTTAGTGATAGGGATTCCAGGTTCCTTGGGAATTTTTGGTCCAATATTTGGAAGATGACGAACACAAAGTTGAAAAAGAGTACTTCTTTCCATCTGCAAACTGATGGCAAAAATTAGGTGGTGAATAGAACCGTTGTGCATCTATTGAGAGGATAGTGCAACAAGCATCCCAAGTTGTGGGATGAACAACTGCATTACATTTAGCATGCTTGCAACCGGGCCAAGCACTCTTCTACAAATACTTCACCTTTTAAAGCCTGCTTTGGGTATTTTCCGAAATCGCCGTTAGACTTCATCTTTGAGAAGGATGTTGAAATTGATGGGCATAGTGATATTGAAAAGGCTCGAAATTTCATTGAGAAAATTCAGATTATTCATCAACAAGTTTAAGAACAGCTGGAGAAGAGTTAAAGCAAATACAAGGAGAGGCATGAAAAGCATATAGTTGATCACAAGTTTCAAGAAGGAGATGAGGTATGGTTGCACATAAGAAAATAAAGGATGCAAGTATAAGGTAAAAAGCTCAAGCTCATTCGCTATGGTCCATTCAAGATCATCAAGAAATTTGGTAATAATGCATTTCAACTTGACTTTCCTTCATATATGCAAATGTATTCAGTTGTCAATGTTGAAAATTTACGTTTGTATGAGTCCCCTTTGATCGATGATCAAGGGAGTGATGTTTAGCTGTTGTCTATCGAATATTTCTCACCATAATTTATGGATGAGATCAAGGAGGATACCATCCTTGACAGGAGGATAAGAGAATCTAAGAGGGAAAGTGTCGACTACCTTTGAGTTGGGCTCAAAGGAAGTAAGCCAAGCAAGGAAAAGTGGATGGAAGTTGGAAAGGTGAGGGAGTTGTGCCCTCATCTGTTGAACAGGTAATCAAATTATTTTGTGGTCCAAAAGCTTCCCAATGGGGAGGTGTGATCAGGAGATCATAAATTTTGCTCAAAATTGAAATTACTCGAAACTATATCGAACCTAAGCAACTGGGCAGATCTTGTTGTTCTGATTCTGGCGCCATGAACGGTTTGAAAAACCAATGTCGTATGAGGGAGATATCACATTCTGATCGATTTCCCAAACAACTAAATTTTTGTGATAGGGATGACTCAGATGCCTAGTCACCATGAAGGTATAGTCAGCAAAAATTGAATATTCTCAGAATCTTCCATTCTCCAAACCAGTGAGGTTTTGCCACATGGCACATTTTGGGATGTTGATATCGTTGTACGAGTGTTTTTGTGGCTCATTGGATGGGTGACACATGGAGATCCTAGTGGCTGCCATGTGTCCCCTAGACTATAGTGTAAAATTATATTGGATTCCAAGGGGGTTTGACCCTGTGACCTCCAAGAGCGCCCGCGACTTCAACCAACTCTGTTGTCACATGATACTTAACCTTATAGTGTGCCCGTTCCATTTAAATGTTACAAAGGCTGCACATTGCGGGGGGGATCGTCGGCGGTCCCAACCCGCCGACGACCCCATTTGTAATGGTCCCATCAATGGAAAACAACACCACGACATTATGTGTTAACTCCAACAGTCATAAAACCCACGACATTTAAAACATATGGTTATCACATGCAAACACCTCCATGAACCGATGGTTAGTTTGACCATTCAGAACTCCAATGCACTCTGGGTTCCTCTGCACTTTTGTTGCGGAGTTTTAATGTTAACCACAGGGTTTAAGGGGGTCGGAATATGGCCACCCCCGCCCCTAACCTTGAAATTTACTACTACAGTTTTAGTAACTGCCAGAAATTTAAAGAGCGCAATAAAATTTCGGGTATTTTCCAAACTTAGCTGTGGATAACTATAGTTCTCCACAATTAGTGAAGGTTTTGTAGCTATGATTGGGAAAATGGCTATGGAGGTCAATTTTCTACCAATTTTGGTGAAACAAGAGTCTACATAGACTAATTTGAGAATTCTGGAGCCATTGGTGCAGATAAAAAAACCATTGGAGGCTTGTAAACACATGTATTTGTAATTTTGTGCATAATGACAAAGAGGGACATGTCATTGGGAGCTGGATCAGTAGATGTAGCCCAGGAGGGGTGAATTTCTTCATCATGCATGCTGTGTAAATTTTATGTGTGATTTTTTTTCTCTGTTATACATTGTTGTTTAGTGTTATTTAGGCTTATTTAGATGCTTAAAACTCACAAATTCATCTATGTTTCATTGTTAAATTACTCATTCCATAAGAAAACAAATGGAGACAAATTTGTACATGTTTTATAACTGAAACGACACTTAGCACAACAAACTAATACAGTCCTTTCAGATCATCCAGAGTATCTCCATTCTTTGAAACTTCTACCAAGTCAATTGGTCTATATGAATCTACCACCGAACCTTTGAAAATGGAACACGTCTATATGTTTTCTAGGAATATCCCTCAAGCTATCTCTCAAGGTGGTTATATAGCGCCTAGGGGGCAACAACCTTTTCAAGGGTAGCAGCCTTTCCAAGGGTAGTAGCCTTTCCAAGGGCAGCAACCTCTCCAAGGGCAACAACCTTTCTAAGGGAAACAACCCTTCCAAGAGAAACACCCTTATCAAGAGCAACCATCCTTTCAAGGAGGAAAAATTTTTGCTAGAACCTATCCCCCAGTTGTAGGGCATAATATTCCTGGTAATTATCAAACTTATGTTCCAATTCCTCAAACTACTAATGGTCCACCTTATGCATTGCAACCTTGGATGGGAGCTCCTTACCCAGGGATAAATACTATAGGGAACCCTTTGTTAAATCAACAGTTGTTGCAACCTACATTGCAAGTACCTTATAATCAACCTACTCAGCCAGCTGGAAAATTTGGTTTTACGTAAGTCTGAAAACCTACTCAAGGTGTGCTTCAAATTGCCCCACAGGTGTCTGTGCCAAGTAGTCAACAAGCTCGTCCGAGTACTCCAAGTACTCCTATCCAATCTGTTGGAAAAATTTCTGTTCAAAAACTAAGTACACCTATCCTTGGATTTTGTTAAACCCCTATAGTTATAACCCTTCAAATGAAAATGCTAGATATTACATAGATTACTACTCATCAAATTGGACCTACAATTCATTTTATTCCTCAAAGTGAAATTATGGTTCGAACAAGTCTACCTTTTATGGGTCAAACCTTTCAAGGCCAGTTTGTTCAAAGTCAAACATTTCAAGGGAAATTTCAAAATAGACAAATGGGACAAAGTCTAGTTTACCAGAGCCAACCATACCCTGGCAATACATATGAAATACCAGCTCAACCTCAGTTCGATATGGCTAACCCTAGATACCCTGGAGGTATACCAACTCCAACTGCTTAGGCTATCCAAAATTTTCCTGGATATCCTCCTCTAGGTACTGGTATTGTTCCTCAACTGATGGTTACCATTCATTCAAAATTTAGACTTACCGAACTTGTCTCAGCTAATGAATGATCCAATTTACTATCTTCTGTTTCAGCTAGCAATGCCTACTAATTTGCCGAGCGATATTCCAAAGTTTGAAGGAAAATCAGGAGAATAATCTTCGAATCATGTGATGAATTATCATCTGTGGTGTGCATCCAATTCCTTAATCGATGATTCGATTTGTTTAAGACTTTATCAAATAACTTTTATCGGCTTAGCCGCAAAGTGGTACATTGAGTTACCACAAGGCTCTTTCAACAATTTCAACACTTTAGCAACAACCTTCCTGACTCATTTTCAGTTTCCAGTCCGTTATGATAATGGCATGGAACTTTTGACTTCATTAAAATAGAGTATGTATACATACATTTCAGATCACATACACGAATGGCGACGTAGATGAAGTTTTGTCAAAGTTTTTATTATGGATCAAATTATGGCCGAATGGCTCATCAAATCATTGCTTACTAAGATTACTGAAGATGTAGCTAAAGGAGGTGTTGTAACAAAAGAGTAGGTCATAGCTCAAGAACAGTGCCTCGACCTTATTTTCACACAGTCCGGTACTTTGTATGAAAAAATTCATGATTTACCATGCCCAGGTCAACTCAATGCAACTCCTTCCGGTTCTCATGCCGCAGACAGTGTAATTGGTATAGTTAATATGACAAAGGGTAAGAATAAATCATCTAAATCTACTTATCCAATCATAACTTTACCAGATTCACCTAAAGGAGATCCTTCCCTAGAAACTTCTGCTGAGATTCACATCGTAGAATCATCTACAACCAAAGCTAAATCATCTGGAAATAATAAGGGGAAGGGTAAAAATAAAAAAAACACTTCTCCCAAAGAGAAATATGAAAAAACCGAGCCATTAAACAAAAAGTGGAAACCTCGTTCCTTGTCTTATCTGTAACGAGGATCACTACAAAAAAGAGTGCCCACATCGGGCCGAGGTATCCAATTTTTTCCAAGGTTCACCTGCAACCACTGCCCTAAAAGATCCTTTTCCATCACAAGACAAAAAAATGATCGAATCTTCTTCCAATTCATCGGCAGATATCCTGATGGTGTCCCAGGTCATGGTTGTGGCACGGTCTCAAGACTATGGATCTAAGTTTCCTGTAACTGGAAAAGACACTGAATCATCCAATCAAAATCTAGTATGAACTCATCTGGTTTCTGAACCATTGCAAATTGAGAAACCTAATCCCGATTTAGTGTTTAAACTGCCCGCCAAAGGTGTAATTTGAAAATTGGCTTTCAACCCACATGCGAGAGCCACTCAGATTTATAATATTGTTGAAGATTTCGCCATATCCCCTTTAGCAATTTCGGCCCTTGAAGTGCTACAATTTTTCCCAGCTTAGAGGAAATTACTATTAACAGATTCAGGAGCGATTGATCCTCAAGAATCGAATCTCATTGTCTTTGATCTCAAGAACTTTGTACCTAGACTCCCACATCAAATGGCTTTTCAAATTCTAGTATTAGTCAAATCAAGGTGATTTTTTCGCATAGTAATTGATGAGGGAGCGTCTACGTGCATTATGTCCTTAACTTGTTAGAAAAATCTTGGTTCTCCAACAATCAACCAGTCACCAACAATTCGTAAAGCCTTTGATAGAAGAGGTTTTCGTCCATTCAGAATACTCCAAAATCTTCCAATTAAGGTAGAAGGAAAAAGTGTAACGCTCGAGGTGGAAGTTGTTGATGCCCATCTTGATTTCAAACTTCTTATGGGTCGAAGTTGGTCTTATGCTATGACCCTTGTTGTTTCATCAGTATTTCGGATGATCACATTTACTCATAAAGGAAATATTGTTAAAATCAATCAATTGTCTTACTTCGCTTCAGACCTTACTTCTACAGATATTGTCCAGCATGTCAGAAAAATGATTATCCCTTATGAAGACGTTGGGGTAGGACTAATTAAATACTCTGCTCTCATGGGAACTTTTTCTATACCTTCTCCTAAATTACCACGGACTATTGCTAATATCAATATGATTACATCAAGCAAAATGTCATTTGATGACACATGAAATGTGACTTTAAAATTATAATTGGAATACTATGGTGGCGATATGCCTTTAAATCCATTTGAATCGGCATATGTGGTGGTACAATCATGTTCTGACAGTTCATCAACTTATACTAATCAAATGAATGTGGTCAGTGAAGAGTCTTCTTATTTATCAAGCCTAACCATGACATCATTTTCGGATCCTTTTCAACAAGTGTTTTCAACTGATGAAAATATCCAAGAAATCTTGTCATCAGATGAATTACCATGGGATGATCTTCATCATCGATCTTATTTTTTACCTAACCTTGATAGACTTGATAATGACTATTCATCCATCTATTCAATTGACTATGTCAAGGAAACTCAAAATCCTATGTCCATTATTGATTCGAATTATGAGAAAAAATTGGGAAATATTTCCACCACAATTCCTATTGACATATCAACTAAATCAGGGATAACTGAAAACATTCATATAGGCACTTATTTCTTGATTGAAGAGATCAATATATACAAAGCCATATTTCAGGAATTCCGAGACATTTTTGCTTGGTCTTATGAAGAAATTCTAGGCATTGATCCTAAAATTGTTATTCATGAAATTAATACATACACGTATGTTATGCCTATTAGATAGATATTACGTCCAATACATCCACAGAAAGATGCTGCAATTAAAGCTCAAGTTGAGAAATTACTTGTGCACGATTTATTTATCCCTTTCCTTTAACAGATTAGGTATCTAACATAGTTCCCATAACCAAGAAACAAGGGACTATCAGAGTATGTGTCGATTATCGAGATATTAACAAGGCCTGTCCTAAAGAAAATTATCCTACCCCTTACATTTATCAAATTGTTGATGATTGTGCTGGAAACAAAATATTCTCAATTATGGATGGATTTTCTGGCTATAATCAAATGAACATACTCCCTGTTGATCAGCCTAAAGCAACATTTATATGTCCATGGGGAATGTTTGCATACTGTAAATTACCATTTGGACTAAAAAATGTTGGCACAACTTTTCAAAGAGATATGTCTTACGCATTTCACAATATCAAACACATTGTACAACTCTACCTGGATGACTTACCTGCTCATTCTTTACGTAGACAAGATCATCTGACACATTTACGTGCCATCTTTATGAGATGTAGGCATTACAACATTCATTTGAATCTGCACAAATGTGTATTTTGTGTAGAATCAGGACGTTTACTTGGATTCATTTTTTCAAAATAAGGTATTCGTTTCGACCCATCGAAGGTTGAGGCTATTGTTAATCTACCTCCTCCTTCCACTCTTTGTCAACTCCAATGTTTGCATGGGAAAGAAAAATTTCTGCATCGTTTTATCTTGAACTATGAAGAGTTGACTAAAGGTGTCACTTGGTTGTTAAAACAAGATTTTCCATTCATCTGGGATGAGCTTTCCAATCAAGCTTTTGATGCACTTAAACATGCGTTGACCCATTCGCCGTTTTTGTATCCACCTGATTATCACCGAGATTAATTTTTGTATTTAGCTGCGTTTGATTCCACGATTGGAATGGTTTTAGTTCATGAGGATGACTCCAACAATGAACATGAGATTTATCACCTAAGTCAGAATATCAGCCCGATAAAACTCAAGTATTCACATGTGGAGAAATTGGCCTTGGCAGCTGTTCAAGCTATCCAACGATTTTGTCATTACATATTGTTGCGCAATACCACAGTGATATCTAATTGCAACCTGATGATGTAAATTTTGAAGAAAAAATTACGCAGGGGAAAATAATCTAAATGGATCGTTATCCTACAAGAGTTCGATTTGGATTTTGAGAAATCCAAGTATGAGAAATCATTGGTTTTTGCTGAAATTATGTGTGATTTTCCCAATACTGAATATGAAGGTGGTAGAGAACCATCTTGCTGATGAATATTTGTTTCTAATGAGTACATTAGATCCTTGGTATAGGGATATCATTATATATCTCCAGACCCAAAACTTTCAACTGGAGCTTTCACGATAAGATTGATGGAGAATTCGATACCAATCTCAACAATACAATATTGTTAGCGACACTCTTTATCGTCGTGGTGCTGATTCTATTTTTTGACGTTGCATAGCTCATGAAGAAGCCGAAATGGTTTTGAATGAATTCCACTCTGGAGCGTGTGGTGGTCATATGTCTAGGTTCTCCAAAACCCAAAATATATTGTGCGTTGGCTATTTATGATCGTCACTATTCAAAGGTTGTATTCTCACGGTTAGAAAATGCCACAATTGCTATATTTTTGAGAAAAAGATGCGTGCACCTCCAGCTCCTCTTCACCCAATCATTTTTGTCGATCCTTTCGCCAAATGGGGCATTGATTTCATCACATGTAACCCTCACTCAACTTGGGGGCATGTGTATATTATTCTCGCCATAGATTACTTTACCAAATGGGCCGAGGTGATTCCTACATCCACGGATGATGACAAAACTGTGGTAATTTTTATATTCAATCACGTGATTTCTCGGTTCGGTTTCCCTCAAGCTATCATTATGGACCATGGGAGCCGTTTTCGAAATATTATGATGACCAAAATTTGCGCTCAACTCGGCCTACTCCACGATAATTATACACCATATTACCCACAAACTAATGGTAAAGTTATGGATGTCAACAAGGTTTTAACCAACATGATTAAACGGATTGTCGGAACTCATAAAACAAATAGGCATACCATGTTTTTTTCAGCATTATGGGCATACCATACCTCTACAAAAACATCCACAGGGTTCACTCCTTTTCAGCTTGTTTACGGTTTGGAAGCTGTGTTACCCATTGAATGTGAAATCCCGTCACTTAAATTATCCATTGAATTGTTACTAGCTACCTTTGAAGAGGTGAAACGCTTCCTATACCTAGCACTGTTAGATGACACTCATCATACTACTGCATTAGTTGTCGAAGCTCATAAAAAACGTGTTAAGGCTTAGTATGATCAAAGTGTTAACCCTTGCATATATTCATAGGGTTAACTAGTTCTAGTATATGATCAAACTCACGAAAAACTAGGTGCCAGTAAATTTGAACCAATGTGGCATGGTCCTTATATTATTAAGCATGTGCTTGCAAAAGGATCCTATGATTTAGTCAATTATGACGACATCTCTTTAGATAAACCTAGAAATGGCCTTTCTCTCAAGAGATATTATGTATGATTCTTCGTGTGAAGATCCTATTTTTACATTAGTTACATTTTAGAACAATGTGCCATAGATTAGAAAAGTGTGCCTTAGGTTAGTTATTTTTGCTTGACGATTTTTCACTACTTTCGCTGCTTATCTTGATTACACTTGATATTGAAAAAGTCGACGTTCCTTCAGAATTACATTGGTTTTGCTAACGACACCTGTCGTAGTACACGGAAAATTTCTTCCGCTGCTTGGTTCTTCTATTCGCCCACCGATGAGTTAGTCACAATTCATGGGATATGCCTCGATAAAAAAATGAACAATATTGCAAAATATAGCGCAGTAATTGAGGTATTATCTGATGCCATTTCATTTTTTATTTGACATTTGATTTTTAGGTTAGATTCACAACTCATTGTATTACATTTAAACGATGTTACGCTATCAGAAACCCAGTTTTGTTAAGAATTTTTTTTATGGTTCGTCTCTTGGAAAGACAGTTTCATGACATTGAATATTAACAAATTTCAAGAAATTTAAAACAATTTGATTATATTTTATCTAATCAAGTTTTAAATAGACGTCTATAGCATTAAAAGAAAAATACAATAATATTTTATCCATATTGAACAAGATCTCAGAGATTAGAAGTGGTAATATCATTAGCTTAAAATAGTTGCGTGTCAAAAAAATATCACATCATCTGTCATCATAGGTTTCAAACACATTATGATCTAAATATACTGATACAAAAAACAAAATTTCAATCTAGATCGACCACCAGCTATCCATGATGATGATCATGGTAGAAGACTATGGCACGTGCCACCCATCACAAATATCTCCTAAATGGGCCTGGAACCATAGTCATATGTCTCTGGAGTCTGAGAGGTATATCTGTCCTTGTCTCAAGCATGTCAATAGTCAACCTCTCCAGGTAGTGCTCTAGCTCTACAAGGCCCTCTGTTGCATCGGTCTGTGGTGGGCATACTACTATAGGTTGCGCATATTTCTTATTAAAGCGACGAAGCGCTGGTGGTGGTGATGGGCCAGCATCTGCATTTTAGTATTTTTATCAGTATTGGATAATATAAAATGAAATAAAAATTAGATAACATAAAAACTTAAAAATGAATTTTTTTTCTTGATGCATCCCATTGTGTCCTTGGTGGGACTGATGTGTCAGGGTCAACCCTGAAATATACCCCTAAGTAAGGAAAATCATCAATCATGAAAATTTGGCTCATGAGACATATAAATAACTGAGGGGTATATCAAACCACTCGACCACCTTCACCACCATGGCGAGCCATCAATGACACCCATCGCAACATATGTGGTTGGCTAGGTCCCATCGGATCCACTGGAAACTCCTGAGGTGCTAGGAGTGGAATCCTCTACAAAGCGAAAGACACAAGAATGGATCCATAGCCGAAGTTTTTAAACTTCCCATTCTCCACTCTCGTGAGTTGGCCTTTCATGTTGACCAACACTCCTTCGCACCAGTTGAAAATTGTTCCCCCAAAACATTCAAACGTAGTCTGCATTTGTGCTTTGGTAGCCACATGCAGAGTTGCACTGCCACATAACCTGGTAACTATAAATGCAAGGATCCTTAGGTCTAGTTGCACAATGGTTTTGATATAAATACGACCATCCTTCAACTCTGAATCTTGGCTACAATATGGAGCCATATAAGATGCAGTGGGCATATCACCTGGTCATGACCCAAAAAAGGAAATGTCTCTCCCTCTGTGGGGTAATCCAATGAGAAAATAAATATCCTCTGGCTCAATCACAAGCCTATGTTCCCCAATGACGAATCATTTCTCTCGAACATCCCAAGCATTGACGAACCAGGTCATCAGCCCTACCTCTGCCTTCATTCCTTGAATCGCACAAAATTTATGCAATCCACAAGTTTTTAATGTGAGAAGTGTTTCCGAGTCATCCATGGCTTTGTTATATTGAAGCTCATGCTCCCTTTCTCACCATTCCAACATGATTTCTAACCTACAAACCATCAATGAGGATCATTAGAAACCAGTTGGAAGAAATTGAGCCATTTTTTATGGATAGAAACATGATTTTGAAAACCTCATGGCACTTGCACAGCTTTTGTGTATACACAGTGTGTTTTTGTGCACAAGCCATGCATAAAAACCGCGATGGACCAATGATTATTAAAAAATCATCGAGGTTTGCAGGTTTCGCCACGAAAACCTTCGCACCCTCGATGACGGATTTAAAAACCTTGTTTCCCCCTAAAAAGTGACCTAAAAACTTAAAATAAAAAAACAAACGAATGAAAAGTAGGATAATGATAATGTGGAATACCTAGAGCTGATTGTTCTTGAAATGGTTGATTGGTTCTCTTGATATCTGCTCCGGAAGGTTTATGGCAAAAACTCTTTCTTCTCTGCTCTGAAAAATAAAAGGTAAAAATATTTTTTTTTTTACTTACTTTTATAGTTTTAAATGAATAAAATAATATTATTTTATTTATTTTCACTTTAGGAGTCAAATTTCAAAAAAAATTTCATGTGTGAGAGGAGATAATTGTATTTTTTTGAGTTTTTGTGCAGGGAAAAAGTTATGTTTGAAAAGAATAATTTTGACAATGACTAGACTTTTATCAC
Source organism: Pinus albicaulis (assembly GCA_034641835.2). Classification (NCBI taxonomy): domain Eukaryota; kingdom Viridiplantae; phylum Streptophyta; class Pinopsida; order Pinales; family Pinaceae; genus Pinus; species Pinus albicaulis. The sequence goes on from CM076577.1 coordinate 384,273,108, forward strand.
TTTTTTGGGCTCTACAAAAAATATGAAAAATCGAAACCCTGGAGTCTTGTTTTAAGCCCTTTTCAGACTCGCTAAACATGAAAAGATCACAAAGCACTTGACTATTCAAACTCGTTAAAGTAAGTGAATAGTCGTCTATTCAATATAAGTTTACCCCTTTTTTGGAATGAATTAGAATATTTACCAAAAATGTATGCGTTGACTAAGGATGGTCAATAGAGTTCTCTCCTACATTATTTTATCCTTTTTCGTGTTCGAGAGACTAAATTTATGAAAAAGAACACTACGAAGTTTACTTATGTTTTTATTTTGACTCCTTAAAACTGAAAAACACCGATTAATCCTATGTTGGACTCGTTAAAACTAACTAGTACAGGACCTGTCGATCACAACAGGACCGAACCACTCCTTCTTAGGGTTTGTTAAAAATACTAAGATGGACTCGTCTAAAGGATGAGCTTACACGAAAATTAAAGGTTATCCTCCTCAAGCTTGACAAAAATAAAGAGGTACTTACTAGTAATGGTGGGGGAAAGAGTGAGAAAAGAGTCCATTTTTTTCTTTTTTTAAAAAGCAGCATGTCGCTCTTGAACACAACACTTTGTCACACTTGTGTCTGGGTTGGGTAATCCTTTTGTCTTACAGTTAATCAAACACATTGAAATTCTTCAGGCATTATCTTTAAGTGAAATGTTTCCAAGCCATTTATAGTGTCGTTATGTGTTCAAGATAAAGTTCAATTTTAAATTTACCATTCATTGCAAACATTTGTCTCCATTCGCATTGACAATCCCTGAGTCAGTCCTTGCAAAAAAAATTCTTCAAAACTTTATCTAATGGTTTTGTTTCATAGGATTTCCTGTGATGGATCACTTTCTGTCGACATTGGCTCATTATCTAGAAAGTTGATTTAGAATCATATCAGTACCTTGGAATCTACATGCCCTAATGGGAGGTTTCTCGCATTTGATGGTAGGTTCTCATCATTGACCTTCAGTTGAATGATTCTATGAGTTTTTGGACTACAAATCATTCATTCACACTTCATAGATTTTGCTTAAATATTTTGAGAACCATTGTCATTATTGGTGGTTTCTCTCACACTTGTTAACGGTTCTCATCATTAATTGGTAATCAAGTGGTCTCTACCATGTTCGACTTCAACACAATCAATTGCATGGATAGATTCGTACTGGTTTGAGAAGTGGAAATCAAGACCCTGGATCTATTTTCCACCATCCAGACTGCGAGGAGTATTCATGATACAATAGACTTCTTTATGATAGATGGTTGTGCCCATACTGTGTCTACTTTTGATGTAATGCTAAACGCATATATGTACCATAACATTTAGTTATTTTTTCTCTGAGTATGGGATTTCCTACCTCAGTGATGATATATATTTGCATTGAATGTTTTTACAGTTTTTCAACCGATGTCTCCAATCCAATCCTTGGAATGATAACGCACTTCACTCTTTTGGAAAAATTTCTCAAAATTCGCACTTTAGGGGGCAATATTTTACATGTCATTTTTTCACCATGACATTTGACTGTCATTATGGGTCTATCACCATCCATATCATGTTCCCTTAGAGGTAAAAAATACTCATGTTCTTGAACCAAGTCTTGTAAATTGGATAAAATCTATTTAAAGCCTTTAAAATATTACCTGCGCTCTTTTTGTGACCATTACATGTGCATGCGTTGATACTTCTTCAATTAGTCGCGACGATCGTCTCTCTGTTCACCACTAAAACCTGTGCACCCCAATAAAAAGGAAGTAAATATAAAAAGGTAACTTCTAGAAGCCTAGTTGTTCGAATATTCCCCCAACTGGAAGCCTCTAGAATCGTGCCATTTCGAGCTTTATCCCTCTACTCATGGAGCTTATCCCTTAGCCAAAGGAACCCAAATCCCTTCATGGAAGGAACTCATCCCTCTCTTAGTGGATCTGAAACTATCTCATTCTCTCTATAAATTGAGCTGAAGTTTCAGGTTGAAGGGTAGATACTTATTTGTATAGATTCTAAGCTAGAGAGAGTTCATAGAGTTCATAGATTTTGAACTAGTAAGTTATCCTTTACACATTCAAGATCACACCTTTGTGTAGATGACTTCATGATGATCATTATAGAGAGAAAGGCTTATTAGACTGAAGGAAATGATTGCACAGACACATAGGATAAATCTTTATAACATCAAGGCTCGGGTTGTAATATTTCTCTTTTTAATTTATGATAATACATATGGATCTATTTTTCTCATTGTCTTGTTTCTTAATTCATGGAAATGATGTCAATACTTAGACTCCTTGATCAATAAGTTGGACTAGTATTTATGATTATTATATATTGCAGGTGCTTTGATCCTTTGCGTTGTTTCTGATTGTTCAGAGGGTGAAAATGTGAAGTTGGGAAACACTTTTTGCCCTTTTTTTACATTGAAAATTGTAATTTTCTATGTTTTTTCAACTTCAACTCCACTAAACTCATATTTTTAATGCAAATTACGCTTTGACATAAAAACAAGATTTGTAGAGAATTGTCTTACCTCCATACTCAGTTTTTTTTTTTTTTTTTAATATTGACATATAGAGGGGTAAATTTGTTGTTTACCAACTGCATATACTTTAAATTTTCAAGTAAACATAAATAGTCACTTTTTGAACCCTAACATTTTTTAGGGAAGGTTATTCATTTTTTGGAAATAAACCATATCATCATAATCTACATATATTGCACTAGTGCACTCACTATTTTTTGGTAATTTTCAGATTAAATCACTATTTTTTATTATTTTTTGAAATGGACGAACACAAAAAAACAGTGATGTTTCAGTACATTTTATGAGCCCTAGATTTTCTTTTCAATGTGATTGTCAATAAGAAAATGAGAGTACCTTTTTGAAGAAGACAAGGAAAGGAATTGCAATATGATTTTTCTGATTTTTTTGGTGTTGCCATTTTAAAGTTACTGAATTTTCATTCAGTGCAATTTTCAGAACAATGAAATTCCACAGTGACACAGTTTAGTATAAAATTAATAATAAATTGAAATTTTTAATGAAAATCCACAAATATTACATCATCATAAACTAGATTCAGAGATGAATCTAATGGTACTAGTTCTGAAATATAACATTTTGTTTTTGCAGGTGTTCCGCCCCTCCAAAGTTGCAGGTTCCTGAAAACTGCAGAATTTTCTGGGTTTTTCGTTTACCAGAAACTCTCAGTCGAGATAATTTCTCGAGAGAGAAATTTATTAAACTCTTGACCGAAAAATTTAAAACTATCGACCAAGAGTTTAAACCACCACAGGTTACATTTAACCGCGCGGCTAAACTCTGGGCTGAAAGTTTTAAAAACTCTCGGCCGAGAGTTTAGCCATGGCCAACTCTCGTATGAGAGTTTATTAAACTCTCAGATGAGAGTTTTTTAATCTCTCCAATGAGATTTTATTAAATTTTAATCAAAATCCGACACAATATTTCGGGCGAGAGTTGTATATAAATACTCTTGTTCGAAAGATTAATTCCACACACCATTCTGAACCAGCGAAAATTCCGAAGGTGCGAAGGTGCGAGGGTCCGAATTATTTTTCTGCCAAGGTGCAAATATTTTCTAGGTGCAGAATTCTTTTTGGCAATTTTTTTTTCTTTTTTTAAGTTTTTTTGGGTGCGAAATATTTTTGGCGAAATTTTGTTTGAAAGTTTTTCTAGGTGCAAAATTTTTTTTGGAAATTTTTATTTTTTATTTTTTTTTGGGTGCATGGATGTATGAAGTATTTTTGCAAAATGTCTCTATGAAGACATGGAGTATTTTTGTAAAATGTCTCTATGAATGCATGAAGTATTTTTGCAAAATGTCTTTATGAATTTAATTATTGATTTTTAATTTTCTCTCTTATTGAAAGCATGAAGTACTTATTCTGAAGTCTTTATGTTTTTTTGGGTATTTGGTCCAAATAGAATTAGATTTTAGGTTTCCAATTTTGTGAACATGGGAAACAAAAGGATTTTCTGATCAAGGAACGATTGAAAAAGAACTAATTCAATGGATAAAAATGTGAGATTACAAAAAAAAGGCGAGAGGAAAGGGAAAGATTAAGCCATGAAATAAATGTGGAGGTAGAGCATCGTGAAAGAGATGTAGAGGTGCATGAAAATGATGAGGAAATGAGAAATGTTGAGGAACTTGTCAACGAGAATATTGAAAACACAAATGTCCAAGAGAATATTTATATCGATCTCATTGGTGAGTCAATAGTTTCTTCAAATTGAATTTTGTATTTTTTTTTAAAAACATTGTAGTTCAAGCTAGTTTTAAAATTAAAAATATGTATGTGTCAATTTCAAATTAGAAGGTAATATTGTTTTTTATGCAGGGACAACATCAGAACCACAAGAAGATACTACCACACCTTGAATTTCACTGCAATTAATTAGAAGTTCCAAAAACATTGCATACAACTACAATTTTCTAGAAAATATGGATCCAACTAAAATTGAAGAATTGGGACCACCAATGGTTGAAAGGATAGTTCGAGATAAAGTAAATTTGGGATTGAAACATATTTTTGAAGGTAAATCTATCACAGCACAAGCTCAGATGTTACGTGGAATTTAAAGAAAAAATCTCTCAAAAATGTTGTGGAATTATTGGGCATTAAAAGTGAGAAAGAGGTTTTAGAAAATGAAATGGTATCAAAAAATGTGACATCGACGCTTGCCACACTAGCCAAAAAGTGATCTCAAGTTGAAAAGAATGCTCATAGAGCACTTTTAACAGGTGTAGTCGTGAAACGAACTTCATCAAGTTGGTTGATGTCAGCAACTTCAAAATTGTTTAAAACATCAAGAAAATATTTATGAAGGCATACAAAATTTAGAATCCAATTAGATGAGAATGATGAACTTGCATGTTGGGCTAATCTCTGTAGGCGTCCATATCATGATAGACTTCTTGATGGTGTGAGGGATAGGGTAAAAGAGTTTTGGGATTTGAATTTTCGTGTGTCACCAAATGAAAAGGATTTTGTGCGATGCCATATATCTAAGGGAAATTATGAATCTCATGCCAAACATATAACATAGGTCAGTCAATTAAAATGATTCCAGAACTTTATGGAGAGTAATACTAATGTGAAGGTTTCCCTTAGCACATTTGTGAAGATTAAACCATGGTATGTCAGGCCTATCACTGTTCGAGACACATGTTGTTGTCGATACCATGTAGAATTCCAATTATTTTATGAGACATTTGTAAATTTTGGCATAAAATATTGGTCAAATGACCCCCTTCCTTCAAGTGTTTGTGAATTTTTATCGAAGATATTATGTGCACAAGAGAATAATGAACTATTTTATAAAAAATAATGTGTTGGTGGAAGAAAATGCCCAGAATGTTCTCATTTGGCACTCTATGATGCAAAGTATCACATTGATCCTAATGATCCCAGACTGTCAAATCTCAGTTTGAATTGGAAGCGATATGAAAATGTTACTTACACTCATGTTGCAGATTCAAGCACAACATCAAAAAAGATCACTTTACTTGACGAAGACATTCCAGTGACATCTTTTATGGACAAGTTCAAGGTGCAAATATACAAATATATTAAGCATTGTCATATAGCACAATGGCAGGATTTATAGTTCAAGCAATCACATGATGTGTTCCCAAAAGGAACAATATTATTTGTGGTTTATTTCAATGAGAATTACACGTTTAGTCCACAAAAGGAGATACAAAGTGAGTATTATCATTCAGACCAAGTATCTATATTTGTGCATATTTTGTATAGACATGCAGAGCTTGATATCGATGGTTTTGATAGTGATGAAAATAATCGTGAGGTGATTAAGGAGTACCATTTCTACATCAGTGATGATCGAACACATGATACATGTTTCGTTCATCATTGTTTTAATGTTATTTATAATGAATTGTTGAAACGAAGGGTCACTTTTAAATAACATTGGGTATGGTCAGATGGTTGTGCTGGTCAATTTAAATCAGCAAGATCATTCTTTTGGTTGTCTCACCTTCTTAAGAGAACCAAAATTTGACATACATGGAATTTATTTGAGACAGGGCATGGAAAAGGAGAGCACGATGGTATTGGGGCATGCATAAAACATGCACTTAGGAGGCATCAATTGAATCACTCAGCTTCCCGACTTGCAAATTATTTAGATGTTGTTAATTGGTGCAAAGACAATTTAAGTCATGTATTGAACCCAAGGATGGCTGATGTGCATAGGTAAGAGTACACATTTAACTAACAATATATTATACATGTCTAGAGATATATATGTGTATACATATATGTGTGTATTTTTGTATCAAAAAAATATTAAATATTGTTCAAAATTTGACTCATACATGTGTGTGTTTTTCTCAAGCATGTACTTTTGGAATATTGCAATGGGTGATGTTGATACATCGTTTCCATTTAATTGCCTTGGAATCCCTCAAACAAGAAGTTTACACTAGGAGTAAGAACATGACAAATATACATTGCATTGAGAAACGAAAGTTCTCCTGCTTTTGTTCTACATGTATTGATCAGACAGAATCTATTGATGACTGTGAAAACCAAATTAAGAAATTTTTTAAACCATGGAAACACAAAGAATTGACACCATTGCCCCCATTTGGAAACGTGACTAACAAGGAAATGGACAATGAAGTGGTTGTGATTGACAATGATTATAATCGTGTTTCTGATATGGTTAGAGAAGGTGGTGTTTTCGTTGTCATTGTACCATAAAATAATCAAGAAAAAGTGCATTATTATTTATTACGATACACTATGTCTAAATTCACGTTGCTGCAAGAGTATAATGATCCATCAAATTATACATACCCAATCGATTTAATGGTGTTAATGGGACATTTCTTTGAAGAAGTAAAGAAATGTAAATATCATATTATTTTTCAAGATTACCAGCCAGAGGTTATTTATGCCCAATATAGTCACTTGGTCATAGCAACTCGGTTGCAGTTGAAGCAAGTGAAGAGTAGAAAGAAAAACGAAAATGGAGGTTATCGATAGATGATCATGATGCCATTCTGGAAAATTTGCCACTAGCACATTTCATATGAGTGGAACACATTGTTCAAGATCAACAATGAACTTTGATTCTAGGGTTAGAAAATATAATTGCTACAATGCATTGGAATTTATATAGTTTAAGACTATATTGTGGATTGCTTTCAAATAAATGGACATGTGGATGGTTAGATGTGTGTTGGTATGAACAATATATTATGATCTACTGGATAAGGGTGCTTTGCTAGATAATTAAGTTATGGTGATTTAATGTGTCCATGATGTTTACTCCTAGATGATCTTAACTCGCCCCTTTTTTTGCATGGATATGATGGTGATGAATGAGTATATATATTATTGTATCGTTAGTTTCTAGTTTTGATATCAAATGTCATCATATTTGCATCTCTTCATTAGTTTAGATTATTTTATATTTGATGTGGCTAATCTCTTCATTATTGTCTCTTCTCATGATGGAGGTCTCCTACTTTTATTTTCTATTGACATGTTTCTATTTTCCATGTGCTTGGAAAATTGTTCACAACATGGAATAGATCCTACAAAGGAACATTCAAGGATACAAAACTATTCATAAAGGTGTGTTTAAAGCTATGAATTAATTCTTATGTTAGAAAGTTTCGCTAGTAATGGATTTCACACTTTTATGTTAAGAGATAGGTATCCCACCCCTTGTAGAAATAAATCCCAAAGTGTTTAGATGTTCAATTATTATTTCCAAAGGAAAACAACTCAAATCTCATCAATGTTTCAATATAGATGAAGAGAAATGGTTTGGTAAATTTCAAATTTAAGGAGAAAATTTATTCAAACTAGTTTATAGCTCGCATATTGATAGCTTCAAAAAAGTATCCTACAAATGTAAAATGTCAAATGTTTCTATGTTCATTTGACATGTTTCTATTTTACATGTTCTTGGAAAATATTGTTCACAACATGGAATATATCCTACAAAAGAACATTCAAGATCTTGTAATCGAGATTTAGTTATTTCTCCAAAATTCTATCTTTAATAGTTTACATATTGTACAAATCCCCTTGTAATCTATATTTTGTTTTCTCAATATTTTGAAAGTTTCAACATGTGGTATGGAAAACATTCTTATACCCTATTTTTTAAGCCATTTCCCTTTACTTGGAAGTTGCTATTTTAATTTCTTTTGGAAACATTTTTATGACTCTTTTCAAGTATCATGAATTTTCTTATTCATAATTGTATTTCTAAATAGTATAATATATAAATCTAACGCATGAATAATGTATGTTATTACTTGTAATAACGGTTTCCTATCAATCATCATGGAAGTATCAATTATAGTTTAAATATTTTTCTCTATTATTATTATAATCCAACCTCATGGGCATGTGTGGATTAAACTAGAAAGTGTTCTCTTCCATGTGTTGTACAACTTTTCATTGTCATCCTTAAAAATATTTTTTTATTGAGATATAACGACACCATATAACCAAATTTTCATTAGTGAGCTTTTTATGTTGATCATGGTCCTCCATATAACAATTTTAAGTTATGTGTAGGTTCTTGCACTTCCAATGGATTTCTCAAATCTTGATTGTGACCTTAACAATTTTTTCCTTCATAATTACCATTTGTAAATGGTTTTTTAGAAAATATAAACAAAAACGAATTAAAAAGAATTTTGTTTATGATCCTTTTCAAATGTCATGAATTTTTCTATGCAATATTGTATTTTAAAACAACGTAACCTATGGATCTAACAACAAGCATGCTACTACTCATAATAATGGATTTTCAAGATAAACATCAATAATCATGTAAATCTCAAAAAAATTTACCCTTATTTCTTTCCGTTATTAATGCCAAACCTATTCATAAAGGTGTGTTTAGCTATGAATTATTTCGTATGGCAGAAAGTTTCACTAGTAATGGATTTCACACTTTCATATTAAGAGATAGATATCCCACCCCTTGTAGCAATAAATCCAAAAGTTTTAGATGAGATTATTATTTCCAAAGGAAAACAACTCAACTCTCATCAATGTTTCAATATAGATGAAGAGAAATGGTTTGGTAAATTTCAAATTTAAGGAGAAAATTTACTCAAACTAGTTTATAGAGCATATATTGATCGCTTCAAAAAAATACTCCTAATTTTTAAAATTGGAAGAAGGATTAGCCTTATTATTTTATATTTTATTGATGGAAAATAAAATTGGAATGCTAGGACCATAAAATTGGAATCATAGAAAATAAAGGCATATGCACTTTGAAAAGGGTTTAAAATCACTAAAGGAATAAGAATGAATTCAATCATTATGATTAATGACTCTAGGATCATTATCATTCATATGATTAAACAACCATTAAAAAAAATGATGTTCGGTGTTCATTTGTAGGCATCAATCATAAGATAACCCTTCAAGGATTCTTAAAGGGTGTCTTCAATAACCCTTTCCCAAGTAACATATATCTCCACAGACTTCTTAATAGGTGCTTCCAAAACTTTCATTAATTGTTCATTGTCCAATGCTTCACTTGTCCAAAATAAGTCTCCAACAATGGTCTTGATGTTGGACAACTCCAACACTTCAAAAATATTTGTTGTGTTCCAATAGTGACGATACACAGTCAAGGTAATTACAGCAACCAAGGTCTTCACCATTCCGAGAGGTAGTATTTTGTGTTGTGACTGTCTAGCAAGAAAATCCGACCCAAGAATGATGATGCACAGTCAAGGAAATTACAACAACCAAGGTCTTCACCGTTCTGAGAGGTAGTATTGTTGTGTTGTGACTTTCCAGCAAGGAAGTATGAGCAAAGAATGATGATACACATTTAGGTCAATTACAACAATCAAGGTCTCCACTGTTCTGAGAGGTAGTATCACTGTGTTGAGATTGTCCAACAAGGAAATGAGCCGAAAATCTATACACAGTCCAATACGGTTGTAGTTACTACACAGGAATCATTGTATTCTTCCACAATTTGAGCTAAGGAGTCCACCACAACTTGAGCAAGGAGTTAACCACAATCTTAAGGAGTCCACCACAGTATAAGATAAGCTTTTTGATGAAACTGTCTGAAATTAAGAAGTCTGAATTTATGTTGTCATTGTCCTAAGCTATAACAAGGGACACATAAATACATGGGCCAATACTCTGCAACATGCTGTAATTGTTACTAAATACTTGGTAAAATTTAATAACTGTTTCAAAACATAAATTAATGTTCAAGAAGAATTAAATATATAGTCATATGCTATGGACCTAAACTTTCAAAAAATTTAGCAGCAAGCTCTATGAAAAATAATTTGCAAATACCATATAATCAAACCAATCATTACCTATCATGCAACTTGTAAGTGAATTAAAGAATCAAACAAGAATAATTCCAAAGAAAGGTATTTGGACGTACTATAAAATTATGCAACAACTGATGAAAATCATAAAGATTCCTTATAATGAGATCCTAGCATTCCAGGTTTGGCACATGAGAAACCATTTCTAGGAATGCACCCACCCTAAACCCTTCGGTTTTGACATAATGATAGAGTTTGGGCTTCAAATGGCATGCACACCTGATTAAGGGATGTAACAAAACATCTTTGGCATAAAGACTCCTCATATCCCTCAAGAAGCACATGATTCTACCCTTAGGGTAGCTTTAAAATCTGATACATGAACAACATGAATTCTTCCTCTGATAATGATATTAAGAAAATGACATTAAGACACTGTAAATGATGGACATGATCTTTGGAGAACCTTGTTATCTACTAGTGTTTGATTCATCATTTCTATATTCCTAATGAGGAAGGTTAAATAAAAGTTAAAATTAAATTTAAAGCAAATTATCAACAACCAAGGATATTGATAAGCAACAAAACATTTAAACCAACATTTTCCAGAACAGATCACTTGCCTCTTATGAAATATTAGATCATTGATTGGAATCTATATATATTGGTGGAGAAATATTACAAAATTAAATTTCATTAGCGCTAGAATAACACTTGAAATTATTATCTTGATGACAAACATAAGACTCATATTTTGAAATTTCTTTCAACTCAAGAAACTAGACTCCATCCGAGCTTCCAAAAAAATAGTAAAAAATTGTAAGTTTGATTGCAAGGTCAAATAAAGTACTCATGTTGAACCTAAAATATATTTGATAGCATGTGGACATAGAGTATACACAATGCATGCAAGAATACTTGACTATGTAAATCTCTCTTACTGTAGGAAAATGAGGTGATCCCTCCATCGACGACATATCATAGGTCGCTTAAAATGTTAAATATGAGAGGCTAAAATTGAATGTTTGGTCATCTTCGTAATATTTCGGCCAATAAGTTTCAAGAATATTTACTTCCTTCTCATAAATATCATTATTGTCATGACTTTGCAGGTTCTCAATCTTCTCAAGTCCTTCAGCATCATCAATATACTGTGCATAGAGATTTACACCTCTAGTGTTTCTTAGAACCTTCTCTGCTTCCCCAATTTTCAAAATATTCTCTATCCCTTCAAGACAAACAGTTACAATTCTTGGGTCTGGAAAGACTAGAAGATCACATAGAGGGTTAATGCATCCTTGATTCACAAGATATCTCCAACCAAAAGAAGGAATCAGTAGTTTGTCTAGGATGAGATTACCCAATGTTATCCCTGTAACTGTTATGATAAATGACTTTTTATATTGACCATTTATTGACATAATACTCTATTGATACTATTGGCCAAATGAGGAAATATGAAATGTGAATAGATGATGACTTATAAGAGAATTGACAAACCTCTCGCATCTATTCAATTTGTTCTTTGCAACCTCCAACATCGTTGTAAGTAGCATCTAGCTTTTCTTCAACAGTCATCATTGTCACACTGGGATCAATCTCAGGAGGCAAAGAGATCTGAATATGATACTTATTGCGATCAACCCTACATAAAGAAAGAAGACCATCAATCATTACATTCCTGACAAAACCCACAAGGTGTGACTTGAAGCAATCTCTAAGTTTTTTTATGAAATTAATGCAAACAACATAAAACATTAGAGTTGAAAACATAGTAATGCTTCACTAAGAAGTAATGTGATATCTCACGTGTCAGCGACACTTAGAATTGATGGATAATATCACACTCAACTCTAAAGGAAAAAAACTCCCTAGAAGACAAAGTGAACATAAAAGGATGGTTTTGCAAGGGGGATTTTTTAATAACTGACCCGAAACACATGCCTTCTTCAATATCAGTAGGGGAGAATTTATCACCCAGTCCAACCACAAACTACATTCCCAAGAGACAACTTTGTAAATACTACATGCAAGTCAATGTGGCTTTCGAGAAACATTGGGTTTTGAATTCATAAGTTTTGTTGCGAGAAAAATACTAATCACTGCAGATATAGTTTTAGTGTAAGAGTAAAGTAGCATTTTTTATTCTTACTGCACCTATAAGAGAATAATGAATTTACTGTATGATCACAACACAACCTGGAGAAATAGGCATACCTTGGCAATTTGTTTAACATTTATGACATACTTGGAATCATCAGTTTTTGGATTAATTATCTTCGTGCACCTTGCTACCTGGATGAAGAAAAAAAACATATTCAGATCAATTAGATGTGACAAAGACTGATATGCTTGACCATTTTTACAAAAAAAACATTTTGATTAATCAAACATTACAAAAACTGATTTGTTTAACATTGTTTTGGGTAAATAAAAATCAATTAACACAAACATGATATGCATCAGATATTTCCACATATATTGCTTGGGAAAATCCAATCCTAGGTCTAATGTTTAACAGTTGACCCCCAGACTAAGCTACTCTAAAGTAGGTCTGATATTTCAATGTTCAACACCTTAGCTGAATCTAATGAAAAATGTAAACTATAGTAAAAATACAGGCTTGAGCCATAAAAGATGTTACAGTAAGAATACATCTTGACCATTTTATTGTTTTCAAGGACGGGTAGCTTTCTTCTCATTCCTAGACCGAAGGATCGTGCAGTCCATTCCACTCCTTTTATTTTCCTTTCTCCTTTTAATTTATACCATCCATTCTCAGAGGATCCCGGAATATGCTACATTGAAACTAAAGTGGCGCTATTTGATCAACACTAAGTGACTCTATTACAACTTTGTATCACTTAGTTACCATTTATTGACATAATACTCTGTTGATACTATTGGCCAAATGAGGAAATATGAAATGTGAATAGATGATGACTTATAAGAGAATTGACAAACCTCTTGCATCTTTTCAATTTGATCTTTGCAACCTCCAACATCATTGTAAGTAACATCTGGCTTTTTTTCAATAGTCATCATTGTCACACTGGGATCAATCTTAGGAGGAAAAGGGATATGAATCTGATACTTATTGCGATCAACCCTACATAAAGAAAGAATACCATCAATTATTACATTCCTGACAAAACCCACAAGGTGTGACTTGAAGCAATCTCTAAATTTTTTTTATGACATTAATGCAAACCACATAAAACATTAGAGTTGAAAACATAGTAATGCTTCACTAAGAAGTAATGTGATATCTCACGTGTTAGCGACACTTAGAATTGATGGATAATATCACACTCAACTCTAAATGAAGCAAACTCCCTAGAATACAAAGTGAACATAAAAGGATGGTTTTGCAAGGGGGATTTTTTAATAACTGACCCGACACACATGCCTTCTTCAATATCAGTAGGGGAGACTTTATCACCCAGTCCAACCACAAGATGCAAATTCCCAAGAGAAAGATATTTAATAACCATCTTTAACCATCAAGTAATAATAGTAGGGGAGCCATGGGATTAGAAAACACTTCAATTTTTTTTAATAAACTGATATGAAATAGAAAGAAGAAAAGTAGAATAGAAACAATGCAATAAAACATGATATTAACTTACTTGCTGGAGAGCACCTTTAAATCCAGGGAATGTTACACAACCATCATGGCATTTATCTGATTTGAAGAAGTATAATGCATCTCTATCTTTCAAACTAACTTCATTTAATTTAGACTACAATCATAAATGATAATACTAAGATGCTATAAATATTGTACATATTGATTTCAAAAGGTAGATTTTTTTTTATTCGGATGCATTAAACAAGAAACAAAAGTGCTCAATGGCATGCAATCTGTATTGTTTCGAGGGAAATAACTACTCTTTGATAACTACCATTTTGATCATGCACATAAAATTATAAGTTATAACCACCAATTAGAGGCTAACTTCTACTCTTCGATAACAACTACCAATTTTGTCATGCAAATGGAATTAAATTTTGTAACCACCAATCAGGGGCTGTTAACAACCTTTATAAATCCAAATAAAGATTCATTCCAGCTAGCCTTCAAAGGCTTACTCATATTGTTTTGATTAAGAAGCCAAATAAACTCCACTCCACATATATTACCATGGTGATTGTGATGGCTAACCCACTGGAAAACCAACAGCTCATTAATTAAAAATTTGTAGTTCACGACAAGTTAATTTCGTTTTTGTTCCATTTTCAAGAATCAATACCAAAAGGAAAAGGATTGTAAAACCTACAAACCGGTGACCATCATACAGCTAAATGGTACAAACCTTATGAGCATCCGCATCACTGTCTGTGTAGTGGTGAGCAATATCATAGGAAGGAACAAAACCTTGAGACCGCAGGAATTTGTAAACATGCCCCTATTTTCTTCTGTTCCAATCCCTGCATGGTAATACTACTTTAGAAACTGTAACCAAAACAAATATTGTTAAAAGGAATAAAGCACAGACCTTACCCACAGAGAAAAATAGGGAAAAAAGGAAGCTTATAGTCTTTCTTGTAGGTTTCCAAATACTCTAGGATTTTGTATACTTGTTACAGACATTGAGACTGGATTCTTGAATAAAACCAATGGAGATTGAAAAGAACTCGTTTAGGCTTTAAAGGAAAGAAATCACAACAACTGATTGTAAAATGAGGAAATAAAAAATGCAAGTGGATCAAATTATAGACAACAGATAATCCCAAGGTCCATAACCATCCCAGGTTCCCTAATTTTACATGCTCATTTTGGGGGTATACTTTCCCTGTAGTGAAGGCATGCAATCTGTGAGGAAAAAGTGCATGAAGAAGTAGGGGTTCACAGGTGGTGGCACCAAAGGTCTCAATCAGTATTGCGTCTACAAAATTTCCTTAATGCATGGTTGGCTTATTCCACTATTATAGTCTATTGTAAATAAATCAAATTTGCAATTGTCAAAGTAGGGAAATTAAGTTGTGAACTCAGGCTTTTGCTTACACAGTTAGATACTTGGGTCCCCCTTGCACTTTTGGAAGCCTCTATGAGCCATAGTATTATTCCTACCTCCTTCAGTGGTGCCCGCAACCCTACACCTTCTCCTCTCCAACTTTAAATTCATTTACGCTCAGCCTTACCTGGTGTTTACACCATTGAAGCTCCTTCCTGTTGGACATGGCTATATCCATTTGATGTCTTCACCTTTGTGCATACCCATACTCGATTACTCCCCTTCTTGAGAACTCCAATGCAACGACAAAGAGACAAATCCTGTTGAGGGTCCTCTTCTCAATTAGAAGGGAGTGCTCAAGGCACACTTCAAGCTCATAAGGAATCACAGAGATATCATTCCCAAACCCCTGCTCCTATACAACAGGAAATCAACTATGTTGATATTGAATTTTGTGTTCAACATGATGAGCAAGTTGATGAGGAGGTCTTGGCCTCTGTGGTTGAGTGGGTGATTGATTCAAGCCATACTTTAGGGCGCCAAAACTAATATCTATGTATAATCGAGCTATACTAGAACATGAAATCGCTCCCCAACAATGTCTTACTAGAGCATAATGAAGCTCACAGGGAGATATTATTATAGATTGATGAACTATAAATGGAGCACAAGGATCCCAGTTTGCAACACTGTGAAATCTCTACCAAGTTGGCCCTTCAAATTTAATAGATGGGATGGAGAACAAAGCCGAGAACTAAATATCAATATTCTCGAGGGTTGCATGGTAATAGAATGGGTTGCCACTGTTCATGTCATGAACAATGAAACTAAGAGCTTGTTGTGAAAACTTGTGCCCAGATCGAGCATATAGTGTTTAAGTATTGGCATGAAGGATTAAGTCCTTAATGAGATCACAACTTTGTCATTATGAATAAACCTTCAAACAACAACACAAGACATTAAAGCCTATGAATCTAAGAATTGAAGACTGCTGCTCAAAAGAGCTTATTCTACTCTAAAATACTACTCAGTAGAGCTTATTAATTTCATATCCTGCTGTAGCATGTGCATCTACAAAATTTCCTTAATGCATGGTTGGCTTATTCCATTATTATAGTCTATTGTAAATAAATCAAATTTTCAATTGTCAAAGTAGGGAAATTAACTTTTGAACTCAGGATTTTTCTTACATAGTTAGATACTTGGGTCCCCCTTGCACTTTTGGAAGCCTCTATGAGCCATAGTATTATTCCTACCTCCTTTGGTGGTGCCCAAAACCCTACACCTTCTCCTCTCCAACTTTAAATTCATTTACGCTCAGCCTTACCTAGTGTTTACACCATTGAAGCTCCTTCCTGTTGGACATGGCTATATACATTTGAAGTCTTCACCTTTGTGCATACCCATACTCGATTACTCCCTTGCTTGAAAAATCCAATGCCACGACAAAGAGCCAAATCCTGTTGAGGATCCTCTTCTCAAGTAGAAGGGAGTGCTCAAGGAACACTTCAAGCTCATAAGGAAGCATAGAGATATCATTCCCAAACCCCTGCTCCTATACAATAGGAAATCAACTATGTTGATATTGAATTTTGTGGTCAACATGATGCGCAAGTTGATGAGGAGGTCTTGGCCTCTATGGTTGAGTGGGTGATTGATTCAGGCCATACTTTAGGGTGCCAAAACTAATATCTATGTATAATCTAGCTATACTAGAACATGAAATAGCTCCCCAAAAATGTCTTAATAGAGCATAATGAAGCTTGCAGGGAGATATTATTACAGATTGATGAGCTACAAATGGATCACAATTATCCCAGTTTGCAACACTATGACATCTATACCAAGTTGGCCCTTCAAATTTAATAGATGGGATGGAGAACAAAGCCGAGAACTAAATATCAATCTTCCTGGTGGTTGCATGGTAATAGAATGGGTTTCCACTGTTCATGCCATGCACAATGAAACTAAGAACTTGTTGTGAAAACTTGTGCCCAGACTAAGAATACAGTGTTTAAGTATTGGCATGAAGTATTAAGTCCTTAATGAGATCATATCTTTTTCATTGTGAGTAAACCTTCAAAGCACATCACAAGACATTAAAGCCTATGAATCTAAGAATTGAAGATTGCTGCTCAAAAGAGCTTATTCTACTCTAAACTACTACTCAATAGAGCTTATTCATTTCTTATCCTGCTATAGCATGTGCCAAAATAAGGCTACAAGTTAAAATTAGTGAATTAATGTAGCCACCTCATGGATACAATGGTCCTTTCCTTTGTGCTTAGTCATCATGCAAAAATAGGAAAACTCGAAACCAAAATGTTTGTAGGATGGAATATTGTCATTATTGGGCTACAATAGAACCTGGGTACTTGCAAATGAAAAATTTCATCAATTTTGATGCAATAGTGGACATGATCTGCCACAATATATGTGTAGCTTTCCTGAAGAGGATTGTTGTGAACTCTGTCAAACCACACACTGCCCACTTTTCTTGAAACTCCGATTTTTCCATCACATGAGAGCACATACTATTTTCCAAATGATTGTTGTTAAAGATCTGCATTGGATATATGAAAACTTGTCACAAGGGAAGCATGATCTGCAATTCTGTCTTTTCAGGAATATTGATTCCATAGTCTTCCATAACCATTATTAGGCCACCAGAAGTGCTAGTAATGAAACCCATCTAGCGGTTCTGCACCTAAGGCTCTAAGTGATAGGCCTATAAATAGTTGGGGAATGCAGTCCACTATCATAGCTACAAAGTTTCCCCTGAGAGATCACATCCACGTTATTACAGGAAAATAGTTCTGAAGCAGCAATATGTAGTGTAGAGAACTCCTTGCTGGTTATTATGGAGTAGCAAGGCCACCAGACCAAATTATTCCAACCCTAGGTCACTGATTCTACTAGTTCTTATGTTTCAGTAGGGGTAGTGTCTTCTTGGTGTTCTAGGATTTCTTCTGCCCTTATTTTTTTTTTTGGAGTAGCAGGGGTTTGGGTGGTGGTAGGAATGTATCATGTCCTCTTCTTTCCTAGAACACATCGGGGCCTATTTTGATGCCCTCTCATTCTCTCGGTGGTTGGTTTGCTACTAATTATCTCAATGTCAATATCACTATACTTCTATGGTGTAATAGAATTTGTCTCTTCTTCTTTAATATGAATTAGTAGGTACTTTGTAGCCAAGGGATTCATGACAATATATTCTTCCTCCTTTGCAATTGCAAGGGGTGGAGTCACACAACATTGGGCTCATTTAGTGAAGTTGCAACCATTGGAGTTGCAATGAATTCTTCCCAGGATTTTCTTGCTTTTTTTAGAGCTTGTACCATGAGTAACCTGATAAGGCCATGGTGAGAGATGAAATATCTTGGTATGTTTTCTTTTTGTGCATGGGATTCCTTATTTTGCAGGGACTTGAGTAGGAAGTACAACATATTGACATTGTGACAGTGTCTGAGATGGTCAAGGAAACAAATGTGCATATTCCTATAAGCCAAATGAAGCACCTATACTGTCAGTAACCTAGTGAATTGACTATGGCTCAAAGTTTTTACTGAAAATTAAATATTAGTTTTAGCATTCACTAGATACATAAAGGAACCTTTCAATTGTCTATAAATTCACTATATAGTCTGTTTATAATGTGGCAATGATACCAACGAAGAAATGGTAAGAGGTTACCATGGTTTAATGTAGACTCTTTGACCAAGAGCCTACACGATCTCCTTGAGGCTCAGTTTTCATCATCTCAATATTATCTGTAGCCTGAAAAGTAGAAACCAAAGTTAATAGAAAAGTTTGCGAAAAGAAATATAATAAACATTATAAATATGCTTAACGAAAAGTATCGATACCTGTGTCACGACTGGAACCTGAGAAGGAATAACCTCTTCAGGCATCCCTTGATGTGTAGCGCTAACCTAAAAATTCCATAATGTTAAGACTCATACCATATAAAATTATGTGACATAAATTCAATTTCAATTTGACGTACAAAAATATAGATAGATAGTAATGAATGTGGCACCTGTACATGATCATGTCCATGATCTATAGAATGAGGATCAGAGGCAAGGCAATGTTGTTCTATGAATGTTGTAAACTGCATAAGTTAAATAAATATATTGGCGTAAGTTTTTGGAGACTAAATGTATGTACACCAAAAAAACATGTTATATGCACTCTAGCTCATCTTATAAATGTGTATTTTAAAATAGATCAAAACATGCTTGTACATACCTCACCCATGGTGTGCATTTGTTGTGTAATGGATCGCTCATAAAGGTCTCTACATGAGGATGCATACTCCATAAGCTCATCTCGCTCCATCTCCCTCAACACGTCATTTGGAATATTCACAAATGAATGAACTCCTACACTAGATGAAGGTTGGCTTGTCCCTAAGCCGACTTCCACCCCTCCTAAAGAAGTTGCAATATGTTCTTGTATCTTCTCCCTCATTTGTGATGCAGCACTAGAGATAAGGGCTAACTCCTCTGCAAATGTAACTACCCTAGGTGGTCAAGGTGCTAAACGAGGTGCTTGAGGCCTAAACCCAACATCTCGCATACCATCAGGTCATTCATATGTATGACCTTTCCCAACTCCATAGAATTTGGACCCAGTATCTGTATAGTTAGGGTCCATGTGCTCTCGGAATTGAGCAAACAACATCCTAAAAAAACATTGCGGCACCTCATCATTATTTGGGAACTTCCCATATGCATACAGGAACTTCTCATAAATATAAGGTGCAATATTGGGATCATTGAATCTTGCAATATTCAGACGTTTTTTGTCTTCAGGCCGCAATTCAAATAGTGACAAGGCCATTTATTTAGTGACCCTACTTTTAAATTCATTGTAGGAGTGGATACCAATCACGAATGCTCTCCTCCTATGCATCATGTCAAAAAAAACTTGGGTTGATGGTCCAACCCCACGATAAGTCTCTATCAAACTCTCCAAATTGTGCAAAAAAAATTGGAGACAATTTCAACTAGGGGCAGAGAGATTGCAACTTTTAAATTCATTATGCAATCTCATGAAATGCTCCCTCATCCCCTCAATAGTAAGTAAGGAGATGGTATCTTCCCAAGGCATCTGCTCAGGAATATCACCAGGATGGTGTTGGGTGCTAAAAGGTGCCTTTTAAAACTCCTATTTATCCCACATTAATTATCAACCCAGGCAAGTCCTCTTATTTCAAGAGTGTACACAATATGTGCACACTATAATCCCAAAGAGTAATGTTTCTTAAAATGTAGTATATATCTTTCAAATACAAGAATAAACGGATGCTTTTAATAAATCCCGCTTGCAACTAAAGGAAACTCAATGCTCTAAAACTAAATCATTCATTCAGCAAAGTAACAACAATTATCAGTCGAGGATATAGTAGCAATAACTCATTCCTCTTTTAACTGATGTAAACTAATCAAGCATAAATAAGATCCTCAATCTGAGAGCTTTGACATCAATAGCCAATGTTCTTTACAGTTATTGATCTCACACACAACACACTAAATAACCAACTGGAAATGGCAATGAATTAAATCAATAATGCTACTGCAACTAATGGAAGTGAGATAATTATGCTAACTGTAAGAATGATAAAAGGAAAAACTAAATGATTGCAGAAATTAAATGAGCAGCAACGCTATATAATAGAAATAGACAATAATGCTTATGTGACTGCAATGAACAACAAAACTAAGTTACTGTCACTTCTTATTCCAGTGAATTTCTAAGTTGGCATATTTAATGATGAGCTGGAGATCAACTCTGCAATCTCGAAAATATCTTGGAGGCTAAAATGGTGAGTGATGTTACAACAAATTTATTAATAAACCATAATTGGTAAAATCATGCACAATCATCAATTTATTAAAAATAAAGGAGAAGAAATAATATTTACCCATAAGAGCATAAATAATTATAAAATGGAATTATATGATAAATTATGATAAATGACATGATAAAGAAGAGTAGAAATGGATGAAATAGGTGCTAAAAAGTGATAATAATAATGACATATTAGCGGCCCAACATATGGGTGTAAAGTGGATCATAGCTTGGATTTCGAGCAAACTCCTGAACCCTACGACCTCTCCCCCTAGGAGGGCGACCACCACCACCTATAACATGTTAAATTATTTCACATAATAAAAATTAAATAATTTATAAGGAAAATTTGTATTTAAAAGACTCTCTGGTCATTTGAAAATACCTTGTGGAAAAACTATCTCTTCCTCTTCGCTCATACTAAGATTGTTCCCTTCCGAGGAATGAATGTCTCTAACACCCACTGTACAAAACATTAAATTGTTTTATAAAACAAGTACATGAGACACATAATAAGTTTCACATTAAACATACATCAAACGATAATTTTTCCTTTAGATTTTACCTGGAGGAGAAGTATCCAAGTGTGGGATGGATGCCATAGGCTGAGACATTGTTCTCCTTTGCCCCTCACCAACAATAGGGCCAACCCCAACTCCTATATTTGCACCTATGGAGAATAATATTTTCACATTAAACACATGTCATTTGAAAAAAAAAATCACCTGTTCAACATTGAATATAATGTAAAATTGAACATTTTAACTAGCAATTGATCTAATCTGTACCTATACCATGTATTATATAATCCTCAGAATGGGCTCTATGAAATTGGGGGCGAATGGGAATAGGTCTATGGGGCTCCTCTTGTTCAATTTCCTATTTGGGCACATGAGTCATATGAGTGCATCCACCTATGCAAGACAAAAAAAATTCACATTAATCAAATTTTCACAACGAACAATAAATACAACCTACTTGAAAACATGACATAACTAAACAACCAATGTACCTGATAATCCTCCTCTCATGGAGGGGTCTTTGGAGGGCTTGCCTAATGCCATTTTTGCTATAGTATCAAATAAAATTTCGGCCCCTCATAAACAAATTAGAAAACAAATTATCAATTGACAGTCATGTCATCAACCAATGGATAACAGGTACTATAGCTCCAACATTTTGAAGCCAAAAACAATATTAGTTATATGGTATAAAAAGTATGGTAAGCATTTTTCAATGTCTGGAATTTTGTTAGCAATCTCATATAAAAATTTAATGTTAATACTTTTTTATATCTATTTTTTGTATCCTAAAATTTTAGTTATTAACCTCAAAATTTTCAAATTTGATTTACAATCCCAATTAAAACCTCTCCTATTTTCCTTTGCAATATGTTAAATTGTCTCTATGAGGACATGGTTTGTGTCAAAGCACAAGGTTACAAGGTTGAGGTTACAGGAACGCGAGGACATATAGGAACACGTGCTTAGGTTACAATGACAAGGGTCAAAGGTTACAATTATGTGGTGTTGAGGTGGAGCAATCTATGGACATTAGCATATGAACGCCAGCCAAGTTTACAAAAACATACATGGACACAGGTCAAGGCTACAGTGACTCACCAAGTTATGGGACCAAAGTTACATGTCATACAAGGATGTAACCAACATTCCTCTGCTCAACATGGCTTCTCTCTAACTATGGATTATTAAACTAGATTTTCATGTATGTTCATTAATAAAAATGCTTGCTCATATGTTTTTATTGATATTGATCTTATCCTTTTATTTTTTCTGTGTTATAATATGTATGTGTGAATGCAATGGCAAACCTCATACAAACTTCATCATAAAATTTAAATTCAAATAAAACTTAATCATTTACGAACTCAAATTTGAACCCAAACCATGTGACATAGATGTACATGAATATATATTTGTTTAATTAATATTTTCACATTTTATATTATTTTGGTAAATTGGTTCAAAAAAACAAGACAATGAAAGCCAATTTTTTATTCTAGTTTCGTTAGACCCTCACCTAGTTGATTCTAGTTCTAGTTTTCAAAACAAGGTAGCAACATACCAAATGTATAAAATACTCTTGAACCTACTAATAATGGATGAAATCCTATATTTACTAATCTTAAACTTGGCATGGATGGTTGGGGCCTAACCCCAAAGGACTAGTATGACCCACCACCCAATGCTAGGATTTTCAGTCTGGAATAACACTTAGTTAGTATTGGAGGGAAAATTAAACCATGATGACGTTTACTATGGAGGATCTAGAAATTATAAAGGAAATGAAAACCCTTATTGAGAAATATAAATCAGAAAAAGGTCAGCCAGAAAGAGATGCAAGCTAAAATAGAGAAAAGGAGAGAGATTGTATAGAAATGTAGCCATAATTTTCAAGGTTCCTCCTCTAACTCTATAATTGTTAGGGAACACTTTAGACATGTTTCTCCCATTCATGAAAATAATCCCATAGTTTCACTTTCAATTCCACAAATGAGAGAGTATTGTTGGTTTTCTTCCACCTTCCTCCACCACTACTAGTTGCACTCAACCCACCATTGAAACCATTGGAATAAGTACAAGGAATATGCTTATGAGTACATGGAAAAATTGTGGTATGATGAAGATATCCCCTTTAATAGTTCCTACTCAGCTTATTATCAATCTACTCTAGAGTTCATAGTTGTTGTTAGTAAGAGCTTCAAAGGCCATTTTTATAGATTACAAAAAAAAAGAAATGTTTAATCCATAAATGACTAGTTTATAGAGATTGAAAAATCATGGGGAAAAAAAGGCGATTTTTTCTCAAATGGATGGAATGATGCAAAGTCTCTTACCTTGATTAATTTCCTTTTTTATTTTCACACAACGATCCTTGTTTTGAGATCGATAAATGCATCTAACTGGGATTAATATGCAAACTTGTTATTTCAGCTATGGAATGTGATTGTCCTCAAGCTGGGTGTGGAGAATGTTGTTTAGGTTATCACTGATAATGATTTGGGTGGAGAAAAACCCAACCACACTACAAACTCCATGCATTGCAACTACCTAAACTTTTCATATTTGGTGTTTAATTATTTGGATTTACATTGAAGTCCATGAATATGTATTTTTTAATTATTTTTTTAATATTTTATGTTGTTTTTAGTAAATTTGTTCAAAAAATAGTCTATATGGACCACTTTCTTGTTTTGGTTTGGTATAACCCTTAACTAGTTGATTTTGGTTGTGGTTTTCAAAAAATTGGTCTCACCATACTAAAAGCCAATAAGCCTGTTGGACCTACCAGTCATGGATGGGAACCAATTATTGTTATCCCTAAAATTGTTGTGGATGATTGGGGCCTAACCCCCAGGGGCCATGGTGATCCACCACCCAATGTTGCTTTATGTTTATCCCAAACCTTGAGCCATTATACTTTCACATACTATACGTTTTGAAGGATTTGGTAAATATTGTTATTGTTTAAGGGGTGTTGGATAGCCATTTGTGGGAAATTTTCTTTAAGCCCAATCAATTTTGATTTTTGAAAATGCTAGTGGCAATGACACACCACTTAACAAATGCATTAACACATTAGAGGTTGAGCTCTGATATCCATGACCATAGATTCAAGTCCATTGACAACATCAGCCCTCATTACATTAGAGTTACCCAACCTATAGACACTCTTGGAAATGTATTTCTGAAACATCGAGTATGTAATTCCCAACACACTGTAGTTTCTCATTGACTTTATGTAATTTTCAAAACATGTTTTTGTGGGAGGAGGGTTAGTACCTCAGAGAAATATATTCTTCATGAAAGAAAGTTCAATAATGATAAGGAATTTTTTCTCAAACAGAAATATCTATGATAAGATCTTAGCACTTATTTCCAAATGCACTATTATTATATATTTGTGAAGTTGGCTTCCTCCATGATACTTAAGGAAGAAACATACTTGGGGCTACCTTAGGGCTTTGAGGTGGATGAGTAGGAGACTCATGATTGTAGATTGAAGCAAGTCCTCTGGGCTTGGTATGCTGTGATTGATTAGCATCTGATGCAGACACCAACTACTCTTCAAGGTTGAAGGTATGTCTTTGATATTTGGTTTTTATATGCTAATAAGTTATTTCTGACAAGATGAGATCTTCTCATAAAAAATAAGTGACCTCTCGAGCCTGCTGCATCCACTTCGAGACTAGAAGTGTAACAAAGAGATGATGATGAATTCCTCATTAAAGGAAGTATGATTTCAAACTTGGCATGATGGATTACACTGAATCAGCTTGAGAGATTCCTTTCTCATATTTATATTTGGTGGTTTCACTAATAATATATGCAACCGTATTGGGATATTTTCTTTTACAATGTGTACCGAGCCAAATAAAGTTTAGACATGTGTATTGGGATACCGCAAAGTTGAAGCAGATACCTTCACATACAATGAGTCATGGATTGAGACAAGTGTTGTGACCGGAGAGTTATGTCGATGCCAAATGCACAAAGTGTTGTAAAAAGGAAGAACACATTGAGGTGTTTTCTGTAGATGGGTCTTGCTTTGATTTCCGGATGAGTCAGCGTACTTCCATTGCACTCACCTGAATAATCGTTAATCATATTAAGTAGAGTGAATTCAAAAGCTAACAAAATGACAGTGTTAGATGTGGTGCCATTGATGGAGAATTGAGGCTCCAACATAGAGGTAGCAATGGGGCTCATAATGACTTATTACAGAATTGAAGCAATAAGGCTTTACCAGATGAGAAAATTGCATACATTCTCACCAAGCCTTTGTTGAGAGCAAAGTTTATATTCTTCAAAGAGCAACTTGGATTGTAGGACACGTACTGAGAACATTAAGCGTATTCTATCCCCCCGTCTTTATGAATAGCAAGGGACTTGGTGTAGGGCATCCAACGAGGCCTCTTCCTGAGAGAGGGAACACTCCGATTGAACATTGAGCACACAGTTTTCCTCATCTCACATGACTAGCCATGGACTTGGAGGGGAGTTGTGTGTAGCGAGACTTGGGTGAGGGTACCCATTAATTCCATGCACTTGCGTAGTACGTACCCCCAATATGCATCCCATCTCAAAGTCATCCTTATAAAGGTGGATTTGGTTAAGCTCGTTAGATTAAGCCCTGCTATTGGCCATGGGAGAGGAGAACAGGGTGTCTGTTATATTTATATTGGACACGGATGTGTCCGGCATGGACTGCTGTTGTAAATTGATCTCCCCAAGCACAGAAGTAGGGCGCCCACCACCGACCGATGAGGACTCAAGTTGGGAGAGGGCCGGCTGGAGATAGGCTTGATGACCTCACCAAAGGTACGTATGAATACCATAGACTTGGTTGTGGTAGATTGATCTCCCCTATTGTTAGTGTGGATCATTCTTCTTCTTCTATGGACCGAGTCACGCTATTCGGCCTAAGACAGAGGGCATGGAGTCGGACCAAGAGACCAATAGGGTGTGTGTGATATTTACCAAGGTCAAATGAGACCGCTATGGACTCGGGAGGTTAGATGAACTTTCTTATGTTGAGACATGTACATCTCTGACATGAGACACATGGTACAACTAAAAATTCCTCCCTTGCCGAGAGGGAGTGTTGAAATTTGGAGAAGCTTTTGGATGAACTCCCCAAGATAAGCCGAACTACCCGAAGGAGAAACTATCTTTACCCAAAGAGAATTTATTCGGATAAAGGAAAATTAATATTATTAATGTGTTCAACCGACTTGGTATTCCTCCCATCGCCTATATGGCAATCATTTGGGTGATGCAATCATCAAGGTGAATATATTTAAAATTTTTGTGAAACTAGCTCCAAAAAATATGAAGAAAGAGATATCAACGCCTTAGAAATAAGCCACTTCAAAGGGGGAAACTCCAATACATTACATGAATGAACAATTTTTGGATGATTCAAACAATAAACTCTTTCTATATATATAGAGTTCATGGGGCCACAATGTAATCCTAGATGACCTAACAATAATAATTTAAGGGCAACAATAATAACAATGGGAAGCTACATGGATACAAATAAATAACAACAAGGGGTTATACTAACAATAATAAGGGACTATACTAGTAATATAAGGGCCCAACATGCTCCTCTCCTTAAAAAAGTGTTGTCCTCAAAGGCGGAGAAGCCAGTGCTTTTGTATAAAAAATTTCTCATCCACCCAT
Organism: Pinus albicaulis; assembly: GCA_034641835.2. Classification (NCBI taxonomy): domain Eukaryota; kingdom Viridiplantae; phylum Streptophyta; class Pinopsida; order Pinales; family Pinaceae; genus Pinus; species Pinus albicaulis. The sequence goes on from CM076577.1 coordinate 384,300,481, forward strand.
GTATAATCTTCACAGGTAAGTTCTTCCATTTTATGAGATACTTTAAATGACCATTTTAGTTGTTTGTGCTCCCGTTTCCATGACTTCTTCGGTGTTCCAATATGGTTTTTCCTTCCTCATCAAGTTCTCATAACATGTTTGAACCGGAATTTTTTCCCTATAACCTCTTTTGCCACCTAAACATGGAAACCTAGATGCACTCTAAGGAAGTAGGAAAAGCTCCAATTTGTATGCCATAGTACCAATATTTTTCAAAACTCCTTGTAAGGACGATAGTACTTAATATAATTTATTATCATTCTTAGCTTGCTTGATGGACATTTTTTTGTATGGTCATAGTGCCGCAAAAATACCCGCCTCTACATCAAAAATTCTCTCACTGCGATGTTGATCTGCGTGTTGTTTCATTTGATTTTGTGCCAAATTTAGGTTATCCTTTAAGAGTTGGAGAACTTCTTTTTGATGCTCGATGTGATCCTCCACTGCTTGAAACCTAGAATTTTCCCTTAAAGAATATGTGATGGACGGTGGTTGATATCCATAAAGTGCCATAGATTGGGTCATTTTTGCTGCATTATGGAAGGAAGTGTTATACCACCATTCAACGAGAGGTAACCACTTGACCCATTGTGCTTGCTTATCATATACAAAACATAAAAGATATCCTTCCAAACATTTATTCACTATCTCTGTTTGACCATCGGATTGAGGATGCTAAGATGAGCTATGAGCTAGTTGAGTGCCTAAACAAGAAAATAATTTGATCCAAAAATTCAAATGGGATTCCTCCGTCACTTACAATAATCTTTGGGTTTCCACATAGATTTTGAATTGTTTCATAAATGTTGTAGCAACCGTACTTGCTTTAAATGGATGATATAATGCACAAAGTGTGCATACTTGGTAAGTATATCAACTACCACCATGATGACACTCTTCTTCGTACTTAGGTAAACTCGTGATAAAATCCATTGAAACATCCTCCCAACGTTGACTTGGAATGGATAAAGGTTGTAGCTGACCCGTCTTAATTTTCTCAACTTTATTTTGTTGGCAAACCAAAAATTCTGCCACAAACTTTTGAATATCAGTTTTAAGGCCATCCCAAAAAAATTCTTTCTTCACCATGTGGTAAGTTTTTAAAAACACCGAGTGTCCTCCTAAAGGAGAAGTGTGCAATTCCAAAATAATATTTTATTTTAGTTTGGAATTCTTGCAAATATATGTTTTGATTCCTTTTGTACCATAAGGAATCATTTTTCCAACTAAATGTATGAGATATACTAGGATCTTGTCATAACTTTTGAATGAGTGTCCACACTTCTTCGTCCTTCTTCCATTCATCTCTTGCTTCGATTGGTCTAACTGCTGATAACAGAAATGGCACAAAGCAATGCTTCCACCTTCATCCTTTCTCAGAGCATTCAGTCAACATTTAGCTCTCTTTTTTGTAGATGATTTCAAAGTCATAACCCAACATCTTTGTGACCCTTTTTTGTCGCTCTTCTCAAGACAATATTTGTTCCAAAAAGTGTTTAAGACTATCATGACTGAAGGTTTTTACCTTGAAATGTCTTCCCATTAGGTAAGGTCTCCTATTTCTTTAGTGCATGTCATACATAGCCTTTAAATACTTCTCTTGATCAACGACTTTCAAAAGCAATGGGTCTTCCTTCTTGCATTAAACAACACCACCTACTTCCCCGAGGCATCACATTCCACAATAAAGGTTTTTGTGAAGTCCGGCATAGCTAAGCTCGGTGCTAGGCACATCGCTCTTTAAGATGTTCAAAGGCCTTAGTTGCTTTGAGAAAATTCATCTTTCTTCAATAATGTTGTTAGAGGGTGTCGCTATTTCTCCCATAATTTAACAAACTTGCGATAACACTTATTAACCCAAGAAATTTTCACAACTTCTTTATGGTTGTGGGGACTTTCCATTCTTTAATGGCCTTAATTTTTTTAGGGTCTACCTTAACACCCTCGTGACATATAATATGACCCGTATTTTCCACCTCTTTTTACTCCAAAGAAACATTTGGATGTTTTTGCATATAATTGTTTCTCCAATAGTTTGAGCACCCTATCAACATGTTGAACATGATCCTTCCAAGACCGTAGATTAGTAAATCATCAAAAAATACTAGAACAAATTTTTCTAAGGAAGGGTTTGGAAATGGAATTCATCAACCCTTGAAATGTAGAAGGTGCATTGGTAAGGCCAAAAGGCATGACCAAAAAATCATAATGAAAGACCCTCATGAGATTGAAATGTTGTTTTTGAATATCTTCGGTCTTGATTCTAATTTGATGATATCTCGAACGAAGATCCCACTTGGTAAAATAAATTTCTCCATGTAATTCATCCAATAATTCATCAATCACAAGAATGGGAAATTTATCTTTAATAGTGAGCTTATTGAGCTCCATATAATCCGTGCACATGCGCCATGATCCATATTTCTTTGTACACCAATACTACTTCCGGCGTAGAAAGAACTTTGACTAGGTTGTATTATACTAGTTTCTAACATTTCTGCAATCATACGTTCAATTTCGCTCTTTTGGACATAAGGAGGCCTATAAGGCCTGATGTTTGGAGGAAAATTCCCTCGGAATCAAAAGAATAGCATGATCATGAACGGAATAGGTTGGAGTCCTTTGGGGAGTATCAAACAATCTTTGGAATGATTGTCCAAGAATTTTTGAAGACTGAGAAATAGATGTGATTTTGATGTTGGAACTTATAGTGAGAATAATTGTGCAATTACACCTCACTGTTTTTCTTCTAATTTTTTTTTCATGAAATTAGAGCTTATTATCTTCCTCGCTTCCTAGCGATACCTTGTAATTCGATTTCCTTTCCTTTCGAAAAAAAATTCAAGAAAATTTCTTGAAAATTAAAAGCTACCATCCCCAAATATTGTAACCATTGTACTCCTTGTACAACATCGGCACCTCACATTCTAATGGAAAGCATTGGACTATTCAATACATATTCCCCCATGGCTAGCTTGATATTATGTCATTTTGAACAATGTATAGTTCCTCCATTTTCAACCATCACTTGACATTCGTGTGCCGAGTATAGGAAACAATTCAATTCCTTGGCTACTCTACAATGAATAAAATTATGGGTACTACTCAAATCAATCAACACTATTACATTTTTCTTCTTGATATGTCCTTCTATCTTCGAGAGTTTGAGGAGTGGTAATTCATGCCAATGCATTACGTGATATGGTCGGACTCATTTCTTCTTCTTCTTCTTAGGTTTCTTCCTCGGTGTATATCCTCTTTGAAGTATCTTGTTCATTTTCTTCCTCCTCTTCAAAATCTATGTAAAATAATTTCTTCTTAGCACACTTATGACCTTTAGTGTATTTTTTATCACAAATGTAGCGCAGCCCTTTTGCTCTTTTTTCTTCCAATTGTTGTGGTGTCAACCTTGTAGGTCAGGAAGTCTAGGAATAGAAACACTTCCATATTTATAGATGTGAGTGGTAGGCCTCCTTATCACCATAATTTTACATTCATTTTTTCTTTCCACCAAATGCCTTCTCCAATGAATTAGGTTCCCAAAAGAGAACTTCGTGTTGGATGTTATCCTAAAGTCCTTATGAATACATCAATCCTTGCTCCTATGGAATATCACTCCTTATATTCAATTTTTGTAAGTCATCAATTTTCTCCGCCACTAAACCTATTAAAAATGAAATAAATAAAAAAGATATTGTAGAAATACATAGATACAAAATCGTACAAACATTGGCGGAAAGGACTAAAGCCTCATGGCTTCCTCATCATCTCTCTTATTAAAATAATTTAGTTTACAATTTAAATAGATGAGAGAAAATTTCTAAGAGGATTCATGCTATTCAGACTCCTTTGGTTGGAGATAATTTCTCACCAAAACCCACCAAGATAGGAGTTACTAAACAAACTCCAATATTTGAGGAACAACCCAAGAGTTAGGCACATATTCCTAACATGGAATATTTAATTAATTAATTTATTATTTTTTTATTTATTATTGTTATTTTAGAGAGGCTAACATTCCCTCCTTCAATGAAAAAATCCAAAATAAGAATGAGGAACCATCTTCCAAGTTCTCATGTTGATCCTCAAAAAAATATCGCCCGAAAAATCGCTAAAGCCGGATGTCGAAAAACTACAATCCTAAGAGACCATGAGTCGATGTATGTCTAATTCATATCCGAATTTCACTGACAAATACATTGAGTGCCAAGTTGCAAAATGATCCATCTATCCTTTACATGAAATCAACATCCTTTGTCCACCGACAAATTCGTTCAAAGCCCACCGTCGATGATGTCAAACAATTCATCGTTGCTTTCGTCGTGGCCGAAAACCGGCTCATCGCTATTTTTTGTCGACTACCCACTTGAAAAAAAAAAAAAAATTTGTTGATTCCCACTACGTTGAAGATGCCCACCGGTCGCTTTTTCTCGGTTTCATCGAGACTTTCAACTGACAACCACCGTCAATTTCATTGACATTTTCCTCATTGTCAATCGAAAGGGAGAGACACTTTCGGAAAGTATTCAAACTCCCCCCATTTAGGTGTAGGATTTTTACACTAGTGTACTCCTCGTTAAACTACATGAGAGTACTATCATATTTTCACTATTGGTCAGCAGATGTGTGATTGTAGGCGATTGTAGAACCGAGACAATATTTCGACCGTGGATGACCATTTCCAAGGTCGATCCATTCATAATGTATCTTCAACTGATGTTTGTCGTTTTTTGTGACATTTCTCCGAAGAAGGATTAGGCTCGACACAATGTATACAAGGATGGAGATCAAAATACCGATCTTCCATATAACTCGTTTCTTTGACAATGAGAACATTTCTTGGGCTTGGACTTCAACTTCAAAGTTGCGATACCTTCGTTTCTCTCGCAAATTTTTGGTGGCGTGTATTGTTGGTTGTCCAGAAATCTTTCTTAGAACTTGTCGTAGGTGAGTTGTGCAAGAAATCCCGCACCGACGAACTTAATTGGCTTGGAATAATCTAGGATATGCAAGTTGGTGTCATCATCGACATATCCTAAGCCGCTTCAATTCTTGTTATTTTGAATTTCTTCCCATGGCTTCGATGATGGGCTTGGAAGAAATTGAATTGAAATGACTTCAACACTTGAAGTTGTTTGAATGAATGACTTATCATATGGATGGTTCAAAAACTTGAAAAAAGCATCACACTTTTCTTGCAATTAAATCCTTTGAAGTCGCGACTCTATTTGAAGAAACTCAATAGTTTCATGTGTTTGTTTTAGATGCCGTGAAAGATCAAAGAAGGGTGTCTTTGCTGATGTGCACCATGTCTTCATCACTTGATATTATCAAACTCGTGAAGAATGTTTAACAACCGAAATATGTTGCTACCATCCGAACTTTCTCACTTGAAATCAAGCTTCTCTTGTCATGTATGTCATACTTTGAACTGTTTCACTTGAATTCGGTACTTGAATAACATGCTCTCTTGCTATGTGGTTTAAAATGGCATGCTTGCTTGATTTGTTGCTTATTGAACTTTCTTGGAACACTTGCTAGAATTGTAGAATTTTCTCGCTTAAACTCTAGAATTCACAAATAGCTGACGTACTATATCGTGTTTGTTTAAGCGCTCACTTGGACGCATTTCCGATGACTTCATGCTCACTTGAATGAATAGCCACACTCTCTTGATGTCGATATCAACTTGCTTGATTGGTGTTAGAGTTGAACGTGTTTGGTTGCTTTGATGGTTGTCGCAATGAACTTACCTAGCTCGCTTGATGGTTTGATATTTGTACGTACTTGATGCAAATTGCTTGAATGAATACTCACGCGCTTGTAGGAGATGTGAATTTGTTGCTTGTTTGATTTAGGAGTTAAAAAACTTGTGCATTCACTTGATTTTTCTTAAAGGAAGGTGTCAAACACCGTCGACAATGCACCCAAGAAAGTTTACAATGATTTTAATGATTCACTTATTCTCTTAAAAATTCATTAACAATGAATTTTTAATGATTCACTTAAACAATGAAGCTGATTACAAGTTAAATGATTTTGCAAGAACGCTGATGTAGACTTTGCTTTGAAATGCATTAACTTGACTAAGTGAATTTGATTGTTGATGTAGAATGATGATGTAGACAATATTTGTATGTTGTAGTGGCGCAAATGCATGTGTTGATCTTGTAGCTATCACATGTGTTGTGCTTGCATAATATTGAACTTTGCGTATGTGATATTAAATGAAATTATTGATGTGTCACAACTAGACAAATAAAAAAGAAACAACATGAAGCCATAAAAGACAAAACATGTGCCATCACAAACACACATGGTGTACCTAAACTTCTTTATTCACTCTCGTGCAGATCTATGACACAATCACCAAAAAATAATATCTTTATTAAGCATTGAGTACATAAGAATTCCACCTTCAAGTAATGAATATGCCAAGCTCACAATCCGTGAAGCAATTGCCTCAAAACTGGATATTCACCAACTCAATCTTTCTCAAATAAAAAATGGTAATTTCTGAATCACAACAATGACTTTCCTTTATCATTCCAAATTTACAAAATATGCACCTTATTACTCCAAAATTACAAAAATAATTTCACTCCATCAAAAAACGTCACTCCACTTTTAAAAAGAGTCTATGAGCACTTATGTCTCCCCAAAATTACACATTCCCTTGATATTTCTCAAAAAAAGGAATTTATAATGTCACTCTTCAAAAAGTGAATTTACATTAAAATACTTAAAGCACTTCAAAGCACTTTTAATGTAATCTTCAAATACTTCTTTTATGTCTCCACAAAAAAAACCTTGATAATCCACCTTTACATACTCCCTTTTTTCAAATTGATTTAAAAACATGTATGAAGTCACTTTTTTTTTCCCTTTTTTTTTTTAAAGGAATGGTTTTTTCATATTTAAATCACACTTAAAGCACACTTTTTTTTTGGATTATGTAAAGCACACCTTAAAAAAAATTGTGGGAAAGTCAAAAGTCATGTAGTCGTTTGCAGGCTTCAAATCTGCAGTAGCGGAAGCCGGATCTCAATTTCTCAATCTTCTCTTTGCTGAGAAATCGTAAGTTGAAGATTCAAGCCATTTCTGTGAGAAATCGATTTCTCCGAAAAATTATCCCCAAGTTTCAAATGCCTAACCTGTGTCTGTAATGTCTGGGAGTGGAAATGTCGGTGTTGTGGCCTTACTGGAATGTGGGAGCAGCGATTCGAAGAAAACCTTGTCATATGCTATGAAAGTTACCTTGGCCCAGATGCTCTGAGGCAGTGTGATCGTCAATGTGAATAATCTCAGGCATGCCCAAATCAATGTTCGAGAGGATGTGAAAAGGATTCAATAGGAGCTTCTAGAGATGGATGGATGTTATGATCATGATGTTAAGTGCAAGAAGGGATCAGAGTCTCAGCAACCGGGTGGGAATCGAGAGTTATATTGCATTGTTTGCAGTAAGAAATTTAAGTGGGATAAGTAGTGGAAGAATCATGAGCAGCCAAAGAAGCACAGAGAGAGAGTTATTGAGTTGAGAGATATTTTTGAGGAGGATGGTTTGCCAAATGGAATTGTGCAAGGGGTTGACGAGAGATTGGATTCTGATTCTCCAATTCAAGGAGTCAGCCTGGATACGAGGGATGATGTGGAAAAAATCATGGCAAAACTACATGACCTAGGAATCAGCAAGGGATCGAATCTAGGGGCACAACCTCATGCCTTTAAGGACGAAAAACTATATTTTGAAGAAGACAACACGACTAGCAAAATAAGGGTCGCCCGAGATTTTTCTATTTTCTAGACAGAAGAATTTGAAGAATCCGGGACCGGCCTAGAATATTTTGATGATGTGCATGATGTGAGCAATAATGAAAGCTACAAAAATATTTTGGAGAATGAAAAAGAAGAAATTGAAAACAAAGCACAGGAAAATTCCAAGGACAAGGAACAGGAAAACGATGACAGTGATATGGATGATGAAGCTAGTCTTTTAGAAGCAATGCTAAAGACGCTTACTTCCCAACGAGGGGCTAAAAATGTGTATAGGGACACTGCTCAAATTGAAGCAGATGGCACTAGTTACAATTACAGAGGAAATGGTGAAGAATCTGGTTCCAAAAATCAAAGAAGTAGACATTCCAATGCGGTTGAACCAGGTATTGTTTCGGTTCAGCCAACCACAGATGATGGAACTCAACATGATTTGGGAATTTCAAGGCCTGCTCAGAGGCAAGGTTCTAAGAACAATGCGAAATAGAAAAAAAAGAAGCAGGTTGCAGGTACTGATAAGCATCTGGAAACAGACATTGTAGAGGAGGTGTAGTTGAGATCAGAGGACACTTCAACTGATGATCGACAACAGGGGACAGAGTCTCCTTTTCATGTAGATAAAAGGAGCATACCTTCTTAAGCCAATTGAAGGAATTCTCTTTACAGCCACAGATTGGAAGCTCTTTACAACCACAGATCGGAATTCTATTTATAGCCTCGATGCGCTCCAATTAAAACCACCATATTCTCTCTTCTGCGCTCTATTCAAGCAACCGCTCTATTCTCTCTTATGTGCTGACTACATAACCAGTCTCTACAATGCTCAGTCCTTCAAAAAAATCGACACCACCATATTCGCTCACCCAAGGCTCTGATACCACATATTATAAATGAAATAACTCAGAAATAGATTGCAGAAATACATAGATACAAAATCAGACAAAACAATGGCGGAAAGGACTAAAGCCTCATGGCTTCCTCATCATTCTCTCTTATTAAAATAATTTAGTTTACACTTTAAATAGATGAGAGAAAATGTCTAAGATAGTCTGTGCTATCTTAGACTCCTTTGGTTGAGATAATTTCTCACCAAAAACCCACCAAGATAGGAGTTACTAAACAAACTCCAATATTTGAGGAACAACCCAAGAGTTAGGCACATATTCCTAACTTGGAATATTTAATTAATTTATTTATTATTTTTATTTTAGAGAGGCTAACAAACCCTTTTGTTTGAGATTTATCAATTGGCTAAAGAAGGTGTTGCTCTTTGTATCCTCATAATGTGCTATCATTTCCTCCGTCAAAATTGACCAAGTGAAATTTTTTTATGGGAGAAAAGCCATCGATACCATACAAATGTATTTTTTTCTAAATGTAAAATTTCAATTCGTACCTTTTTTTTGTTTTGCACATTATTGAGATCAAATTATTGCTCCATCTGTGGTATCCATGTTACGGGATCCTTGCCATCAAACTTCCTCATATCCATCTTTGGAATATGGTGGTTCTTCAATCCAACATTAGAGTTTATAAAATCACAATTAACATTTATTTTGTTCTCATCATGAGTTTCCTCTACTATATTTTCGCCATTAGGAATCATTTCTTGTACCAACTTTTTCAAACCTTCTATGTCTGCTTTTAGATCATTCTTCATGTTTTCCATGTTGTCTTTCATTTTTTCTTCCATGTCCTCCATCTTAGCTTCCACACAATCCATCTTAGCTTCCATGCCTTTCTTCAAACCATCCATATTATTCTTCAAACCATCCATCTTCGCTTCTACACCTTTCTTCAAAACTTCCATTTCAATTTTTGCTGCTCTTTGCAAAAGTGAAATTTGGTGCACTTGCTTTTGTAATTTTGATAGATCATGTTGCGATTCTTCATCTTCATGAGTCATAGTAGAGTATTCTGAAGGCTTAATTGGTGTTAAATTATTTTTAGGACACATTTCAAAACCCAATACTGAAATATATGCTCAATGGGCCCTTGGAATCACTTCAAAATGATTTTTTACACAAGATGTTTGTAATTCAGAAAAAAAAAATGCACACCTTTTTCTTGCTTTTGAGGAGCTCGATATTGAAACTAAATTATCTCTGTCATTTCGAATCTTCGGTATCTAAAATTTGGCCCTGCAGTAGCCCTCTAAATCCTCTTTCGAATTCCATAGTTCTGACCTGATTTAGATTCTTCAAGACAAAGTTATGCCCAATCTCCCATAATGACCTAATTATGGACAGGTTCAGTAGAGAAAACTTGTATGACTTGCCACATGTCATCGTTTCCTTTTTCGGATCTACAATAATTAGATAGGAAACTACAGTCCGTGTACTTACAACCAATCTTTACATAATTCCAATCTGATGCTCAGAGAGAGAGTTATGAATATTTTCCCACGGTCACCTCTTTGAGATTAAATTCGAGAGCCTAAAAAAGCCCTATTTTCCACAGACCATATCTCCGAAAATATTGTGAAACATGCTCTAAAATTTTGCGACAATGTTCCTCAAGATTTCAGATTCGCGGTCTAAAAAATTCATATTCTGAACCTTTGTACAAAAAACGTTATAGCAACAATTCCACGATGACCTTTTTAGGTTAAATTCATGAACCTGCAAAAATCCTTAACTTCCACAGATCATATCTCCAAAAATACTGTGAACCAAACTCTGAAATTTTGCGAAGAGTTTCCTCAATAGTTCTTCTTCATTCTCTATCCATTTCATCTTCTGAACCTTCGTATAAAAAACGTTATAGAAAAAATTCCACGATGACCTGTTTGGAGCAGCAAAACCCTAGAATCCAAAGCTTTGATACAAAATGTTGTGAAACCAGCTCCAAAAATAGAAGAAAAGAGATATCAACACCTTATCAATAGGCCACTTCTAGGGGGCAACCTCAAATAAATTACATGAATGAACAATTCTTGGATGACACAAATGACCAAACCTCCTTTCTATATATAGGAGTCCATGGGGCCACAATGTAATCCTAGCTAACCTAACAATAATAATGTAACGACACAATAATAACAATATGGGGGTTACAGGGTGTTACACAACAATTTGTCACCGTCCCTACAATTCCCCGTCCTGCACATTGGAGGGCTCATTTCATGACTTGTGAACAGTGACATAAGCTGAAACCACTTTCATGGAATTCCCCTGCACATGGAATTTCATTCCCCTTAAGACAATTCCTTTTGAAAACCCCTAAAAATAGCCTTTTTTGCATTAGCATGGCTAGACAGTTTAGCCCTCGCCCCAATGGGGGAAATCCACCAAAGAGGGCGCGCCAACTGGCGCTTTGTCGCAGTGTCGTACCCACGCTAGGCTTAATAAGGAGTGTTTTTTAAAAATAAATGGCGGAAGATTGACTCCAACCAATTCCTAAATTGGTCTCTAAATTGAGTTGGGAGGTTGGCTCCGAATCTCCATGTAGAGGAAGTAGTTTTCCACCTCTCATGGAAGCTTCCTTGAGGATAGGGCCAATCCCATGATTTAGGGATCCCAACTCCCCTTCCACCATCTATATAAGCTTGCCATTTTCCTTTGCAAGGGAATCTCCAAGAGCCTTCATAGCCTAAAGAATGCTGCAATAGTCCTCATAGAGCCAAATCAGTAGCAAGGAGATTGACGATCGAAGAGAGAGGCTTGTCCCCATTCCCGACAAGCTTTACCGAGACGTATTCCGCTGACGACCCGCCGAAGGAGGATTCAGTGTTAGAGCCAGGTTGTATTTAACTTTTTATAAATTAATGATAAGCAAATTTGGTTATGGTTCCACTCATATTGTTCATTATGATCATGAGTTGTGTCTTCTCTGACTGATACATAATTGCATATATTGGATTTTACGCTTTTGTTTGTCATGTTTCATGCACGTGCAGGTGTTCGATTGCGGCGAGCGTGAGGATTGTGATCTGTCGGAGCAAGGGAATGGGAGCGCTACCTCATCTACAAACAACAGCGTTGGATTCAAGGTAAGCCTTCTTCGCAGTTTGGTTTATTCTAATTAGAAACTTGCACCATAGCGTGATACGTTTTTTGCTAGACCCGATCTGGGCTAGTAGGGATCACCTCTGTCCGCAGAGGGGATTTACCTCTACAAAAAATTGGCGACTCTGCTGGGGAGCTGTCTTAGCTTGTTGTTTGCTTTATAAACTACAGACGGAGCGTGAAGTTAGCCAAATAGCCTTCGAAACGCTCTTGCTCTACATTAGCGAAAGTAGATGAATGTTTCTTTAGTCTATCTCCGGTCTAGTTTATGAACTGAACATTTGGAGTATTGTCTTGTATTTTCGGTCGATTCTTAAGTTTTCTTGCTTGATCATCTCTTTTGGCTGACTCTTTCTATGTGTTTGGCTTTTTTTTAGCTTTACCATCACCAGTCTGTTTCTTGGATTGCTCTTTGTTATTTTTCCTTAGTAAACTCGACTGGCACACTTATTAGCCTGACAGTCACGCCCATTGGCGCATGTTGCCAGTGTATTACCCATGCCAATCATGTTCTGGCACTAGATTCTGCCTAACAGTCGCTCCAATCTTATAAGGTACTAGTGTTTGCTCTGTTTTGAGCTTTCTGAGCTTGATCTGTGCTTTTGGCCTTATTTTTGTGACTGCTTGAGTGTTCTAGAGCCTTGTTTGACTGATTGTGACCTTCATCCTTTGATTGTTTTCCCATTTCTATAGATTTTACATTCTAGCCCTAGGGCATCTAGGTGCTAGTGTGTGTCGAGCCTCCCTTGGGAGTTTTTGGTTTCTATCTTCTCAGTCAACCTTGTGATTGCTTCTCTACATTCGTTTGGTGGTTGTCTATCATTTTATTGCGCTATTTGAGTGATTGATTTCTTCTTCATTTGAATTCCACTTTGTCTCGCTTTGGGCCTAGATTACATGATTCATTTGAGTCTTTGGGATTCTCCTGGTTTTGAGGGATTGTTTTGTCAATTTGAGGTCTGATTGTGTGTTTGCATTGAGTGAAATTTTCTTGTTTTTACTCCTTTGCTATCACTTCTCAAATTGCTCTTTTCATTAGTTTTCAATTCGTTTAGTGCACTTTGCTCTTAAACATCAAAAATACAAAAAAATCTCTTTTGCTTTTGATTAGTTAGTGTGAATTAAATATCTTCTGTGTTATTAGTGATTAGTAACTTTGAAAGAAAAGCTTTTAGTTTCCATTAGCTGCATTAGAGACATTACTGGTTGTTGTCTGATCATTTTGTTGTTGTGTGAAAAGCTCTTAACTCTCTCGTAATTAGCTTTCATCGAATGAAATGATATAATATGGCATATAGTGTGCATTTAGGAGATTTTGAGACATAACACTCACTAGGGGCTGAAAACTGAAACATAATTGAAGATAAACATTAAAATTTATTCAATTTACACTAAGTCAGCATTGAAACATTAATGAAATATTAGAGGTCTAGGCTAGAGACATGTTTCGACGTCTTTAAACCTAGTAGATGTCGTTCGCCTCTTGGCTTTAGACAGCACTAGTACGGACTTGTGCTCCTTGTACCATCGCGTATATAAAGGGAGACCCCACTAGGTTGCCATCCTTTATCCATAGGAAGCTGAGTCTGCCGCCCTATACTTGTGATACACCGAACACAACATTCAGGGATATTGCCTGCACGTACGTTAAGTCCTTGGTTGATTTCTCTTTCATTTTGAAACCAAGGTGTATATTGCAGTTCACAGTTATTTGGTACACCCTTTGCCTAGAATTCCTAAGCAATCATTTTGATCTTAACTGACTCCTTAAATTTGAAAAGATCACCAAGCGCTTGTCCTTTCACAGTTGCTTCAAAACTGAAAGAGATAGAGTCATCTTTCATCCGTTTCTCAACTCTTAAAACATGAAACGGTGAAGTTTCTAAGTTTCAATGTCGTAAAATAAATCACCCGTGATGACACGCCCTGTTAGATTTTTCTTGTCGACCATTTGATTGTGTGCCTTGATTCTTTTTTAGCCCGTGTGTTTGTATGATTTTCTCTTGTCATTACTGTCATAGTGGCGGAACCCTCAGTTTCGTCTACTGGTAGTCCATATACGGACGATTCATCAGAGGTTTCTCAATCCTCTGCTGAACCTCATCAACCCATCATTTTCGAGTTTCCCGACGGGGGACCAGTTCTATCTAAGCTTCCCTTTGGAGGACCAGTTGAGTTCAATTGGCCCTTGTCTGACCCTTGGTCTGGATTTGGAGTAGGGAAACATTTCCCTCCTCTTACATCAGGTTTGCCTTTTCTAGCTGTTGTTATTCCTCCTAGTTCTTGCCGTCTATTACGAGCTCTAGCGGTAGGTTCAAATATGAGTGCATCCATCCATTCTCCTAGTGAGGAAATCCCCACGTCTGGTGAAGATTACCAGTTGTTCCCAGAAGACAACCCCGAATTATCTGTTATGTCATTGCTTGGTCCCTCACTACCAGTAGGGTATAGATCTTTAGGTCAAATTATCACCACCATTGCCTCTATGGGGATATCAACTCCTTCTATGAGGCTGGTTATTCCTTCACTGGGGATGTCTCCTAGGACACCCATCACGTCATCCCCTCGGGTCATTTCTGTACCTGTCAGGCCCACTGTCTGTGTGGCCGCATTTGTTACCACTCAGTCCGTAAGGGCTACATCACTTCCCGAAGACGTCTATATAGCATCTGCCATGCCGGAGAACATATCTCTTGAGGAGTATCGATTTTCCCTACAACAATCAAACCCTGAGGTCGGACAATCCTCTCAAGATCCCAACCACTCCTATTTTTCAGATTATGCACAGGATGGTATGCCCGTGTACGTTTTTCCATATCAGTATGATGAGTACGGGAATCCTTTACGTTTACCCGCTCCAGAGGCTCACCTTCATGCGCAGGGTTTTCCGTCTAGCCAGGATGGGTATTCTTATAACCCGCAAGGACAACCTTTTCAAGGCCAACCTTCAGGCCAGCCTGGCTATCCTTATGACCCGCAAGGACAGCCCTTACAGGGCTACCCTTCGGGCCAGCAGGGGCCATTATACGGTCCTCAAGGACAGTATTACAACCCTTCAGGTCAACCTATGCAGCCTCTTCCTGGAGTCCAACCTGGGCAACCTCAAGGACTCACAGGTCAACCGGGGTACCAACCAGGGCTGGTATATGGTCCTGGGGGGCAATTCCAACCTTCCCAACCTATGCAACCTCAGTATCCTCTTGGTCCGAATGTTGCGCATTAGCCAGGATCATCTTATGGTCTTGCTGCAGGTCAAACCGGTTACCAGCCACCACCTGGCTCCATTCCACCACCAGGCCAACCGGCCCATCCGGCACAACCTGGTGTTCCACAACAGCTAGGTCAATATTCACAACTGGCACAACCTGTTCACCCAGGTCAACCTGTTCAACCAGGGCAGCCCGTTCAACTAGGTCAGCCTGTCCAACCAGGCCAGCCTGTCCAACCAGGCCAGCCTGCACATTCTGTCAACCCTGCCAAACAACTGATTTATTCAATGCCGTAACCGAACCAACCGGTGTGCCCTAATTATCAGGCTCAGGAGGGTCCCACCTATCAGCAGCCCACTCAACCTCAAGGCGGTTACTATCCTCATGATCAATACCGACCAAATTATAACCAGCCCCAAGGTTATAACTATTATCCTCAACAACCCAGCTACACCTATACTCAATAGCCGAATCTGCATACCTCTCAAATGGGGCTGACATATAATCAAGGTCCATACTCTGGTTATCAAACCTCGTACACTAATTACCAGTAGCTGAATCAAACTGGTTATATGCCCTATACCCCCTATGGTCAGAATCCTATGGGACAGAACTCATGGGGCAAGGATATGCTCAACCAGCATGGAGTACAAGTACAGGGCCTTATCGAGGGCCTGGCATGCCATTCAATCCGCAATTTCTGTTCTTGGCTACCATGGAATTACCGGATGTTTCTAAATTAACCAATGATCCGATTCTTCACAATCCTTATTGGCCTCTGGTTCTGACCAAGGTACCCGGTGACTGCCCTAAGTTTGAGGGTAAAGTTGGATAGGACCCCCAAGCTCATGTAATGACTTACCATCTGTGTTGTTCGTCTAACTCTTAGGTCGATGATTCAATTCGTCTACGTCTCTTCCAGCACACTCTTACTGGCGCTGCCGCTAAGTGGTATATTGAATTACCCCGTGGCATCTTTCAAGATTTCAATACGTTAGCCATGGCTTTTCTGACTCACTTCCAGTTACCGGTTCGCTACGAAGCCGGGACGCATCTCCTGACTTCACTGAAGCAAGATAAAGCCACCCACATATCTGATCACATTCATGAGTGGCGACGTCATCGTAGACTGATCAAGTTTGATATACTTGATCATCTACTAACTCATTGGTTCACCACTTCCTTCGTTAGAAAAATCGCCCAAGATATTTCTATGGGGGCATGTGTGGCTGAAGAACAAGCAATAGCATGTGCCCAGTATCTTGATCTGGTATACTCTCAGTCTGGCACGCTTTATGATATTTTGACTGATGCTCCATGCTCGAGAACCTGTAAAGCTCCACCTACCCTAGTGGTGGATGGTGTTATTGGTTCTGTGTCTCAAAATTCGTGAAAATCTTCAAATGGGAAGCAAAAACCCAATTCTTCCAATAATTCTGCTCCTCCCACCCCTCCAAATTCTGGAAAAACTACGGAGGTCAACGCCGTTCAGGATAATCCTATGGAAAAAGCCTCCAAAGGAAAGAAGAAGGGTAAAGGAAAATCCAAACTCGATGCCCCAAAGCCAGAGTCTTCTAAACCTCGTACTGATGACGGTTCCCAACGTAAACCGAAGTACCCCTGTCTTATTTGTGAAGGAGACCACTATACCAAAGATTGTCCACGACGATCTGAAATTAGTCAACTTCTCAAAGGATCCAAAGGGACTCCAACAGTTCTCAAAGAACCGTTCCCATCTCAGCAGACCCAAATGGTGGAACAACCTTTACCATCTGCACCATTTGGGTCCCAGGTCTTTATGATGAATTGTGCTGCACCTGTCTCAATTGCTACGCGTTCAAAGGATTATGTCAGATCGCGTTAGGCAGTTGGAAAGGAAGTTGTCGATGGCCCACCTCCCCCACCTGTCTCCGATCCTTTGGAAATTGAGAAGCCTAGCGCTGAACCTATTGTTAGGCCACCCTCTAAAGTTG
The DNA here is from genome assembly GCA_034641835.2 of Pinus albicaulis. NCBI lineage: Eukaryota > Viridiplantae > Streptophyta > Pinopsida > Pinales > Pinaceae > Pinus > Pinus albicaulis. The sequence goes on from CM076577.1 coordinate 384,317,482, forward strand.
TTCTATGAAGATCTTCCTACAACCCAAATTCCCGTGCCACTCAGCACTACAGTATTGTTGAGGATTTGGCACAGGCGCCTTCTGCTATGTCTGCATTGGAAGTTCTTCAAAGTTTCCTGTCGCAACGGAAAGCTCTGTTATCTACAATCAGTGGAATTGATCCCACTGATTCTAATCTTCTCACCTTCGACTTAGAAAATTTTACCCCCCGACTTTAACATCAAATCGCTCTTGTTATTCAAGTCGGGATCAACGATCTTAACATCTATAGAGCCGTTGTAGATGAAGGTGCTTCTACCTGTGTCATGTCATCTGCATGTTGGAAGGCCATTGGCTCTCCAGCTCTTTCATCATCTCCCAATTCCTTAGAGGCATTCGATGGTTGAGAATCAAAACCCCTGGGTGTTCTCGAGATTTTTCCGATTACGTTACAGGGGAAGACAGTCAATGTGGAAGTAGAAGTAGTTAACGCCAAGCTTAACTACAATCTACTTCTCGGCCGCAGTTGGACTCACACTATGCTATGCGTGCCATCCACCCTCTTCTGGCTTCTTAACTTCCATCATGAGGGAAAAATTGTTACTATGGATCAGTTGTCTTTCTTCACCTCCACCTCTTAGAACAACGTTCCTTACGTGGATCAGATCCCCAATCCCCCTAACAGTGTAGGACCCGGTCTCTTCAAGGACCCCGTCCTCATGGGTATTTTTCCCGCACCACCACTGCACACCATTCAAGTTAATATGATCTCTAAGTCTGACGACCCATGGATCATCCCTTCGCCTCAACAGGTGACTGATTTTGGAGAATCGATGCCCTTAACTCCAATAGAGATTAATTATTGCGAAATTGTCGCTGCATCCGATCCTCCTCAACATGATCCCTCGAGCATGGCTTTAGATATCTATTCTCAATCCCCCTGGCTCGGCGAGGATGACTCACCTAATCCTCTTAAAGATATTTTCCCTTCTGACGAAGCCATTGTTGAAACAATGTCTCTTAAGGAGCCGCCTTGGAGCAATGGACATCATCGTTCCTCCTTCATGCCCAGCCTAGGGGCAATGCCGGATTGTCTAGAGCATTTTGCATCTCAGGTTCCCACTCCACCTCTCCAGACGCCCATATTGACACATGAGGTCCTTTCAGAAGGAAACCTGAGCAACATTAATCAAACCACTCCAATCGACATCTCTTTTAAACCGGGGATAGTTGAGAACATACATCTAGGAGTAACTTGTTCTCCTGATGAGATACGAGTTTATACTGATATTTTCCATGAATTTAGAGACGTGTTCACTTGGTCCTATGAGGAAATTCCTGGGATTGATCCCAACATAGTAGTGCACGAGATTCCTACCTATCCCGGTGCAAAACCTGTGTGCTAATGCCTACGCCCAGTGCATCCTCGCAAAGCCACTGCCATTAAAGCAGAAGTTGAAAAACTTATGAATGTGGGCTTCATTTATCCGATTCCCCTAACAGAATGGGTCTCAAATATTTTCCCTGTAGATAAAAAGTAGGGTACTATAAGAGTCTGTGTTGATTACCGTGATATTAATCGGCCCTATCCTAAGGACAACTACCCCACTCCCTTCATAGATCAAATCATTGATGAATGTGGTGGGAGTGAGATTTATTCCCTAATGGATGGATTTTCCGTGTATAATCAGATAAATATTTTACCTGCTGATCAACACAAGACTGCCTTCATCTGTCTGTGGGGTACCTTTGCTTATAAAAAGCTCCCGTTCGGCTTGAAGAACGCTAGAGCTACTTTCCAGCGTGTTATGTCCTACGCGTTCCACAACATACGCCATATCGTTCAGCCTTATCTAGATGATTTTCCAGCTCACTCAGCTCGGCGAGAGGACCATTCCGAACACCTCCGCTAGATTTTCCTTCGCTGCAGATGCTATAATATCCGGCTTAACCCTCATAAATGCATTTTTTGCATGGATTCTGGCCGTATTTTGTGTTTGAGATAATGCCTCCATTATTGTGCTTACTTAGTTTGGATTGGTTTGTTGAGGAAGTTGAGAGATTCTCTCAAATTATCTCTCTAAGATTAGGATTAGTGAACCTATATATATTTGATGTATTTCTGATTATTGGATATAGAAATTAATTATTGTGTGTGTATTTCTGCTCTCTCCAATTTTTAATATGGTATCGGAGCCAGTTCTGGCTTAATTCCCTCACGGGAAAGCCAGGAAAATGTGAGAGTTTATGTTGCTGATTCTTTGTACATAAGCGTTTGAGTGAAATGTTTTATGTGTTTTATATAACTGTTATTTGATTTCGATTTCCAATTTTTAATATTTGGTTCAGATGCTGCCCTCTTGGCTGCAATTATTCTTGGAGTGATGAATTTGGCTTCCATTATAATTTCCATATTCATTGTTGACAAGTTAGGACAGAGAGCCCTGTTCCTCGAGGGTGGACTGCAGATGATCATATGGCAGGTGTTGATTGCGGTGATCCTGACGTTGAAGTTCGGAGACAATGGAATGAGCCAGGATATTCATCGTTTACCGTCTTCTTGTTCTGCACCTATGCCCTTGGCTTTGGATGGTCATGGGGTCCTCTCAGCTGGTTGGTTCCAAGTGAGATTTTTCCCTTTGAAATTCAGTCCGCGGGGCAAACTATCAACGTTTCGGTGAATCTGTTGATTACCTTTGTGTTGTCACAAGTTTTCCTGTCTATGCTCTGCCATTTGAGATTTGGGATATTTCTGTTTTATGCGGCTTGGACGGTGATCATGACTCTCTTCGTTTTTTTTCTCCTCCCGGAGACAAAAAATGTTCCTTGTTCAAACGCAGAGCAGAGGGGGGGAAGTTAGGAAGCTTGCAGAGGTGAAATGTTTAAAATCCATGCGGCACCCAAACATAATTAGGTTGCATAGAATCATTTTGCAGAAAACCACATTGTGTCTGATCTTTGACCTTATGGACTGCGATTTGTTAAAGCTCATGAATAGGAGAGGCCGTGGTTTGTTAGAGTACGAGGTGTGCCACATTTTCTTTCGGATTTTGAAAGGGCTGGTGCCCCTGCACAAACAAGGATATTGTCACCGCGATTAGCTTAGCCATCAACGAGTATATGTTTAATATTTCTGATTTGGGTATGGTAAATAAAACGCCTTTCATGTTGATGTTTGACATTGAAGTAAATAAGTTGGTCAAGTTTTCTGTAATTGGCAGGCAGAATAAAGAGCTGCACTGTCACAAGTACAGAGGACGTTGGATCTGGACAGTGGGAATCCCTCTTGCTGCACTTCCAATGCCAAATATCCATAGACTGTCGTGCACTTTAGATTGTTTTGAATTGTTTGTTGTTTGTATCGAATTATGGATAAGGGAATAGGGCATTGTTTGCAACTTTGTATAGGATTGTGTACAGGGATTTTTTTAATTTGGCTTGCGCATAGGGTGTTATTTTATATAGATTTATGAGAAAAATATTATCTTGTATAGTGCAAAACCAACTATGAACAATTTAGCATAATTTAAATTAGTTGTTCTCGACGTTCTTCAGTGCCGACAGAACAATTGGCTAATTTGTTTGTGTGAATTTGTTACACGCTGATGGATCTTGTCGTTTCTCAGGGCTTCAAGAGCATCGGTTACAGGTTATACAATGAGATCCTTGTGTGTAAAGGTCACTTTGTAGGATTAATCACTGATCATATTATGTATCTAGAATAGTTTCCTATAGACTGTTGAAATTTATTCTTCGGGGTTATTTCATAGATGGAAATATTTCCATAGGATAGTTCAGTGTCGAGACTCTTCTTCGGGGGTGTCCAAAATATTTTATCTTACAAATTCAGTATTGCTGGTCAGAAACAAATGTATTTTAAATGGGTTGAATGGTAGCTCGAAAATGGTGGAGAAAAGAGCGTTGTCTATGAGATCTCAGAGTGGGTACAAATGTTAATGAAGACCAGGGCAGACAAATGTTTGTATTAAATTAGTATGTTCTCCATTTTTGTAATGTAGGCATTAAAGGGGGGTGTTTGAGATAATGCCTCCATTATTGTGCTTACTTAGTTTGGATTGGTTTGTTGAGGAAGTTGAGAGATTATCTCAACTTCTCTCTCTAATATTAGGATTAGTGCACCTATATATATTTGATGTATTTCTGATTATTGGATATAGAAATTAATTATTGTGTGTGTATTTCTGCTCTCTCCAACTTTTAATATTTTTGGGTTCATAGTCTCCAAGGATGGGATTCACCCCGACCCTCTAAAGGTCGAGGCCATTGTCAATCTCCCATCACCCTCTTCGTTACACCAATTGCAGAATCTGCAGGGAAAAGCTAATTTCGTACGACGCTTCATACCTAACTATGCGGAAGTGGCCAAAGGATTCACACATCTTTTAAAGAAAAATGTTCCCTTTCATTGGGACAACATTGCTCAACGATCCTTTGAGAATCTTAAGACGTTACTTGTTAATGCTCCATTGCTTCGTCCTTCAAACTATCATTGTGATTTCACTCTATACTTGGCCGCCGCGTTTAGCACCATGGCTATGGTTCTGGTGCAGGATGAAGATGATGGCAATGAACATGTTTATTATCTATCACGGAATCTTCTTGACACATAAATGCGTTACGCTCATGTCGAGAAATTGGCATTAGCCGTAGTGCAAGTTGTGCAATGTTTCTGCCACTACATCCTGTTACGTACAGTGACCGTGGTTTCGAATTGCAACCCCATGATGTATATTCTATCTCGACAATTACTGGGGGTAAAATACTCCAAATGGATCGTTATCCTTTAGGAGTTTGACCTAGATTTTACCACTGCTAAGTTGACCAAATCACTAGTTTTTACAGATCTCATTTGCTCCCTCCCAACAGACTCCAACCCATCTCACTCCGAAGAACATATCCCAAACGAAACCCTCTTCCTTATCAATACTCATGATCCATGGTACAACGAAATTATTATGTATCTTCAAACATCAAATTTTCGGTCAAAGTTGACCAAATATGCCTGACGTCGGATTTGGCATCACTCTCAACCCTACCACATTGTGGGAGACACTCTATACCGAGTTGGAGTAGATTCGGTGCTCCGCTGGTTCTTGACCCTGGAAGAGGCTGGAATAGTCTTGAATGACTATCACAGTGGCACCTGTGGCGGTCACATGTCTGGATATTCCACCGCCCAGAAGATTCTACGTGCGGGTTACTTTTGGCCATCAATATTCAAAGACTGTATTGTTGCAGTCCGAAAATGTCATGAGTGCCAGGTTTTTCAGTGCAAGATGCGCGCGCCACCTCTCCCTCTGCACCCTGTCATTACCGTTGACCCGTTTGCAAAATGGGGTGTAGATTTCATGATGTGTAACCCTCATTCGGCCGGGGGGCATTCATATATAATCGTCGCTGTCAACTACTTTACTAAGTGGGCCGAAGCGATGCCTACACTAGCCGCCGATGGTAAGACAGCCACCCAGTGTATTTTCAACCACATTATTGCATGTTTTGGGTTCCCTCGGGCCATTGTTACCAATCATGGCACTCACTTTCGAGATTGCATGATGGCCGAGCTGACATCAATATTGGGCTTACGACATGATAGCTCAACGCCATATTACCCCCAGGCAAATGGCCAAGTTGAGGCTGTGAACAAATTTTTGGTCACAATGCTTCAACAGACAATTGGTATTCATAAGTCCAATTGGCATCTCCAATTGTTCTCAACTCTATGGGCCTACCGGACGTCAGCAAAGAGTGTGACCGGATTCACACCATTCCAATTGGTGTATGTTCTGGAAGCAACTCTTTCGGTTGAGTGAAAAATTCATTCCTTGAAGTTAGTTGTGGAACTTTTGCCCGACACTTCTCTTGAAGAAGAGCATCTCTTGTATTTGGAATGACTGGATGAAACCCGCCGCTTGGCTGCCTTAGTCATTGAAGCACAGAAGAATCAGGTCAAAGCTCACTTTGATCAATCATTTTCTCCACGTTCCTTTGTCAAAGGCGACCTTGTCCTCCTATACGACCAAGCACATGAAAAAATTGGAGTGGGAAAGTTCCAACCCATGTGGCACGGGCCCTACATAGTAAAACAAGTATTGAAAATGGGGCTTATAAGCTTATTGATTACGAAGGAGTTCCATTGGAACATCCTAGGAACGGGCTGTACCTTAAAAAATACTACGCTTGAGTTATTTTTAGTGTGGTGTGTGTACATAGGTGTGTATATTCATTTGTGTGCATGTGTGGTGTGATGTGCATTGTAAGTGTCTTTCTGCTGATTGGGTCTTCTTGATCGTGCAGATGTCTATTACTCCTTTTGTCGGTTTCGCGGATGGTGCCTCCTGCAGTACCAGGAATCTGTCCTCGGCAGCCTGGGTAATCTATGATCTTGCTGGTGAGTTGGTTAATTTGCAAGGTGCGTGTCTAGGGCCTACCACAAATAATGTTGTGGAATATATTGTTGTTTTATAATTATTAACCGAGGCTGTTAACCTCGGTATTCGTGCATTAATTGTGTACCTGGACTCACAGCTTGTAGTATTACAACTTAACGGTCATTATTCAGTAAGAAACCCATCCATTTTATGTCTGTATCTACGTATTCGTCTACTGGAAAGAAATTTTGACTATATCACATATCAACACATACCCAAACATATGAATACATTAACAGATGCAGTAGCTAATTTGGTTTTAGATCGACATTTGCACAACTTATAAAAAACATCATCACATGTAAAAAGCCCCATCCAGAAATAGATATATAGATATATGTGTCAAATAGCTTGCATTACATCACATAAAGTCAAAAAATATACATGTTTGTCTAATAATAGATGGAGACAACATGTCTCTCAAAAAATATGCATATGAAAGCCATAAATAGCTAATCAGCATGGTGCTCGTGGTAACATGCCACCGCGCGCACCAATTGTGTTAGCAGTCAGTGGAGGTGACTAGGCACCCCCACAGTTTGTCGCTGGTAAGCTAATGGGACGTCTGCCAGCCATGCATAGTCTAGGATTCCCCAGGCAATGCCCTCTAGGTTTTGGATCAGCTCGCTCCCTTCGCCACCCTCAGCCTAAGGGTCATGTCTGATAGGGGTCCTCCGTGCAATGGGCAACATGCCCACGGGCCTCTCTAGGCCAACATCTGCATACACATAAAATTGTTGTTAGAATAGACATGTATTACCAAAAAAATCATAAATACATAAAAATAAAAATAAAAATCATACCCAGCGCCTCATCCCACTCCTCCCCCTCCGGAAGCAGAAGATCGGGATCTCCAGTGAAATCGGTCCCAGCATAGGGCCAATCCTCAACCACGATCAGTTGACGCCGTAACCACACAAAGAAATCGGGCCTCCAGGACATCTGTTGGCCTCCTCCTGACCTGGGCATAAGTGCTGCCCAGCGAGCCATCCTTGGCTCTCTTGGTACCGGCTCGGAAACTATTTCCCCTTGGCCCTGAAAAATGGGTAATCATTCTAGGATGAACGACACCAAAATGGAAACATATCCAAACTGCTTTAGTTTGGCTTGCTTGAACTTTGTTAGCTTCCTTTTGATGTTGGTTGTCACTGTGGTGGCCCAATCATATAGTGTAGGATTCATGCAATCGGAGGCTAAGAGGAGCTATGCCTTTGTTGCCTCATGTGGGGCCTGCGATCCTGCAGCCCGTGTAATGGTATGAAGCACTACTCTGAGTGCTAGGTCACAGATGGTGTGGATGTCCACCTTCCCACTTCCCGATCCTGTTCGTGCCCCTGGGCACACTCTTTCCATTACCATGTCCATTTTTTCTCCAGAAGGTTTGCTGCCCGTTATTATTGGCACTGGACCTTTACGCGACAATCCAGTTATAAAGTAAATGTTAGAGACCTCAAGAGCTAATACTTGGTCCCGAAGTTTGAACACTTCTTCGTTTTCATCCCATATACTGACCAAGTACTGTAATAGCTCAAGCTAAGCTCATAAACATGGCATGAGGAAGAATTTCTTGAGACCACAGTCTCAGAGTGCTTTCATGCAAGCTTCATTTTCCATAGCCATTTCATCTTCTTCCCCATGTTCCCTCTCCTTCCATTCAATTACCATTGTGCCTAGATACCTGCACCAACATGGTCAAAAATGCCTTGTTAGATCTCTGTTACACTTAAAAATCCATATGGATGGTTCACATTTTATAAATTTGAAGCGGAAAACCATGTTGTGCCATTGGCACGACCCTTTTGTGAGTAAAATTCCATTGGAGCGGGTCTGTGCCCGATACCCGTGCCAATGGCGGAGCCCTAAAATTTTAAAAGGTCTCCTCCAGAGATCAAATGTGCAATGGAAACTCATAAAAAATGGATCAAAACAAAGCTTAAGGGAGCGTCTCTTACCTGGAACAAACGAGGATCTGAATGGTTTCCCAGATCAATCGCAATCACCGCTACAAGTTTGCACACCAAAAGACCGTTGTTGCTCTCCAGTGAGGTAAAAAGTAAAGGTAAATTTGTTTTTACCACTTATGGCATATTTATAACTTTTGAAGTCAAAATTACGTTTTAAAAGTCATTTTTCTGAATATTTTAATATTTTGTCGAAAAATGGATTTTACACTTGCCTTTATGTGCAGCGACAGGTTTTTACGTGACTTGAACGGTGATACGAGTTGTATTTTATACTTTTTCGAACTCGGTAAAAACACGAAAAAGTCATTTTGGAGTCATCTTTCAACTCTTTTCTAACTCTCTAAACATGAAAAGATTGTCGAGTTCCTTGTAGTTTCGATCTCGTTAAAGTGGCCACGAAACGACATCTGCCCAGTATACGTTTACCCATTTTTCGGGCTGGGATAGATTATTTACGAAAAAGGAATACCCTAGCCTATCGCGACTAGGAGGTTTTCTCAGACATAGTTTTTTACCATTTCGGATTTGAGGAAATATTTACGAAAAGGGACCATTGGAGTTTAATTTTCCACTGTCTTTTCAAACTCTCTAAACATGAAAAGACGTTGAGTTCTTCCCTTGTCAGACTCGTTAAACCCTGATGACATTGGATTCAGTCGTAATGACGATATTTGAGTTTCTCCTTCCTAGGGCTCGTTAAATAAACAGGGATGGATTCATCCGAAGGACGGAATTATATTACAAGCATATGCTATCCCCTTCAAGCTTGTTTTCAAAAATAATTGGGGTACTTGCCAGAAATGGTGGAGAAAAATGGAACCAAAATCATTGTCGTGTCGGTAGTATGTCGCTCTTGAACATGGCACTTGTCTACATTCGTGTCGGGTTGGGGACATATCATCTAGTTTCTTCACTTGCCTCCGTGGGTTTGGGTAATCCTTTTTGACCTCTCATCTTCTCTTTGCCTCATCGTCATGACCTCTGATCTTTTGATTTCAAATACTTCCAAACTCACTGTCGTGCCGCCATATGTTCAAGAGAAGTTGACCTCTGCAAGTATCAACCTTCCTCTGATTCTCATCTGATCCTAATTCATGAAGACATTATGTTCCTCTGTCTCACATCAATGATGTGGGAAACACTATGGCCCACCTTTGATCAAGGTCACTTCCTATCGACTTCAGCTCATTATCCGGGAATTTGATCTAGAGACTCCCTTCTGGTACCTTGGAGCCTACATGCCTCAATGGTAGGTTCTTTGCGTTCGACGTGAGGTTTTCATCATTGGCCTCTGATCGAGTGATTCTATGGGTGTTCGACACCATCTCACTTATTCACATGCTGTAGATTGTACCTATAGTACCTTGACGACCATTGTCATTATTGGTGGTACCTCTCGCATCTGTTAACATCTTCCATCATTGGCTGGTAATCAGACGACGTTCTTGCATGTTCGACTTCAGCTCAATTATTCACATGCTTGAACTTATACTTTGTTTGGGTCGAGATGGAGTGCAAGAACCTGGATTTTGGCTGTTAGAATCCAAGCTGCGATTTTGTGGATTATTATGATTGGTTACATGACTCATTCATTGGATGGTTGTGACCATACCTGAGTCTCTTTATTGATCCTTACTGGATGGCTGCGTCCATACCTTGGATCTGGATTGTTGTATACTCTGTTATGGATGGCTATGCCCATACCACATATATATCATGTATTTGAGATATCAGTTGCACTTCTCTACGCAGGTTTTCTGATGGCGGTGTTTTCAGTTGGACACGTTGTCGTGAAGCATTTCACCCCTCTCTCTCTTTCGGGCCTCATGCTTTAGGGGGCATCTGTTACACAAAAATTTGTTACCATCCCTACAATTCCCTGTCCCACACATTGGAGGGCTCATTCCGTGACCTGTGAATAGTAACATAACTTGAAACCACTTTCATGGCATTCCCATGCACATGGACTTTCATTCCCCTAAAGACAATTCCTTGTGAAAAACCCTAAAAATAGCTTTTTTTGCATTGGCACGGCTAGACAGTTCATCCCTCGCACCAATGGGGGAAATCCACCAAAGAGGGCGTGCCAACTGGCGCTCTGTCACAGTGTAACACCCGTGCCAGGCTTAATAAGGAGTGTTTTTTAAAAATAAATGGTGGAACATTGACTCCAACCAATTCCTAAACTAGTCTCTAAATTGAGTTTGGAGGTTGGCTCCGAATCTCCATGTAGAGGAAGTAGTTTTCCACTTCTCATGGAAGATTTCTTGAGGATAGGGCCAATCCCATGATTGTAGGGATCCGAACTCCCCTTCCACCATCTATATAAGCTTGCCATTTTCCTTTGCAAGGGAATCTCCAAGAGCCTTCATAGCCTAAAGAATGCTGCAATAGTCCTCATAGAGCCAAATCAATAGCAAGGAGATTGACGATCGGAGAGAGAGGCTTGTCCCCATTCCCGACAAGCTTTACCGTGACGTATTCCACTGACGACCCACCGAAGGAGGATTCAGAGTTAAAGCCAGGTTGTATTTTCCTTTGTATAAATTAATGATAAGCAACTTTGTTTATGGTTCCACTCATATTGTTCATTATGATCATGAGTTGTGTCTTCTCTGACTGATACATAATTTCATATATTGGATTTTACGCTTGTGTTTGTCGTGTTTCTTGCATGTGCAGGTGTTCGATCACGGCGAGCATGAGGATTGCGATCTGCTGGAGCAAGGGAACAAGAGTGCTACCTCCTCTACAAACAACAGCATTGGATTCAAGGTAAGCCTTCTTTGCAATTTGGTTTATTGCAATTAGGAACCTGCGCCATAGCGTGATACGGTTGTTGCTAGACCCGATCTGGGCTAGTAGGGATCGCCTCTATCTGCATAGGGGATTTACCTCTAGAACACAGGGGTACAAAAATAAAAATATTGGGGTTACACTAACAACAATAAGGGACTATACTATTAATATAGGGACCTAAAAAATATTCTTGAGGGAAAATTAAAAGAGGCTTTTCGTCAAAGTCAACCTCACAAATGAAGGGTCACATTGACAGCAAAAGGCACCCCTTGATTCATCCATCTATTTGTATAAATTGAAGGCCTTGGAGCTCATTTAAATCATATTAAATTCATCATAAAAAAGGTAAAAATGACTTCTGAGGTAGTCGCAGGATTGAGAGCCCTAGCTGAAGTGGAAAATGGAGATTTTTGGTGTCTATGGTGTATGAACTGATTGGCCGAGTAAGGAAGGTGGCTAGCCAATATTGTTTGGATTATTTCTAGGCATATTTGGTGACACAATATATGTGAATAGGCTGCATACTTTATGTGTCTTGGAGGTAAGGCCGAGCCCCTATGGTAACCTATTTGGAGGGTTATAAGGCATGTCTTGGAGCACCAAATCAAGGCAGGAAACAAGCTGAGTTCATAGATGATTATATGCATGCACGAGGTCTGATTTTTCTTGGGAATAGGGTTGCATATTCTGAGTTGGTTTCCAGAGGTTCAAGCCCTAAATTAGATCAGATCTGAGGTCATTCAATGCTGGAACAAACCTATGTCTAAGGGCCAAATTTTCTAGTGAAACAACGTTGAAGATAAGGTCTATTTGCAAGTGGTTTGTAAGATATAATTGGAGTTGTAGCATTAGCTACAAGAAGCCCTGACTGAGGCTGAATATTTAGAGATTAAAAGTGTGCATAGGGCAAGGCTTTCATGAGCAAATTTAACGTCCTCAAGGGTAAGTAATTATATTCTACTTCGATTATTTGCTAGAAGATATCGTCTGCCCTTGTATATGTTTGAAAAATAATGTTAAGTGACCTAATTATAGTGAATTTGGAGGCTTGTTAGAGGTTGCTTGGTGTGCCCTAGTATTGTGAACTAGGGAAAACTTGATACAATTAAGTGGACAAAGTATTGCATGTAAAGACTTATCAGTTTAGAGCACTTAAAGGGTAGAAAAAAAGGGCTGGTTGTCAAGCCCTTATTCAATGAGTTGTAGAGATTTATGACAATGTTCTAACAACAGCAATGTATGACATCATACTTATGAAATTGTGATATATGGGAGTGATATCTTTAGTAATGTTTGGTAGTGTCTTTATAACAATAGTTTATGGCTTGACTTTTATGTTCTTAGGAGGAGGGTTAGCCTTAGGTGGCTATTTATTCTTCTTAGAAGTTGGAATAGGAATAGTGAAGGGATTATTTTGCAGTATTTTGTCATAGTGAAGAACCTTGCTCCTGTGTTTCTCGATCTTCCTTTTAATTGAATAATCTTTGGATTTGTGTAGTTTGACCTCAGCAAATCAAGCAAGTGAAACAAGTGAAGAAGCTTACTTGGCTAGATGAATAACGATGGCTCGAATGCTTAGTGGCGATAGCTATAGTCCAAAATGACAGCTCCATTCTACAAAAACATGAAAACGATAGTGTAGAATGCCAGGCGAGTTAAGAATTTTGGGGTTTTATTATAAGAAAAAAAACTCTCGGACGAGAGTTAAAAAAAACTCTCGTCCGAGATTTTTTTTAACTCTCGTCCAAGAATTTTTCCGAGAGTTTATGTCAATACAACTCTCAAACAATAAAATACTTAATTCTTGTCTAAGATAATTTTAACTCCGGTCAAGCCCAATCAAACTCTTGGGAAAAACATTAGAAATCTCTTGGATGAAAGTTTTAAAAACTCTCAGTCGAGAAATGGAGTTGACTATTTTCTCGGACGAGAAATTAAAAATTTCACCCAAATTCTATCCATCCACCAAAAAGTGTTTCCCAACATCAGGATTTCACCCTAAATTCATTATAAAACTTAGGAGACTAAACACTGGGACAGACCATCTGTCGCGCATTGAAAATGGAGAAGAGACGACTAGCTTGGAAGATGGGTTACTAGATGCACAACTATTTTCTATAAAGGTGCTTGATGATAATTTTTCTGATATCATTCATTTCTTGACCACTGGAAGTGCACCCTCGGAGTATACACTGCAACAGAAGAAATATTTGGTTACACGTGCAGCTGAATTTACTCTAATTTCCAGTGAGTTGTATAAGATGGGTCTGGATGAAGTCCTGCGAAGATATGTGTTGGAATTTGAGAGACAAGACACCTTAGCTAAATCTCATGGAGGGGTTGTTGGAGGCCACTATGAAGGGAAAGCCACTATGAAGAAGATCTTATGAGTTGGTTTATGGCGGCCCACCCTACACAATGATGCATATGCGTATTGTCATGCTTGTGATGTATGCCAAAGGACAGGGAAATTGTCACGTGGAGAGGAGATGCCTTTGCACCCACAAATGGTGTTGCAAGCTTTTGACAAATGTGACATTTATTTTTTGGACCTTTTCAACCTCCAAGAAAAAATACAGGTGTGCGCTACATAATCACTTGGAAAAATTATGTGACCATATGGGTTGAAGCTAAGTTGGTGAAGGATTGTAGTTCCGACACATATGTGCACTTCATCTTTGAGAACATTTTGACTTGGTTTGGGTGCCCTAAAATTTTGATGAGTGATCGAGGTATGCACTTTGTAAATGAAGCTATTGAAGCTCTAATAGAATAATTATGGATTCATCATTAGAATATTACTCCATGTCACCTATAGGCCAATGGTGCAGTGGAAAATTTCAATAAGATACTGGAGATTGCACTCACTAAGGTTTGCAATGCTAACCAGAATGATTGAGATGTGCACATGCCTACAACTATTTGGGAATATAGAACCACATGCAAGAGGTTGACAGGAAAGACATCGTTCAGAATGGTGTATGGGCAGGAAGTTGTTATTCCAATGGAGTACATGTTTCTGATTTTGCGCATTGCATTGTTCACTAATATGGAAGAACAAGATATTATAGAAGATTGATTGTCGTAGTTGGTCACAGTAGAAGAGGATCACTTTATTGTAGGTTTGCATCAGTAAGTGAAGAAGGCGTGCGAAAAGGCTTGGCATGACAGGCATATTAGATAGAAGGTCTTTAACAGAGAATATTTGGTTTTGTTGTATGACAGCAAGTTTGTGTGCCACCCAGGGAAATTCAAGATGCATTGGCTAGGACCATATGTTGTTAAGGAAATCATAGACATACGTGCAATTCTCTTGGCCACACTAAGTGGATAAAACCTTCCTAGGTATGTCAACAGAAGTTAATTGAAGCCTTACACGGATGACCTTCTCCCTTCGCAAACCAAATGACTATATGGCCAGAAAATTGGATCTATGTAGCAAGGATGGCGAATGCGTAGGCAAGTGCGACAACCACGTAGTAGCTGTTTGGGAAGGTTGACTGGGCTGCAGAGGTAACATAATATAGCCATTGGAACAGTAAATCTAGACAAGACATTATTCTTACCATTTGGTGGAGCGTTTAAGTTGCATTTAATGAGGAAATTATGCTAGATTTTTAGTCATTTTAATATTTATGGAGCTACATTAATGCACAAGGTACTGTTTAATGCATGCCTATGCTATAAATATGATCAAATGGGTTGCAACAGTTCACTTCTCTTTCTTTGTGATTTTTGTGAAATAATCTCTCTACTTGCTAAATTTTGTCTAAAGCCTATGCCCGACATTAATCTGCTCTTTTAGGAGGAGTTGCACTGTTGTGGGTTAGGTCACCTAATTCTACCCAACATGACTGCCACCAAGCCAGGAGAAGAACCCGTTGTGCACGCTGTTGAGACCCCCACACCGACCCAAACTAAGAAGGGACAATCTTTGGGGTCCTGGAAGTCACTTCGTCAAAATCCTCTTAAGTCGCGCTCCACTGCAACAGAGCACCAAAAGAAGCCAATGGTTGAGTTTCCATAAACAATAATGGAGGAAGAATATGTGGTAGATATTTTTGATCCGATCTCACGGTTTCTAGCCTATGTCGTAACGCGAAAAGCTTCAGTAAAGGTCCCTAAGGACCTCAATAAAGTTTGTTCATATATTAACATTCCATTGCTTCCGGAGAACATACATTAGGGGAATTTTGAGGTCTAAAATGGGCTTCCTCAGGAAATTATAAAATAATAGTAGAATTGATAAAATAATATTTGATTACGTCATCAAATTTTAGAGGGAAAAGAAAAACTACTTTTTCAACTCGTATTCTCATCTTATATCCCAAAGTTTTTACTCAAATTTCAAGCAAGAGTACTTGTTTGATGAAAATTTTATTCCTTCATCCAAGGAGTACCCATGTTGCATACTTTCAATGGACCCTACTACATGAAAAATCATAAATACATGAAAAACATGATTGCAATCACATTTTTTCATGTAGCAGAGTCCACGAAAGTATGGATCATGGGTACTCCTTGGATGAGGAATTAAATTTTGCATCCAACCAATACTCCGGCTTGAAATTTGAGTATAAAATTTGGGATATAAGTTAAAAATACGAGTTGAAAAAGTAGTTTTATTATTTTATTATTTTTTAATATTTTTACTCTTTTACTTGAAAAATGGTGAATCATCCCCCATGGTTGACATCATCATCTTGAATCCTATTGGTTCTTATAAAGTTTATTTTGGTTGTACATTTTTCTTAGGAGGCCCATTTTAGACCTCAAAATTCCCTTAATGTCAGTTAATGGCGATATGTTTGCCAAAATTACACTGCTCAAAATGGAGGATGTGGACCTCGCAGATCACGAACAATTTCTTGATCTTGCACCCAATATGTATTTAGAGCGAATCCTCTACGAAGATAGCATATTCAAGATTGATCCAATTCCCTAGACATTGATCCTTCATAAATCAAGCTTGTTGAACCTTCTGTAGATCCCACACTTCAGGCGCAGCCTGATCAATGATATATGTGTCCACCACCTGCTCACACCAATTCATGATGATTTTTTATGGCTCGGGGAGTGCATACCAATCGATTCCGTTTTAATCCATCGGATCATTGGCTTGCCTGACCAAGATGCGAAACCTGTGGCAGCCTTTGGAGGTAAAATTCAAGAGAAGAAGGTTGTTGAAAAAGTAAAGAAATATTACAAGGTGTCGTGCAACACCCGAGGCTTCGTTGTCAGTGAAATAAGTGACCCTTCGATTCAATTTGGAAAAATTTTACTTGCCTGCAAAATGATGAGGAAGTGCAAACCCAAGGAATTCTTAGCACATGTTATTGTGCTCGCTAGGTAGTGCAAGACGGGTGTCTAGTACAACTAGGCTCAATATTTATGCACAGAATTTCTGGAAAATGTGTGTGAGGTGCAAGAGGAGGTTAAACACTTCTATTACGTATGGTTGGTACTTTTTGTCGCGCTCATTGGCTGGAAGACACCAGAATAAATGTAGTTCTCAGAAATAGAGTCAAACAAGTGCGAAGCCGTGTGCTACTCAACCTTGTGGAACTCTCGTATCCCAGCAAGAGTCATATAAAATAATATTTTATGGGTGATTTTTGACTCTGCGGTATCTCTGGCCATTCATTCAAAGCCAAGGAATTGTCCCAAAACTTGTATTAACAATATAAATTGATTGTATATTTCAAGGAAAAATTTCACAACGTGGATATCCGCGCAAAGGTTGTTGTAGAAGACGTGTGGTATGAATTTCCATATTTGGTCACAAAAGATAACCCAATACGCATCATGGCAGAGTGGCCGCCTGCTTGGTTAGAGTTTTTCACCACTGGTGGTGCCTTGTCATATATCTTAAAGACTCCGAAAAAGCCAAGAACCACAAAATAAAACTAGAAAAAGGGAAAATATGTTGAGGCCAAGCCTTAACCTACCATAACCAGAGAGACAATTGATTTGGAAAAAGAGACAGAAGCTTAAAAGAATGGTGAAGGTACTGAGGAAACTGAGAACCAGACCACCAAGGGGACTAAGTGCAATTCTCACGCCGCGGGAGGTCTGTGAAAAAATAGAAAAGGGTCCAAATTATCTGGTGCAGAGGACCTCACCTTGATCGAAGATGATTTCAATGAAATTGAAACACAATAAAGTCCACTACATAATATATGTGGTCAGATATGGAGGCGCAGTACAAATCTCTGCTCAAAGGAATACAGATAGGTATCCAAGAACTCAAAGTATAGGTGATCTAGATTCAAGAAAGTGTGGTGCAAGCTAGCCAGCTTCAAGCAATCATTCCTCCTTCTAATGTGCATCCCATCAGCATGGTGTTGCCTTCTACCAGAGATAGCTGCCTAATCCAGATCCCTGCACCTGCCATCATAGTATAGTCACCAACTTTGCATGCAACCCTGAGAGAATTTTGAGAAATCAACATCAACTTGGTCATGCCAGCAGTTGGGAAGCTTCATATGATCCATAGCATGATTTTCGATTAATTTCAGTACATAAAGTATCGTGCCTATCATGTTGCAAACAAATTGCAACAACAAGAAGAAAACATTGGAGGAGGCGTGTCGTGTAGTTAAGGCTTGGCATGCCACATTAGATGCAAGGATCGACCAAGTCTTTGATGACCTACCAAAGGTCCTTGCATTAGTCACCCCTATAGAAAAATTATAGGGATTGGCCATTGCACTCAAGGAATCGTGCAATGAAGTATAGACTGTTTGGGCTCAGTTCGAGCAGCAAACTGTTGAGCTGCATATGAAGCTTCAACCTGAAACACCCTCGGAGGTCCAAGAACAGTGCGCCGCAGAGGTCAAAGCTACTACAGAGAGCATCTCAGTTGTAGTGAAAGAGTGAGGTCAATTATTGGATGAAGCCATGGGTTATTGTACTTCTGTTTAGAAAGACTTGATGGTACAATAGCTACACAATCAATTGCACATTAAGGAACAAAAATTTGCAGAGATATGGATGGCAGCGCCTACATTGGTGAAAACAAAGAGACTTTCTTGCCTTCATGAGGACAAGTAAATTCAAACCGAGATAAAATATTTTCACCGCCAAGAACAGGTTTTGGAGACAAGGATGCAACCATGGGCTTAGGAAGCCCTGGAGTTGTCGCAGAGTCTTGATGGTGCCCTAAAAAGCCTTTAACAAACCCAAAGGAGCATCAATTTGGTAGTTAAAGGGACAACAACTACACAGCTAATGGACGAAGCACAGGTTGTTGCCGCATAGAGCTTCGAAGTGGTCTTGCCACTGAAAATCTCTGTCGAAGCACTCAAAGAAAAGATGAAGGAGACCACCCCACAGTGACTCGGGACGAGTCACAAGTTTGTGTTGGGGGCCTGTTGGAGAGGGGTCCCTTGGGGTACAATTTTGGGTTAATTTTTGTCTATATTTTGTTGTGTGCACTGTGCAAAAGAGTCAAAGGGGATTTGGGGTGGGTCAAAGTCCCTCAATCAATGTAATGGGCTTAAAGGAAAAACCATGAGTCTCAAAAAATGGTTTGAGACCATGGTATTTGTGCATCTAAGTTTATATAAATATGTAAAGATCAAATCGAGAGCGAATATCTTAGGTCTGATGGTGTATGGTAGTTAATGTTTTGAGCTAAAGTTTGGGTTTTTGGCTAGAAATGCTCCTCTTAGTTGTGTGAGTGGAGACTTAAGTCATGGCTGTGTGCGGAATCTGCTGGTTATGTGCGTAGAAGGATAGATTGTATTTAAGGATAGAATCTATTGAAACTGCAAGATATCTTAATAAAGAAGATTGTTTTGGCAAACCTGGAATGTTATGTGATTCCTTGTGTTATTTATCTGTTATTCTCTTTAAGATCGGAATCTATTTTGTTATTTCATATTTACTTTTTTCAATGGTTAATTTCATCTACACGAATGAATGAAGTACATTGTGCGTGAATATTAGTAGATGAATAGATATGATTGAAAGTATATCTGATTATGTGCCCAAATTCATATTGAAGCATTCTACGATACTCTGCGAAGATTTGATATGTGGATCTATTGATATGTTTATGCATACATATGTCATAGCATTTGTTATATTATTTGTTATATTTGTTTAAGGCCACTACATTAAATTCTTCCTCAGGGTGCAGAAACCTGGTTCAAGCACCCCCTCATACTGCTTAGAGTGAGACTTTAATTTGCACAAGCAGGTCACTACCAAAAGGGCCAATAGTTGGAGGGTTTGTTGGTTGCGTGATAACTCCAAACCTAGTTTAGGACCCCTAAAGCCAACACTCATTCCCACCACATTGCAACCCACACTCAAATAAGTTGTGAATTGAAAGCAAGTGTTTGAAAACTCAAAATATAGGAGGTCATTGGGAAAATGTTGCGCAAACTGAGAAAATCCATTTTGGAGGTTTGCAAGCATGAAGGGAAACTTTCTTAGGGTTCTAAATCATCACCAGGTCATCTCAAGCACATCTATGCACTCAAACTTGCACAGAACCATCTGCAACCATATGAATCATGGAGGTATGCTATACTCTGCTATGAATTTGCTCCAAAATTGATTGCTTTAGTCATCATTTGCAAAAGATTTTTCTGACTAAATGGAGCTAAATTTCGAAAAAATGAAAGAGGATTTTCATTTTCTCCTTCAGTTTCTGCACAATTGTCATATATTAGGCTATTAAAATTCATATATAATGCTTATTTTTCAAACTGTGTGATTTATTTTTTTAGCCATGATTTTGGGGAACAGATTCTGACAATCTGGGTAAGAATTTGAGGAAAATTAGAGATATTTTTCTCAAAAAAAAGTTCATCTACAAAAAAATCCCTCGGTTTTTACATAGGAATTATAGTTTGGGAGTTACGAGGGTCACTTTGGGACTTGTTTTTCTGAGTTTTTATAAGAAATATTAGTGCACAATCCAACTTTTGTTGTGAAATTGTTGAACAATTGTTGTGCAACTATATGAAACAGGCTTATTTTTTCATTTTGATATTTCAGGGCCTTCTATATTTATTTTAATGATCGAGATAGGATGTTATTGATCCAGATGGGGAAGGATATATAGATAAGTTTGATTTTCTGAAACTCGATATAATGTTTCCAATTTAAGTTTGTTTCGATCTTCTTAGCAAGTAGAAGATACATTGTATCTGGTTTTTTATTTTCCATGTAATAAATTCTTCATACATGTATTTAAGAAGAAAAATACATGAAAAAAGCGTTCGGTTGGGTCAAAATTGTAAGAGCTTGAGGCTATTCTGTATTGCATTATTTTTCCAAATGAATAGAGGAAGGTGAATGTTTTTTTGGATAGGGATTCTTGTGTCATGCTTTACTAGTTTGATTTCCTTCTTAATTCACATATATTTTGTTTTCATATTTGTTTTCAAATATAGTTTAATATTGTATAAGCTCTTCCTGCTCATCTGAAAGGAACCTATTTCAGAATTCAAGTATTCGCTTTGTTTATTTTTTAGCTATTCATAAGTGTTATTATTCTTATATGGAAAATCTAAATTCATCTATAGTTTGATACTCATTTTTTCAATTTTCTCCTACCCATTTATCCTTCTATTGCAATGAACTTTCGATAAATCACTAGTAAGTTTTCCTATCTCGCCCCTGTCACAAATTGCATTATGTCCCTTATTCTAGATATGTAACTTTGGTCCAAAATATTTCTCTCGTTCTGCGCCCAATTGCAAAAATTAAACCAAAACAAATTTATGATCATTCATAGCCAACCTAAATTCCAAATCCTATCAATCCCCTAGGTGATTGATAGCATGAGACCATGAGAGAGCCCTTCTCTAAGGCTAGGGGGGTTGTACCTTAGCCTACAAGTGGCTTTGGGTTACCCATGTGATCCTTTTTTTAGCCTAGAGGTAAATTACAGGGTGCTAACATAGCGGCACTACTCCCGGGGAACAAAAGGTTTCATCTTCCCTGGGAAATATCATCGTAATTTATATTTTATTTCCATTGGTGGATAATAGTTAGACATAAGAAGGTTGCATCATTCACTTGGTGACTCCAATCAAGTTTGAACTTGATCTGAAGACTCCACTAGTAGAAAGAACCAGGAATCAAGATGAGTTCTCTATCTAGAAGGTATGCTCCCGTATATTGAGATCATATTCCAAGATTTCCAAAATGCAGGCCTTGTGTAGATTGGCATACTTATCTTCCAAGTTTCAAACATAAGGATGGAGAGGTTGTTGCTCTGCATCTAGTTAAATTTTACATACATGCACGCAAGATGAGGGTTCAATTTCCAAAATATTTTCTAATGAAGATGTTCATGGCTACTCTGGAAGGAAAAGCGAGATAATGGTATGAAGGTTTTCCATCTCCTAGTATTTGTTATCTTAAATATTTTCATTCAATTTTTTTTGAAAAATACAGAGAATTTCATCCTTCTTTGTCTTTGGTTGAGAATTGTTGCGAACACTTTGAGGGTTTCATCCAAAATCGAGAAAATACATATGGTGAGGAAGAATTCATGGATTAAGAAATTCTGGAAGCTTTGAACGAGAAATATTTCCATTACCAAGAAGAAGTGGTGGATGATATATTGGATGAAAAGGATACTAATAACGATTTAAATGATGGCATTCAAGTTCTATTTTTTGAAATTGATGAAAATTTGCACCTGCCTTGTAATTCTTTGTATGATCAAAGGTATGATGTTAGTCATTCATTTATTTTTTCAAATTGTTCTTTTTCTCGGTTTTTATTTCAAGACCAGGTTTGTGAAGACCAAGATGAGGATTCTCATGAAATTAATGAGCAAGGATATTTTGACATTCATCGCTCATATGTCTCTCTAGCTCATCCATTTTCTGAAATGCTATTTCAAGGGTAGATTTGTGTGAATCAGATTTTCGAATTGGCATGTGTGGAAGTTTCAGACAATGTAATTATGGTAGAAAATAATTATTAAACATTGCAAGAAAATAATGAAGAGGAGAAAGTTGTTGTTTCACTTATCATGTTTGATGATATTATAGGTATCTTTAATATGCCTAAGGATGATGAACCTAGTAAAGATTTTGATCTTAATTTTTCAAAGTTTCCTGCTGTGTTTTTTCCATTGAAAAATGGTGATTTTCAAGAGTCTCAAGAACATAGTCAACCTGCATGTCACTGACTTTTAACTGTACAAAATAGGAAAATGGTAATGAATTTGAATAGTGTGGGTTAATCCAAAGGCATCTAGAGTCAATGGGGAAAATTAAAATGAATTACAACTATATTATTTTGTTTTTAATGACCCAGTGGCTTATTATGTAGAGGGTTTAGATAGTCAAAATTTGCAGCTAGTAGTAAATCATGAAGAGTAGTCTGCATATGGTCATGAAGGAGATGTTGATCTATTTATTTTTTATCAAGAAAAGGTAATCATTCCTGATGTTAAATATCCTTTTACAAACGTGTTACAATCATTAGTCAAGGTATATCGTGTTTTGTTCACTAGCGCAGAGATTGGATTTATTTTATGGTTTGAGTTGTTTCTAGTATTTAATTTTCTAGTTCTAGTCTTGTTGAAGCACAATCAAACAACCAAATTAATTCAGAATCTTTTGGATTGTTTTTATTGGCATTTCAATTTCATTTGATTGAGCATTTGTTTTCAACTATTAAGTAGGAAACGGTGTGGAATAATCTTGCTTGGCAGACATTTATTTCAGCGTGTGTGTTTCATAATATAGTTTAATATCTTTCTTCAAGAGTTTTTCTTGGTAGTTTGGTATTATTTTTCAGTACTGCAGGTGTTAGTGGATATCATCATGTTGAAGTTTGCAACAAGAAACAGTGAGGGAGGCATCCTGAAACATCATCCTTGATCCTAGTTGGAAAATAATCACCTAAACTAGGTGGGGCCCACACAGGCTATTTTTAGGTGTATGTCTATTTTTAGACATGGTGAGCATATTCTATATGTAGTAGGAGGATATTTTTAGATGTTTGGTCAAATGTGAAAAATAGATGAAAGTCTATTTTTAGAATATTGGGCAAAGTCTATTTATAGAGCGCTGATCTAAAAATAGATGCATGTCGAATATTATTAGCTCTTAATAATATTTGGACTCTAAACATTATCTTATTCTCCTGGAGCACTTCAGTTAAGTGCATAGATGTGGCACAAAAGCTCACAGAAGGAATTACGCTATTCCTGAGGGTTTACTGGAGCTATTGCATGGAGGAATTCAGTTAGAACTCATGTGACAGAGTTTGGTGGAGTTGGAGAAGTAGTTGGTGGATTTTTATTTAGTTTAACTCAGTTAGACTCAGTTGAGCTAGTTGTATCTAGTCTAACTGATTGATACACTAGTGAGAGTGGTGTGAATTAATTAGTTAATTAATTCACTAAATAATAACTCATTAATCAACTGAAGAATACATCAGTTAACTACAGTGCATGGCAGTTTCAGTGGAGACCAGTGGAGAGATAGGTGACAGGGCAAGATAGACTATCTGTTGTGACTATTAGTGATGCATGAATTGCATCTACATATACATTGAAGTTGCCAATGATAATCACGCAGTCAATGAGAGTGGGATTACATTGAATTTTTCTTTGTAATCAGCTTGGATTGCGCAGTGGAGGCAGGCTAGCAGGTGGAAAAGATCGGTGCATGGATTTGCACGATTGGGCCTGATTAGTGTATGACGATTTTACTATACTGAGAGCTTGCGATAAGCTTTGTATGTTTGTATGAGATTTTCATATGATCTCCATGTTACATAATATATATTTGGGGTTTTCAGCTTCATGATTTCCCGTTAAACAACTGCTTTATGTGTGTTTTTATTGCTTCATGTGTTTTGCAATTGTTGATTAAATTTCCGCAAGAATTATAGTGGAAGGATTCTGTATTTAGCAAGAAGATAAATATTGTTAGATAAGGAGAGTTTGGATATATACATTCTTAGTGTATATAATTTCTACATGGTATCAGAGCTGTGTTATAGATTTTCTACATGGAATGAGAGCAGGAATTTTTGGGTGCGCGAGTTTGCAAAGAATATCTAAAAATTTGGGTTAAATAATTTCAAAAAAAATAGCATATTTGGATTCCTTGCGAAAAAATACCCAAATTGAAAAAAAAAATCGGTCGAATCAGAGCATGGATGAGGGAGATATCATCGATTTAAAATTAGCTCTTTTGTTAGAACATTTTGCGACGCCGGGACAATTGCAATGTGCGCGAGCCAAGAATCTACATGCACTGAGGTACAAGATGCATGCAAAGATTTGAGGAGCAAAGAAGAGGTTAGTGACTTGGTGGTTGAGAGAGATCCTCTCAACATGCAGCGTGAGAAGCAGTCTCAGAAGGTTGTGGAGCAGCCACAACTGGAGATGCAGAAGAATATTTATAGATTTGTTGTAGATGGGATTTCTACGGAGCTTCCTACTACTGGGAAGTGCAAGAAAGCCATGCAATTGAAGCTTGAGAGGGAGCTAGATTTTCATGCATGTAAGAGTGAACCTCAGGATGTGGAGTAGCCACAAGATGAGGATCATGGAGTGGGAGCAACCACTCATGCAGAGAAATTTTGTGCCAGATGGGCAGAGGGAGCGCATGCATCTATACCGCCAGGTGAGAGGTGGGGCGACATGCATGAGTAATCCCAAGAGGATATTTTTGGGAAAGATTCATTGAGATGGTGTGGATCTCATGAATTGAACCTGGCTACGAGGTGCCCATAGAGTAGCAGAAGCATGATCAGTTGGATTGATGCAGGTAGATCAAAGTGACAGTGTTGGATACTGGAGCGCGATTCAGAGTTGACAGCAAGTGTAGAGTGCATGGGTGCAGATTTCAACAGCGCAGTGGTTCCTGAAGACATGTGCACTTGGTACCAACAGAAGGCGAAGACTTTGATGATATATGCATTAGACTGATTGAGTTGTTTGGAGCCTTTCAGTTTCGAAAGAGTTGCAGAGCAGATGCATGGAGTTGCAGGGTGAATGCATGGAGTTGCATGTCACATGCAAAGACAATCCTTTCTTGTTGAGAGGGAGTGTTGAAGTTTGCAACAAGAAACAGTGAAGGAGGCATCCTGAAACATCATCCCTAATCCTAGTTGGAAAATAATCACCTAAACTAGGTGGGGCCCACACAGGCTATTTTTAGGTGTATGTCTATTTTTAGACATGGTGAGCATATTCTATATGTAGCAGGAGGCTATTTGTAGATGGTTGGTCAAATGTGAAAAATAGATGAAATTATATTTTTAGAATATTGGGCAAAGTCTATTTATAGAGCACTGATCTAAAAATAGATGCATGTCGAATATTATTAGCTCTTAATAATATTTGGACTCTAAACATTATCTTATCCTCTTGGAGCACTTCAGTTAAGTGCACAGATGTGTCACAGCAACTGACAGAAGGAATTACGCTATTCCTGAGGGTTTACTGGAGCTATTGCATGAAGGAATTCAGTTAGAACTCATGTGACAAAGTTTGGTGGAGTTGGAGAAGTAGTTGGTGGAGTTTTATTTAGTTTAACTCAGTTAGAATCAGTTGAGCTAGTTGTATCTAGTCTAACTGATTAATATACTAGTGAGAGTGGTGTGAATTAATTAGTTAATTAATTCACTAAATAATAAATCATTATTCAACTGAAGAATACATCAGTTAACTACAGTGCATGGCAGTTTCAGTGGAGACCAGTGGAGAGATAGGTGAAAGGGCAAGATAGACTATCTGTTGTGACTATTAGTGATGCATGAATTGCATCTACATATACATTGAAGTTTCCAATGATAATCATGCAGTCAATGAGAGTGGGATTACATTGAATTGGTCTTTGTAATCAGCTTGGATTGCGCAGTGGAGGCAGGCTAGCAGGTGGAAAAGATCGGTGCATGGATTTGCAAGATTGGGCCTGATTAGTGTATGACGATTGTACTGTACTGAGAGCTTGTGATAAACTTTGTATGTTTGTATGATATTGCCATATGATCTCCATGTTACATAATATATAGTTGGGGTTTTCAGCTTCAAGCTTTCCCGTTAAACAATTGTGTTATGTGTGTTTTTATTGCTTCATGTGTTTTGCAATTTTTGATTAAATTTCTGCAAGAATTATAGTGGAAGGATTCTGTATTTAGCAAGAAGATAAATATTGTTAGATCAGGAGAGTCTGGATATATACATGCTTAGTGTATATAATTTCTACACATCAGAATTTGAAGCTCGAAGTGAAGTTCTTGAGATTTCGGTGATCTACTGCCATGTGTAATGAAAAATTCAAGTTAGTTAGAGCCAATTTTAGTCAGTTAAATTTGGACTCCATTGCCCAATGGTTAGGCTACTAGTCTACGGTTTTCTTGGCACCTCACTAGGAGGCTTCCATCCCCATTGGAGCCAATGTTAGGGTCTTATAGTCCAGGAATCATAATGTTTGTTTATATTACTATTCCATTCTGGAGGTATGTTTGTAAAATTTATCCTGTGAATTACAAGATGCCATAGTCTAAAGTTTTCTACATGAAAGAGTTTGTATGTGTCATAGGTTGTCATACCCATTGTAAAGGTTCATGTCATAAAGAGGTATTTCAATCTAAGGTTGAATTTTGTGAAAGTCTCAAGTCTAAAATTCATGTGAAGGTCATCAGGTCATAAATTCAAATGCATAATCATGGATGGAAAAGGAATTATTGAGGGTTCAAAGGGTCATTTCATGGGCTTTTCATTCATCGCAAGTCTATTAGTGGTCTTAACTTCTCATCAATGGTCTCATTAGTAAAGGATAAACTCATGTTACCTCACTCTTCCTACACACAACCATTCACCCTCATGACATGAAACAAGGCATATTGAGGCACTAAATTCATTTTTATTTTATTTTTTAAGTTGTGTTCATTCCCACCTTATTGCAACCCACGCTCAAATAAGTTGTGAATTGAAAATTAGTGTTTGAAAACTCAGAAGAAAGGAGGTCATTGCACAAATGTTACGCAAACTGAGTACAATCATTTTGGAGGTTTTCAAGCATGGAGGGAAGCCCTCAAAGGGTGCCACATCAACACCAGGTCATCTCAAGCACATCTACGCAGTCATCCTTGCACAGAACCATCTTCAACCATATCAACCATGGAGGTTTGCTACACTCTACTATGAATTTGCTCTGAAATTGACTATTTTGGTCATCATTTTAAAAATAAGTTTCTGACCAAATGGAGCTAAAATTCGAAAAAATGAAAGAGTTTTTTCTCAAGAATAGGGAAAACGACCAAAAAATCCTTCATTTTATGCACAAGTGTCAAATATTGGGATATACAAATGCATCTTTAAAGCCTATTTTTGAGACACTGTAATTTATTGTTTTATTCATGATTTTGTGGAACAAATTGTGAGGAGTTGGGGAACAATTTGAGGAAATTCATAGAGGTTTTTCTCAAAAACAAGTTCATCTATAAAAAAGTGCTCTTATTTTTTACACATGTGTTATAGTTTGGAAGTTACGAAGGTAAATTTGGGACTCAGGTTTCAGAGTTTTGACAAGCGAGTTTACTGCACAATCCAACTTTTGTTGCACATCTATATGAGACAAACTTATTTTCACATTTTGATATTTTGGGACCTTGTATAATTATGTTAGTGATCAGGATAGGGATGGATATGTGGATAAGTTTGATTTTTTGAAACTTGATGTTGCTAAGTTTTTGTCAAGCCTTAAGACATCATGATTCCAATTTGAGTTTGTTTCAATCTTCTTAGCAGATAGAATATATATTATATCTAGTTTTTTATTTTCCATGCAAGAAATTATTCCTACTTGTATTTAAGAAAAATAAGACATGACAAAAGGGTTCCATTGGGTCAAAAATGGAAGAGCTTGAGCCTATTTTGTATTGCATTATTTTTCCAAATGAATAGAAGAAGGTAAATGTTGTTTTGGACCGGGATTCATGTGTCATGCTTTACTGGTTTGTTTTCCTTCGTGAATCACATATAGTTTGTTTTCAAATTTGCTTCCAAATATAGTTTAATATTGTATAAGTTCTTCCTCCTTAGCTGAAAGAAATTTATTTCAGAATTCATGTATTTACTCTCTTTAATTTTCAGCTGATCATAAACGTTATTGTTCTTCTATGGAGAATCTAAATTCATCTATAGTTTGATGTTCATTTTTTCATTTTTCTCCTACCCCAATTATCCTTATCATACAAATAATATTAGATAAATCATTATTAGATGAATTGAATGGGTCCAATTTGGGTCATACTTGACATTATGGCTATGCCCCACATTTAACCCTTCATGTGCTCTTCACATGGCATTTTGGGAATAACTGCCCCATGGATGGCTATGATTCACTTCCCTTAATCCAACAGTAGGCCTTGATTAGGGTTTCATCGAAAACTCTTACCTCATTTGGCTCTTTCACCTTGGCCAAGTGTTCGCTCCATATGGTTGTAAGGTGCCTCGTTTCTCTGTACTCTATAGATGGTTTCCATCTGATGATTTCCATTAACCATCTGGTCAAGAGGGTTTTTGTGGAGTTTTTCCCATCACTTACAGTGCAAAGGTATTATTTCCCATTATGGTGTTATTTGAGTATTTTCTGCAATTTACCATGTGGCTCCTCTGAAAATACGACTTCCATTGTCTTATGACTTATACTTAAGGTGGGTGTGTCTTTTTATTCGCAGATAATTATGGTGCGTCTCGATCATTTAGAATACCTTTTGGAATGGTGTCTTATGGATTTTTTCCACCCCCTTGTTGTTTGAGGGATAGGTAATGACAAATTTACCATGAGAGTTTCATTTCTAAATAAAACCCTAACTCATTTAATTATTGATGACAGTTTCATTTCTAAATAAATCCCTAACTCATTATCATTCTAGGACACGGAGGCAATCTGGGGTTTTTCTTCATACCACGTGCACTATGCAGCTCAACGACAAGGAAACGAAATTTGTAAGCCCCC
Source organism: Pinus albicaulis (assembly GCA_034641835.2). Classification (NCBI taxonomy): domain Eukaryota; kingdom Viridiplantae; phylum Streptophyta; class Pinopsida; order Pinales; family Pinaceae; genus Pinus; species Pinus albicaulis. The sequence continues at coordinate 384,346,636 of CM076577.1, forward strand.
TCTCATATTATATCACAAAGAAAAACTTGGGCTTTTGTCATAATTTTGGTTATAGGTTTAGTCTCTTCCCATACAAAGCTTGGGATAGTTAATTTGATTTGCCAACCATTTTCATTTAGTTTTTCTGTGCAAATGGTATAATAACCATAGAATTTGTATTTATCAATTTAGGGTTTTTGAACCCCAGGATAATTTTGGTTCTATTATCTACCCCAATTCATTATATCATCACAGTCTCATTGCACCTCTATTTATTGTATTGTGCAGTTGTTGTTAACTTTTGAAGGTCGCCTTGGAGAGGAGCACCCTGCTCTTCGTTTTTTCTGAGAAAACACTTACCATTGGTTTCAATAATATGCAACAATTCAACAATTCTCATGTATTGTACTGATTTGAAATTCTTTTCTAATGAAATGATAAATTTGTTGACATCATAGGGTTCGAGTAGCTATATGTCTTGGGCCCTAATAGGTAAAATGGAATCCTGGGCCTCCATAGGTAAAAAGGAATTTATTACAATTCTCTTCTCTTTCTATATACTTCATTGTTCGAAATATTTCCCAAAGTTCTATCCCTAACTCGTGTCGTATGGTTCTAGGTAACACTCATGGTGTTTTGATAGAGGAATAAAATTTTGCCTTCGTTAAAGTTCCTATTCCTTTCAAAACTTTGATTCCGACATCAATTCCTACAGGTTGGAATATTTTTGCACTTACCTATCCTGGGTGACTATGCTGAATGCACAATTTATGGAAGTCAACAAGGGTTATCAAAACATTATTTTAAAGTTTCTTTGATTTCTCTATTTTGTTTAAATTCGAACTGTGATACTCAATTTTAACTCAAAAAATTTATGAATGAACATGGCCACCTAGGCCTTAAACTGTAATGGTTATTCGTTTCGTTGAATTTAATTACAAATATGAATGTAATAATTAACTATAATAATTATTATTTTCGTTGAATTTAATTACAAATGGTATTGTGCTATTTTTTAATAAATCATAAGGTCTCTATTTGTTTTATATATGAATTCGTGTATGTGTTTCTCTTATTATGAGAACAATAGGGTCTATGTAATTATTTGCGTATTGGTCATTATATGATTAAGAATATGTTATCTAAGAACTAGTTCTGGTTTAGGTGGATCTTGATGATAATATTCTTTTACCATGTTATTATTATGTATACATATATTTATTCATTCTTCTGCACTTTGGATTGTGTATGACCTACATTGGTTCTTATGTTTTAACATATTAATTTAATATTTCATGTATACATACATATTACATAATTAATGTATAGTTTTTACTATATAGTCTTCTTTTTTTTCTTAGCCAAAGTCAACATTTATAAGCTCTTTGATGGTAAATTCAACTTACCATTTTTAATTTATTATAATAATATATTAAAGTAGTTGTTGTGGGTGGAACTATTTCTTTTTATTTTAGTCATTATTTTTCAATGATTCAATACATCCTATGTAATTAGCTTTAGCATACTTTTGTAGAATGTAAGATTACTAGAATCATCCTATATAATTACCTTTAGCATACTTTTGTAGAATGTAAGATTACTAGAATCTTTACTTCAGTAAAATTTTAGCATAGTTTTGTATAATGTAAGATTATTAGAACCTTTAAAATTGTAGTTGTATGTATAAGTACAAGTACATTAAAGTACTATGTCTTTTATTTAATTTTCAATTAGACTTACAAAACAAATAGAAATGTATCATACATTAAGATATAATAATTATCATCTCTAGATTTCTTTTCTAGAAAGGAAATTGTTGCACCCTTATACACATAATCTATTCTTTTATCTTGAGTATTAGATTGACATAGTTTAATTGGATGAAACAAATTCTCTCTTACTATATATCTTTTCTTTTTTTTGAACCATTCATATTTTCCAGTAATAAATTCATCAAAATTTTCATGGAACAAGGGTTCAATAGAAATTATAATACCTATTAAAACTACCTTGGATAACTAGGAGATACTTTTCTACTTATATCATTAAGTTCACAACAAAATTCCTAAGGTACTTCTATATATTTATGTTTAGTATAATATAACTACAATCCTCTCAAATTCAATCTATTCATGCATCCTTAAATCTTTACACTCAAAAGATTAGGACTTAGTTCCAGATTTCTCTAGTTGCCAACAATTCATTTTAATATGTTTCTCCCATAAGCATGCATATAAAAATAGTAAATAGAGGACAATAATATATAAATGAACAAATAATCCTGCATGTAAATCTTGTAATATAAAATCTGAACACGAGTGTGGATCTGTAAATCTTGTTTGTTCTATCAACACACATTATTCAATGATTCAACATTAAAATAAGAATTAAATAGAGTTCCATCTAACTATTACTGTTTTAGGGAATATTACAACACTAAATTATCCAACAGTTTTCTCAAGCTAAGATCTTCTTGTCTTCAAGAAACAACAACCTTTTTGGTCTTTCAGTTGTTTATTTTATAAATTCTTCCTCTCATTTTTTCCTAGTACTTTTTTTTCTCAAAAAATATTCTTTTCTTTTTTCTTTAAAGTATATCTTTCTCTCACTTTGTGCTTTATTTTTATTTTTACCCCTCACTTTGTCTTTTATTTTTATTTTTACCCCACTTAACACTTAGTTGAAGCTAAGTGATTAAAATAATATTCCTCTCTCAATATATTAATATTTTTAATAGCTTTTTCCTCGAGAATTTTGAGATAATTTTAAGGAAGGTCCAACTTGTGGATTTTAACCACTAATCAACTTTTCATAAGGTGGAAAGAAGTATTCTAATACTTTATCACTCTTTCCTTAATATTTCCAATCAATTTATTTATTAACTCAACCATAAAAATTAATTACATCATCACACGTAGTTCTCATTCAAGATTACATAGCTAATAAATCCAAAAATAGTTTAAGAGTTAAAAATAGCCAAAGTATGAAAAATAAAGACATAGTGGTGTTACAAAGTCAATTCTCCTTGTCTCCCTTGGGGCTAGACTCTCTTAATAAGTATGCTAGAACTGAAACCTTTGGGTTGATTTTCCCAAATATTTCCTCAAAAAAAAAGGCCCAAGGGTTAGTTCAATTGGCTGAGGTATGGTTGCTAGAAAAATTTGTCATTAGGAAGTCACAAGATCAATTCTCCACAACATCCTAGAGGTTAGAATTTGATTAGTTTGGTTGGTGGAATTTCATCCCTTTGGGTTGATCTACTTGAATTTTCTTTGAAAAAAAAAATCAAACTATTATAGATTTATATTTGAATAATATTATTTAAAAAAAAAAGCATTTAAATTCATCGTACACAAAATCATAAATCACTATAATCACTAAAATAAAATCCATCAAATGGATCCTATACATAACTCCACATTTTGGTTGGTGGAATTTCATCCCTTTGGGTTGATCTACTCAAATTTTCTTTGAAAAAAAAAAATCAAATTATTATAGATTTATATTTGAATAATATTATTAAAAAAAAAAAAATTTAAATTCATCGTACACAAAATCATAAATCGCTATAATCACTAAAATAAAATCTAAAATAAAATCCATGAAATGGATCCTATACATAACTCCACTTCTTCGCAATTATGGAAACTATATAGAACCTCAATCCAATATCTTTCATCTTCTTCAAAATTTGGTAAAAATCATAAAAAAGTTACAAATATTTCCATTTCTCTCCCATAAGGAAAACTCAAACTTATTAGAAATGAATAAATAAAGTGTTAAAAATATATCCATTTCTTCAAAATTTGTTGAGAGTCTCTGTCTATTTTATCTCTTTATATAAAAGCAAACCCTTCTTTATCCCAAGAGTTATTCTTCTTCTGGGGTTTATCACCATGATTATTAAATGGATGTGCATTTTTTTCCATTAAAGAGGAATCCATATATGCATTTTTTTCCATGAAAGAGGAATGCAATCTCATGGATTTTCACCTTGAACAAAAATTTCATGCCTCTCTGCATGCGTACGTAGAAAGAAAAAATGGTCTCGGAGTTATAGTACCTAGAGAAATATGAATAGATTGAAAATTTTTCTTTTATTTCATCCATAATTTCACCTAATAAATTGAAAATGTTTCTTTTATTTCGCCCATTGTTTATTTTATTTCTTCTTAGTCCTTCTGGGAAGTGTATTGTCTGAAGGATTAGGATAAGCATATCCCATGTTGAGGGATAAGGAATACCATGGTAAAAACCATGGGTTATGAAAATATTGAGTTAGATAATGTTTAATTATTAATTTTAGTTTATCATTTTATTTTTATGTAAGTTGACACAGTCAAAATATTTACATGATAGTACATTACAACATCTCTTCCATACTGGGCTAGTGTAACACCCTCTTCCCACATCTACCCAAGTAATCGACCAACTGGGTAAACATGTGATGAGAGGATAATAATATGAGATTCAATCTCCTAGGTGACCTTAAGAAAGTTGAACCGATGGAAACACCAAAAACACACCTTACACTGCAACATTGATATCCCCAGGAGGTAACCCGACTTCCCAGAGCCATGTTCCCTCGAGGGGAACTGATTTTTAGCCCCTTTGAGGCTGATTCCTAGGCTTGTAAGAGAAAGGTAGCGGCTATGGACCCTATAATCGCGGGCTAGCCTTATCAAGGTAGCATCTCAGACCTAAACAATGAATTTTCTGCCTGTAGCTCTCAGATTTGTGCCACATTTTCAGCCCTTGAGCCCAGGTCACTGCTAAGAACTTCCTGTAACTTTAGGAGAGGGTAAATAACAATAAAACAAAAATATGGAAGCAATCACATAAACCGGAATCCATCTGAACCCACCCAGCGATGACAGGAATTTCATCAAACATGTCACAAACATAGCATCTGTAAGTATAAACAACAGATTTAAACAAAGGGTTCTCTTTCTTATCTAAGAATGGCTAAGAAGCATGGCTCGCCTACATCATAATTTATCGTACAATCAATTTCAGCATAGATACATGTGATATTCATTTACAGGAAAAAACATGAATAGATACATACATGATCATTGATTGAATACATGCTCATAACCAACATATTAATAACATAAATAAAATGGATACAATAGCAATAAAATCCATACATAAACTAGTACATTTGCATACCAAATACTGGAGAAATGATTTCTTCATTACTAAATGTAAAAAAACAACTAGAGATGGGACTTCCACGTTCCACCTGACCATAGATTGGTTGAGGCAAATATACTTCAGCCAATCACCCCTGTGCCATATTCCATGCATGAATATGGGACTTAAACCGAAATAACAAAACAGGGCATCCCAAGGCTAAATCACCTCACCCTCATCAATAAACGTGTAAATATCGGCTTTAGCATTATCTACCCCGATCACTAGGCCATCACAAGCATGAATATCACCAAATTCTCTTCGCCTAAACCGTGAGGAATTTTCCTATCTCCTAGTATCTCAGGATTTACCACAACCCACAGTCTGAATTAGGGATCACTAGGCCCTAAATCGAGACATACTCTCCAGGATTTACTACAATCCAAAACTCAGGGTTCCTAGGCCTATAATGGAGAGTAAACCACCACCTCTCAGCATTTACCACAACCCAATCCCAGATCACTAGGCCCTAAACCAAGGCAACAAACGAACCGGTTCTATATCATTTAGAGATTCACCTCACTTAGCTTTGAATCCATCCAGTGATCCAACTAAACAAAAACATCAAAACACAACAACACCATGGCTATCCGGAAATTGAAGGCTAGGTTGAATACAATGTCACACCTAGGAAAACCCATGCCAAGATAGAAAAGAACCACATGCAATACCATGCATGCCAAATATAGCAAGGAAAATACACATGAAATTGAATACCTGCCAAGAATCGTGTTTTAGCTGCTTGATTCCTTCTCCTCCTTTCTTGATATTTTCCTTCTTGCTCCAAATCTCTAAGTACGCCACACTCACCAAGAGCGCTCCAAGAATACTCTAAGTGTCCAAGAGTATGAGAGAGGTAATAATGAGAGAAAAAACCTTGCCAATTGATCCTTTGTATCATTTTTATCATTGATGCCTCTAATTTCTTCGTTTTCCATCATTTTCCTTCATTTTCCTCCTTGCATGCAACTTGTGACCTTCCACCTTATTTTTCTCCTATTTTCCATTATTTTCATAAATAAATTCTCCAAAAATACTTTTTTCCTCTTTAATTCCTTTGTCTTTTCCAACTTCCTTAGCCATAATAAACAAAATCAACACCCCCTACGATGTTTTTCCAAACATTCAGCTTGGAATACGTGTCCCATCAACTGTGGTTATTATATATTTTACATGAATGTTTTTACCAGGTTTGTTACAAAACCCTCCCCCTTGGGGGACACCATCCTTAGTGTTAAACCACACAAATACCTCAAGAAAACTGCTACAAAGCAACCATACTTCCCATGGAGCTTTATAGAATAGCTCATTGCAGTATTTAGAATGAATAACCTGCTCAAAAGAAAAAGTAATCATGGCAATCATATTGTGTATTGGAGCTTTATAACACATCTCATTATGGTATTTACAATAATATACACATATGGACATTTTCTACCCCGACAAATAAAAAGATATGATGTCTACATCTGTAACAAGGGAATCAGAGGCTCACACCTCCACCCATAAAGTAATACTAGGATTCACCTCCTTTCCAGGAAGTCCATTCCACTGCCAAATTCAAAACCGTATCTAATGTCTAGTGCTACAGTTACGAGCTCATTGTTCCAGGGAACACTCCCAATGTGCATTTAAGTCTATCCGCCAATGCTAATGACCAAAAAAAATGCATCTTGGCCTTCCCTTATCTACTACACAGTCCCTCGAGAAATCCATTCACCCCTTCAGTGTAGTCACTCACCTTCCAAGTTCTATTGGCACCTCCCTCTCGGGAAGTCCATCCCTTGGCAAGGCTTCCTCGCATCAGAAGTTCGAACAAACAAGGCATATACCTTCCTCAATACCATTATATCGGTCATAGCATGCTCATGGAAAACGATGGACACTATTGGGTAGCAATGTCCCACAATGGCCCTGCTCCTGAAGTGCTTTACCAACACATTTTTGCATATTTCAAATCCTTTTGTTGTTGATGCTAATGCTTGCAGTCAGTTTCAACCATCCCAAACAGGGAATTGCATGCCTTCCTATATCAAGCACATAATTTTCATTAGAATCAAAATAAATTGAAATAAACTCACATCATACCTCATCGGTAAGGTGCACTTGTACTTTTGTTTACTTCCTGACACACAATTCAAACTAGTTTTTTGATCAAACCATCATGTATAAACGTATCATATCAAGCTAGCTCAAAATGTAGCCATCATAGATCAAAATCATAAATCACATGCAATCATCATAAACCATAATCATAAATCACATGTAACCATCATAATTCAGAATCACATATCACATGCATAATAGAACTAAAGTAAAATATCGATACTTATCCTTCATCGGTCCTTACTTCTGCCTTTTTTATTTTTGTACACATGTCGGATCGGTTGCCACACCCGACAAGCACCTAGTGCATTCACCTCAACCATGCACACATACACACAATTCACAACACGTACATCCACACAAGGTGTATAACACCATACAATACATACACCCATGCCTGATGTACAACACAACATAATATATATGCCTATACATGGTGTACAACACAATAAATGTACATACACATACATCTGGAGAACAATACAACACAATACATATCCTACACCGACATACAATGCCTACACCTAGTGTACAACACAACACAATACATCTGCATACATATATGTACACAGAGTACAACATGACCAATACACATGTCACGATACCACGACTACACCATGCACATACATAGTACCACATGCTCGCAACACATGTATGACATGCACACAATACCACATGTATACCAGTACCATATGCAAAACATGTACATAGTACCACTTGTACACAACACTACATGCACAACATGTGCACATCATCACATGTACATGACACCACCTGCACAATGTGTGCACAATGCCAAATATGTTGGATTAGGGTCCCTTAGGACCGCACTTTTGGGTAATTAATAAGTATTTTTTGTAGTTTTGAGTCTTTCATGGTAATAAATGCACATTTCAAGGGGCTTTGGGGTGGGTTAAAGCCCCTTCATGAGTTTTAATGGTCTAAAGGGTAAAACTAGGAGTCGCAAACCACAATTTTTGGACCTTAGGATGAGTGCAGGATAAGATATAAATAGAAGTGTAGATCAAGTCGGATAATAAATTTTTAAGTAGGGTTGATAAGATTATGATATGTTCTGAACTTTGAAGTGAATCTATAAGTGTCTGTGTCTGAAAGGCTCATGCTGGTTGTGTGCGGACCCTGCTAGTTGTGTGTGCGGGTAAATCTGAAGAATTGTAAAGGGTTTTACACTTGTTGATGAATGAAGAAGTGTTTTGGATAATTTTGAGTACTAAATATATCTGTGATATGTTTCTGTGATCTGTTTTCTTATGATTTATGTTATCGGTGATTGGATCGGTTATGTACCTGTTTTAATACATAATATGAATGTTAAATTCATAGATATATTATTGTAAGACCTAAATATCAGTTTATTAAGACTATTGAATGGATTGCAAAGCCATTATTTGTGAGGGCGCATGGCAGCCTGCGTAAATTGACCTAGATATGTTTCTCATTAAGGTTTCTAGTGTGAAGGACAGTCGGGTACTATTAAAGATCTGTGGACACCCGCATCATTTCATTCTCTCTCAGGATGTGGAAACCTAGTTCCAGCAACCCCCCATACTGCTTCGGGTGAGACTTTGACCTACACAAGTAGGTCATTGTAGAAAAGGTTAGTAGTAAGAGGGTTTTTTTGGTTAAGCTTAACTTTGAACCTGGTTCAAGACCCCTCAAGCCAACAAATGGTTCCATTTCCAAGACCAAGATCATTTTGAGAGAGATTGGGTGATGTGGCAGTCATCAAAGATTGAGTTAGAAGACTGGTTTGAGAAAAAAATTCAAGAATTTTCCATTACGGAAAATAAACAGAATTAAGAAGTTGTCTATTGAAGATTGGAAATAGAAGTATATTTTCACAGAGGTTCACAAGATTTTCTTTGTGACCTTTGCACATAAATTACATGAGTGGTTATCAAGGTTAGCTGAGTTCCAAACCTGCTGGAAGGATGATAATGTCGCTCAATGGAAACCTGAGTTGATCCAACAATTAGAGCAGACTGATAACTCCATCACTCGCACTGTAGATCATTGGGTTGATAGCATTTTGGGTGGGTTTGTAACAAAGTTTGCAGTAGATCAGTTTGTGTCATATTTTGAAGATGTATTTCCTGGATTCTCCTAATCTAACAATTATATGCCACTGTTAAATACATTATCTCTTCTACTAAAATCTTTGAAGAAATTTAATCGCCAATTGAAAACACATGAAGAAATATCAATCACACATAACATTGATGTTTTTACTAGAAAGCATAAAGCTAAAAACCCCCACTATCATATATTATGTATATATCATGGACTCATGAAACAATCTCATACAAAACTCTAATCCAAGAGCTCTCGTACAATATACAATCGTCTTCACACTATCATACGAAAATTGGCAAATACATGCACCAATTTATCGCCTCCCGACAACTCCGCCTCAATCGCATAATCCCCTTTGTTTATCACAATCCCTCGAATGAATTCGATCCCCGCCTTGCCTTGACCGCAAAATCCTCATTGGCATCTCCAATGTGTGGGTTGCAAGAGTGCACCCATTAATGTCACAACTCGATATTCAAATTGTCCCTTTCACCTATCTCTCAATCGGGTCTCCATCGGATCCGACATGCATGTAGTTAACGTAGTAAATTCATTTGCATGTGAGATCACTCCATGTGAATTAATTTAATATTTAATTCACCGATCTCTCACTAATGTATCTTTTAGTTACAACTAGTTACAACTAGCATAATTGAGTTAAACTACTTTACAACTCACATAACTACACATCCAACTCGTTGCAACTTTGTATCACTTAGTTACAACGAATTCCACTTGCATGTCCCACCCTAAACCAACCTTAGAACTTGTAATTCCTTCACTCAACTAGTTTTCCATTTCGCTAATCGAAATCAAGTGATTCAAGATCATAGATTATTATTTATTGTCTAATTATAATTAATAGATAATAATAATCGACATGCATTCTATTTTTAGACACGCGATATATAAATAAACTTTTTGCCCATTCATCTAAAAATAGAAAACTCATCCATAAATAGAATTTTCTCACCATTCCAAAATAGACTTTCACTATAAATAGAACTTGCTCAACATTCTAAAAATAGACATACACCTAAAATAGCCTCATGACCCCACCTAGTGTAGTTGCTTAATTTTCACTAGGATCATCATCTTGTTGAATCTCAACACTCCCTCTCAACAAGAAAGGGATTATCCTTCACCCCGATCATGTCTCTATGGTATTCGAATTTTCTCCGGTGAGCGCCTTCGTCAAAATATTTGCATCTCGATCCTCCGTAGGAATCTTATGAAGCAACATGATCTTCCGTTGCACACAATTTATGATATGATGATATCGGATATCTATATGCTTAGATCTATCACGAAACACAGGATTAATCAAGAGTTTAATGAAACTCGATTATCACAATGAATCACCGTAGAGATCTAAATGAGAACCAAAAAACATCCATCTGGATCTTTCATATACATAGCCTCACATGCAACTTTTGACTTACTACCATGTATTCCACTTCCGCCGAATCGAGTGCCATGGATATCTGTTTTGTTGTACCAAGAAATAGTTGTAGATCCGATACTCAAGACCCCCTCCCGATGTGCTCTTTCTCGTTCATTGGGTTGTGTGCCTAATATGCATTCGTGAAGCCATGCAACTTCACCTCATCCGTATGTCCGTAGCATAAGCCATACTCGTATGTGCCTCTCGAGATATCTCGTGACATGCTTGCCCACCTTCCAAAAGAGCTTGGTAGGCTTAACCATCTCTTGATTAAAGCAGTTCCGCATATCATATGTCCGGTCTTGTATTTACTAAATACATTAGTGAACCCACTAACTATCGATAGACGTAGCATCCACTACCCTCTCAAGATGTAGCATCCTCTTTCCTCCAATTTCCTCGAAGAGGAGTATCCATGGGTTTGCAGCCCTCAATGTGAAAACTTACCAAGTATCTCCCTTACATACTTGCTTTAGAGACACAAAAATTTCACCTTTCTCACCGCCATATTTCCAATCCAAGGAAATAATGAATGAGGCCCATATCCTTCATCTCAAACTCCTTTGCAAGGTCCTCCTCATCTACTCACCGCATTAAATCATCAACATAAAGAACAATGATTAAAATCTTACCCTCCACCACAATTTGGTATAGTTTTGCATCTCGCCTTTACTCTTGGTGAAGCCAAGTCCAAATGAAATAGTTGTCGATCCGAGTGTACCAAGCACGAGGTGCTTGCTTTAGCTCATACAACGCTCTTTTGAGTCCGAACACATGTGACTCAATCGTCGAAGATCTCAAATCCTTTAGGCCGCTCAATGTACACTTCTTCCTCAATGATCCCATTAAGGAACTTAGTCTTCGCATCCATCTTATGAATGTGTCAACCCATCTACGTTGAGAGAGCAAGCATGGTCCTTATGGAAGAATACCGTGCAACAGAGTTGAAAGGTTTTCTTCATAATCAATCCCTCTTGATCGTGAAGCCCAGGCCACAAATCTAGCCTTTTATTTCTCAACACTCCCATTAGTAGCTTGCTTTACCTTGTAGTTCCACCTTGAACCTACCACCGGATTTACCAATCGGCCTTGGAACAATTTCCCAAGCACTATTTTTTAACAATGGAGTCATACCTCCACCATTGCATCTACCCATGTGGGCTCCCTCGCACTATTTCCTGAAAGGAAGATGGCTCAATCACAATATATTTACTCATGAGATCCATGTATCCAGTGAATCGACCGAGAGACTATCTCTGTCTACGTTGTGAAGTAGGGACTCTACATTCTCGTGCCGCATCAAGCTTCAACCTCTCGACCGTGGTACGCCTTCTACCAGCTTCCGATGTTTGGCTCTAAATGAGTGTACTCCTCCACTCCATGAACCTCCTCCCGTGGCTAATCCACATCTAGGGACTCATCTTTGGGAACCAAAAGTTCCTCCTCCGCATGTAAGTCTAGCTCCCTCTCAAGCGATAACTTCATGGCTTTCTCCTCATTGAATTTTATATCCCGTCGCACCACGCTCATTCGATTTTTTGGAAAATACACATGATAATTATGGGGGTGTTTCTATGTACCCCACAAATATCCCAACTTCAGCTATCACCCACCTTCTTCCTGGTGTTCTTGGTCACATGCACATAAACACGATAAGCCAAAAATTTTCAAAGTGAGAAACATCTCGATTTCTTACCAGAGAAAAATCTTCTTCAGGTGTATTCATGCTAAGTACTCTATGAGGAAAACAATTTTGTACATAAACTGCAGTGTTGCATGCTTCCGCCCACAAATGCATTGGTAGGCCCTCATCATGCAGCATCGCTTGTGAAGCACCCATGATAGTTTGGTTCTTCCTCTCCGCGACCCCATTTTGTTGTGGATTATGAGGCACTATGAGTTCTCTTCAAATTCCTTCTTTGCTACAGAAGTCTTTGAATTTGTTCGAGATTTATTCTCCACCATTATCGCTCCGTAGAGCCTTCACTTGCTTCCTGAGTCTTTTTCAACCAATGCCTTAAACTCATCGTAAATTTGAGAACATTTGATCCTTCTTCCATGAAGTAGATCCAGCATTTATGAGAAAAATTCATCAACAAAAAATAACATAATACCTCGTGTTTTGTTGTTGAAGCAACCTGAGAATGGTCCACACACGTCTATGTGAACTTCTCTAGGATCACCAAAGCACTGTTCTCCTTTCCATGAAAGTTAGACTTTACAAACTTTTCCCATAGTAAATCCCTTGCACCGATCTAACTCGCGCAAGTGTACCCTTTGGGAATTCCAGTTATAAATATGTCGCAAAATTCTTCGTGGCGCCATGGTCAAGATGGCCCGCCGCTTGTTCCATAATTTTCCCTCATCCCGGCTCACCACTTCTTCTCGCTTTGCCCACCATTTCGCCGTAGCCATCTACCTCTATCTTGTAGATATTGTTAACTCGAATCCCTATCCTCTTGCTTGATCCATTGTTTTATGTCACAGAAAGATTTTCCATCGCCGAAAACAATGTCATAGCCTTTGTCCTCCAACATCGCAACTAAGGCCAAGTTTTTCTTTAGACCTAGAACATGCATAACATATTTCAATTGAAATGGTTTGCCTCGAATCCCTCTAAAAGGTAATGGTACCAATGTCTGTCGCACTCGTATCTTCCATCGTCGCCTCATCTCTATATGCATTTGGAGATCTTTCTCTCCAAGTCACTAAAAATATCGTTATCTCCCCCGTCATGTGGAAGGAAGCACCACTATCAAGATACCACATTGATCCCATTGCGCTTGAAACCAAGCATGCGATCAAAGAGAAATCAAGTTACAATTGTGAGGCAAGGGCCTCACCCAGTACTACAACTTTAGCAGCTTTCTTGTTATTCTTTTTTTCCGTGGGCAATTAGTGGCAGATGCCCATGTTCGTGATCGTGAAAAACACTTCACTTTGGAAAAATACAACTTTTCTTGCCTTTATACTCGGATTTTGAATGGTATTTCTTCCCCTTCCCCTTTCCTTTCCTTTGCCAAACCAAGCACAATCCTCTTCATCATCATGCTTTTATGAAGAGTCATTCTCGATGTTCCACCCGAACTCCTCCTACACTAGATCCGACCACCGGCTGCTCCCAATCCGACAATTTTTTCCTACCCATTGATAGAGTCTTGATAACTATGCCAACTCTTAGGTAGTCCCAAGAGATCCAAGCTCACCAAATCATCCTCAGCAACCATGATTCCCACACTCCCCATTTCATCCCAAAATTGATAAAATTTGTGAGATACTTAGGAATATTTTTCGCCTTCTCCATCTTCATCTTTTCTCGAGTTTATCCTTCGGCGCCAATTTCCTATGGTCCCCGCCGCTTTGGAAAATATCCTTCAAATCCTTTTTACATCGCAAATGGAGTATCTTTCCCATGAAGGCTTGATACAATATGGTCTCGCACATCTTCCAACAGAATCCTTCTCGTCTTCGCTACTTTATTTTTCCGTACGTCAAGTAGGCAAGCATCCGTCGAAGTGGACTTAGGAACATCATTGTCGATGAATTCCTTTCAAGCCATTATCTTCAAGTATTGCCTCCATCCCGTGCTTCCATGAAATGTAGTTCCAGCTCTTTCCCTCGAGTGCATACTCTAGCCGCAAACCATTGAAAACCATTTCAATGTTTACTCAACTATCACACCAAGAAATTCTTGCAAAGAAATTCAAATTGTTTCCACTCAACAAACTCAACTCATCGTTTCAATATTTCCATCTTCTTTGTCTCGATACCATGTATAAATTTTAATACAATTATTTATTGCATGGATTTTTTTGAGATTCAACAAGATGATGAGCTTAGTGAAAAGAGTCGCCTTTCACTATGGGCCCGCAGGCTATTTTTTTGGCGCAAGTCTATTTTTAGACTATGTCTATTTTTTAGACATGGTGATCATATTTCGTGGTTGTAGGATGATATTTGTGGATGGTTGATCAAGTTGGAAAAATAGATGAAATTCTATTTTTAGAATATTAGGGCGAAGTATATTTATAGATTGCTGATCTAAAAATAGATGCATGTTGATTATTATTAGCTCTTAATAATAATTAGACACTAAACAACAACTTATTCTCTTGGAGCACTTTGTTTCAGAGTACGGATGTGGCACATTAGTGGATCTGAGGGTAATTATGCAATGCATCGAGCTAATGCATGGAGGACTCAAATATAGAACTCAAGTGGCGTAGTTATGACACAGTTGGAAGAAGTAATTATGGAGTTGTATTTAGTTTAACTTAGTTAGACTTAGTTGAGCTAGTTGTATCTAGTCTAACTCGAATGATACACTAGTGAGAGTGGAGTGAATTAATTAGTTAATTAATTCAAAAATAATAACTCATTAATCAAATAAAAAATACAGTAGTTAACCACAGCAGGCATGGCAGCTTTAGTGGAGACCCAAGTGGAGAGATAGGTGAAAGGGAAATATGGACTATCTCGTTGGGACTATAGTGATGCATTGATTGCATCACACACACATTGGAGTTTCCAATGAGGATTGTGTAGTCAAGGCAAGAGTAATTAAAATGCATTCAAAGCTATTATTTAGTAGGGATTGCGCAGTGAGGTACAAGCAGTGGCAGTAGATTGGTGCATGGATTTGCAAGATTGTTCTCGATTAGTGTATGACAATTGTACTCTGTACTAAGAGCTTGATAAGCTTTGTATGAGGATTGCTCATATGATTCCATGATACATAATATATATCCGGGGTTTTCGGCTTCAGCTTTCCGTTAAAAACTATGTTATGTGCGATTGATTATTTTTTGTTTATGCTTCACGTGTGTGTGCAATTGATTTTTCCGCAAAAAGATTAACAAGTGGAATTGATTCAAGTATTTTTGCACAAAGTTAAATAGTGTGAGATCAAGTGAATCAAGGACATATGCATGCTTAGTGCATATAATTTCTACATGGTATCGCAGGGTTTTTGATTGAATATTGCAATTGTGAAGTGATTTTAGCCGGTGGACAATTCGAATTTGCTATAGAAGATTCTTGATGCAGAAAGTTGAGTATACATTGAAATGTATTTCAATGGGTTGCGATTGGAGTATGCCCTTGATGGGAGCTTTGAATTACATAGCACTGGAAGGATAGGATGGAGGCAGTGCCGGAGGATAATGGGCATCAAGGAGTTCATCGATAGCGATGTTCCTAAGACGAGATCTAGCGATGTTGCATTACTTGACGCATGGCAAAGAAGACAACAAAGACGAGGAGAATTTCAAGGAAGGTGTGAAGGACCATATTGTGTCTAGCCTTCATGGGAAATCCACTCCATTATTAATGTGGAAGGCTTTGACAAACTTGTTCCAAAGCGTAAGTGACCAAAGGAAGTAGGCACTTAAAGACAAGATCAGAAAAATAAAAATGGAGAAGGGCGACGGGTATTCCAAAAATACCTCATGAAGTTTTTCCATCGTAAGGATGAACTCGGGAAGTGTGGGAGGGTTATTGTTGATGAAGAATACTTGGTGAGCTTGGCTCTCCTTGGGCTTCTGAAGAGTTGGCATAGCTACAAAGACTCGCCAATGGACGGGAGAAACTGTCGGGATGGGAGCGAGTTTGGTCGGATCTTGTGTAGGAGGAGATAAGGCAAGGGTACCATTAGGGGAATTTTGAGGTCTAAAATGGGCCTCCTAAGGAAAAATGTACAATCAAAATTCACTTTATGAGAACCAATCACATTTTATGGGGATGGCATCATCCCTAATGGTTGAGGTGGCATTGCTTGAGTTAAAAGTACTTACTTGTCACATTCTCAATGGTGGATGAAAATCCATGGTTAACCATGGTAGTTCTCTAAGTAATTTTAAAGTCAAAGTAAAGTACTGGATAATAAATTTCATTTCACACTTTTTTGAATAGAAAATATATTATTGTCATTTCCATATTTCTTTGAAAAAAACAATGCATATGCCTATACATTTATTATATTATATTATATTTATATAGTATATTAATTACATGTTATTATACAATTTAAATAATATAAAATTTAATTAATAACATATAATATAATTAAGAATTTATAAATTTATATTTATATTTTATTTTAAGTTATTTAAGTACAAAGGACAAATGCATTAGTTGTTCAATGATAATAACTTTTCTTGAAAAGCTCATTCTTATTTATAGTCACATCAATACAATTATTTTATTAATTTTTATTTTGGTACAAATTTTGAATTGAATTTAACTATGGTTACATGGATTGTGGTGCAAAAAGTGAATTGAAAATTCACAAATATTATTTTATTGGTTTAGCTATTATTTTATTATTTCCTTAAGAGGCCCATTTTAGACCTCAAAATTCCCCTAATGCAAGGATGGATCTTCATCGAAGAATGAAGATGAAGAGAATTACGCTTTGGCTGCCAAAGCAAGGAAAGGGAAGGGGAAGAAACATCCTTCAAAATCCAATGCTAAAGGCAAGAAGCAGGATTTGTCCAAAGTGAAGTGTTTTCACTGTCACGAACATGGGCATTTCGCCACTAATCGTCCACAAAAGAAGAAGAACAAGAAGGCTACTCGATCCGTCAGCTGGGGATGCCTTAGCCTCGCAATTTGAGCTTGATTTCTCCTTGATCTCTTTCTTTGTTTTCAAGCTCGTATGGGATTAGTGTGGTATCTTGATAGTGGTGTGTCTTTCCATATGACGCGGAGACAAAGAGTTGTTTAGTGACTTGGAGGAGAAGGACCTCCGGATGCATATACAGATGGGGAGACGATGGTTGGTACAAAGTGCGATTGGCATTGGGACCATTACCTTTGAGAGGGAGTCCGAGTAATCCATTCTTGTTGAAGAATGTCATGCATGTTCCCGGGAGTCCGAAGAAGAACTTGGTCTCTGGCCGTAATGTTGTAAGACAAAGGTTATGATGTTCTTTTCAATGAGGGAAAAGCCTTCCTTCGACATAGAACAACGATGTCAAACCAAGAAGATAGGGGTTTAAATTAACAATCTCTACAAGTCGGAGGTAGATGGTTGCACCGCAATGGTGGGCAAAAGTAGAAGAAGTGGTGAGTCGGGATGAGGGCGAATTATGGCACAGGGAGATTGGGCCATCTTCACCATGGCGCTTAAAGATTTTGAAGCATATTTCTCACCGGACTTCCCAAGGGTAATTTTAGTGCGGTGATCGACGTGCAAGGGATGTACTATGGGTAAGTTTGTGAAGACCACCTTTCATGAGAAGGAGAACCATGCTTCGGGGTGATCCTGGAGATTATTCACACGTACGTGTGTGGACCTTTCTCAATTTCTTCAATAGCAAAACACAGTGTTTTATGTTATATTTGTCGATGAATATTCTCGTAGATGTTGGATCTTCTTCATGCAAAAATAAGAGTGAAATGTTCTCAAAGTTCTATGAGTTCAAGGCATTTAGTGGAGAAGGAGTCAGTGGAAGCAAGTGAAAGCTCTACGTGAGTGATAATGGTGGTGAATACATCTCGGGCGAATTCAAATACTTCGTAAAAAAGGAAGGAATTCAAAGAGAACTCATAGTGCCCTCATAACCGACATCAGAATGGGGTTGCGAATAGAAAGAATAGAATGATCGTGGGTGCCGCATGAGCGATGCCGCATGACCAGGGCCTACCGATGAACTTGTGGGCGGTATATGCAACATCACGGTTTATGTGCAAAACCATTGTCCTCATAGAGTACTTGGCATGAGTACACCTAAAGAAGCTTTTACCGGTAAGAAGCCTCGCTATTTCTCATTTTAAGATTTTTGGCCCACCTATTTACATTCATGTGACAAACGACGCCAAGAAGCCGGAGCCGACCGTATAAGTTGGGATATTTGTGGGGTACACGAAACAACCCATAATTATTGTGTGTGTCCGACACTGATGACTCGTTGTAGCGACGGATATAAAATTCAATGAGGTGAAAACCATGAAGTTGTCGCATGAGAGGGAGCTACACTTGCATGTGGAGGAGGAACTTCTTTGTTCCCAAAGATGAGCCTCTAGATGTGGATCGGCCCACAGGATGAGATTCATGGAGTGGAGGAGTCCACTCATGCAAAACCAAACATCGACAAGGCAGAAAGTGTACCACGAAGCTAGAGATCGAAAGCTTGTCCGCGATATAATGTAGGAGTCCCTACATCACACAGCAGACAAGAGACGAGCCACCGACCGATTTAACGGATACATGGATCTTATGAGAAAGTGTATCATGACAGAGCCATCTTCTTCTGAAGAAGTAGTGCAGAGCCCACATGGGTAGATGCCATGGTGGAGGATTATGACTCCATTGTCAAAAAAGTGCTTGGGAGATTATTCCAAGACTCGGTGGGAAAATCAATTGTAGGATCAAGATGGATCTACAAGGTAAAGCAAGCCTGTTGATGGGAGGGTCGAGAAGTATAAGGCAAGATTTTGTTGCCCGGGGCTTCTCACGGATCGAGGGGATTGACTATGAAGAAACCTTTCCACCCTATTGCACGACATTCTTCCAGCATGCGTACCATCCTTGCTCTCCTAGTGATGGGTTGGCACATTCATCGATGGATGATGAAGACCCGTGTTCCCTTAATGGGATCATTGAGGAAAAGGTGTACATTGAGCAACCTCGAAGGATTTGAGATCTTTAGCGCTGAGTCGCATGTTTGCGAGTGCCTCAAAAGTGCGTTGTATAGGGCTGAAACAAGCACCCCGTGCTTGGTACACTCATATCGACAAATATTTCACTAGAATTGGCTTCACCAAGAGTGAGTGCGTATGCAAACCCAGTACAAGATTGTGGTGGAGGTAAGTTTTTTAATCATTGTACTTTATAGTTGATGATTTAATACTAACAAGTGATGAGTAGTTGATACACTCATGCAAGGCAAGATCTGCTAAAGGAGTTTGAGATGAAGGATTTGGGCCTCCTTCATTATTTCCTTGATTGGAAATATGGTAGCGGGAAGGTGAACTATTTGTGTCTCAAGGCAAGTATGCTCGGGAGATACTTGAAGAAGTTTCACTTGCAAGGCCGCAAGCTCTATCGACACTTCTCTTCCCAGGAAATTGGAAGAAAGAGGATGCTACATCGCAGAGGTAGTGGATGCCACTATTTATCGACAGCTGGTGGGTTCACTCATGTATTTAGTTAATACAAGACCGTACATACGCTATGCGGTGAACTCAGCTTTCAAAAAGCGATGGTTAAGCCTACCAAGCTCTTTTGGAAGGTAGGCAAGCATGTTTTGAGATATCTCGTGGGCACATCTAAGTATGGTTTATGGTACGACATGTATTTCGGATGAGGTGAAGTTTCATGGATTCACGGATGGTACTGGAGGTGAAGCCCAACGCACAAAAAGAGCACATCAAGAGGGATTTTTCGGATCGGATCTACGATAGTTTCTTGGTATAGCAGAAACAAAGATTCGTGGCACTCAGCTAGTGGAAGCCGAACACATGGCAACAAGTCAAGCTACATGTGAGGCTATCTAGATGAGGAAGATTCTCGGTTAGTTTGTTTGGTTCACATTTAGATCCCACGTTGATACATTGTGATAATAAAAGTTGCATCAAACTTTTGGTTAATCATGTGTTTCATGATAGATCTAAACATATTGATATCCGGTATCATCATATCATAGATTGTGTACAAAGTAGTAAGATCGTGTTACTTTCAATACATTCCTACATGAGGATCGGGATGTAGATATTCTAATGAAGGCACTCACTAGGAGCAAATTCGAATACCATAGAGGCGGGATTGGGGAGTGAAAGATAATCCCTATCTTGTTGAGAGGGAGTGTTGAGATTCAACAAGATGATGAGCTTAGTGAAAGAGTCGCTTCACTAAGTGGGCCCGTAGGTATTTTTTGTGCAAGTCTATTTTTTAGACTATGTCTATTTTTTTAGACATAGTGATCATATTTCGAAGTTGTAGGATGCTATTTGTGGATGGTTGATCAAGTTGGAAAAATAGATGAAATTCTATTTTTATAATACTAGGCTAAGTCTCATTTATAGATCACTGATCTAAAAATAGATGCATGTCGATTATTATTAGCTCTTTAATAATAATCGAACACTAAACATCAACTTATTCTCTTTGAGCACTTTGTTTCAAAGGCACAAATGTGGCACATTAGTGGATCCCGAGGGAATTACGCAATTCCCAAGTATTTACTAGAGCTAATGCATGGAAGACTTCAGTTAGAACTCAAGTGGCAAGAGTTATGACACAATGGAAGAAGTAGTTATGGAGTTGTATTTAGTTTAACTCAGTTAGACTCGGGCTTGAGCTAGTTGTATCTAGTCTAACTAAATGATACAGCTAGTGAGATGGAGTGAATTAATTATTTAATTAATTCAAAAAATAATAACTCATTAATCAACATAACAATATAGCAAGTTAACTACAAAGCATGACAGGCTTTAGTGGAGACTCTGAGAGATAGGTGAAAGGGGAAAGATAGACTATTTGTTGTGACTATAGTGATGCATTGATTGCATCACACACACATTTGAGTTGCCAATGAGGATGCGCAGTCTAAGGCAAGAGTATTTCAAATTAATTCAGAGCTATTTTTCAAGATGGGATTGCACAAGTGATAAAGGGCGTTAGTAGGTGGTATAGATTTGTGCATGGATTTGCAAGATTGTTCCCGATTAGTGTATGACGTATTGTAATCGTATCGAGAGCTTGATAATATTTGTATGAGGATTGTCATATGATTCCATGTTACATAATATATAGTTGGGGTTTTTCATCTTCGAAGCTTTCCCAGCTTAAAAACTGTGTTATATGCGATTGACTATTTTTTGTTTATGCTTCACATGTGTGTGCAATTAATTTTTTCCGCAAAAAGATTAACAAGTAGAATTGATTCAGTATTTTGCATAAAGTTAAATAGTGTGAGATCAGGTGAATCAAGGACATATGTATGCTTAGTGCATATAATTTCTACGAGATTCTCCCGATATAAAAATTATATGCCACTCTTAAATACGTAATCACTTCTACTAAAATCTTTGTGGAAATTTAATTGCCAATTGCAAACACATGAATAAAAATCAATCACGAGATAACATAGATTGTTTTATCGGGGAAAGCATAAAGATAAAAAACCCCACTATCATATATTATGTATATATCATGGATCATGAAACAATCTCATACAAAACTCTAATCCAAGAGCTCTCAGGGTACAATATACAATCATCTCTACACTGTCATATAAAAATTGGCAAATACATGCACCACTCTATCGCTCTCCCCGACAAACTCCTCACCTCCATCAAGCAATCCCCGCTCGATCACAATCCCTCGAATGAATTCAATCCCGATTTGCCTTGACTACGCAATACTCATTTTCATTTCCATGTGTGTGTGGTTGCAAGAGTGCACCCACTAATGTCACAACTGATAGTCAAATTGTTCCTTTCACCTATCTCTCAACCGGGTCTCCACCGGATCCCGACATGCATGTAGTTAACAGAATAAATCTTCGCTTGCATGTGAGATCACTCCATGTGAATTAATTTAATATTTAATTCACTAATCTCTCACTAGTGTATCTTTAGTTACAACTAGTTACAACTAGCACAACCGAGTTAAACTACTTTACAACTCACATAACTACACATCCAACTCGTTACAACTTTGTATCACTCGCTTGCAACGAAATCCACTTGCATGTCCCACCAACCAACCTTATAACTCGTAATTCCCTTTCTAGAAACCGGGGTTTTTCCACATCATTTAACTCGAAATCAAGTGCTTCAAGATAATAGATTATTAATTATTGTCTTATTATTATTAAGAGATAATAATAATCAACATGCATTCTATTTTTAGATAGGCGATCTATAAATAGACTTTGCCCATGCATATAAAAATATTAAATCATCTATAAATAGAATTTTCTCACTATTTTAAAAATAGAATCATGCTATACAAATATAATTTACTCAACATTATAAAAATAGACATACACCTAAAAAATAGCCCTCGTGGGCCCCACCTAGTGTAGTTGCTTAATTTTCACTAGGATCATCATCTTGTTGAATCTCAACACATGCGACATGCAACACTTCTCTACTATTTTTTGCACATGAAACTCTTACATGCAACACTTCTCTAGTGTTTCTCACACATGCAACACTTTTTTGAAACTAAATAGTCTCCAAAAAAATTGAATCAATATAATGCATTTGTCATCTTAGTCTTCCGAGTTATGCTAGCTATCGCACATGTCTATTGGACTCTCTACACTTCTTGACATCTCGCATCCATGCACTCTTTCACCTGTCGCCAAATCTGATTTTCGCTCTAGTATCTCACACCCGTCACTGCGATTTTTATCCTCCTCACATCTAACTCGCGTCAATCTAATCGATCCTTCCTACTATCATGTAGTTTTGGGCTCTCATAGCTAGGTTTGATCCATGAGACACACCATCTCATTGAACCTCGGCCAAATTTATTCTTGGGATTAATTCAAAGACATCGCCCCTCAACTCCCACCTAGAGGTATAGTTTCATGTAATCCCTCTACCCTTCTGGCTCGAAATTTCCCCCCTCCTAGAGGTCTCTACATGAGTGGTTTCTACCTATCCATGATCCTCATCTTGTGGTTGCTCCACATCTTGAGGTTCATCCTTTGGAGCCAAGAGCTCCTCTTCTGCATGAAAATCAAGCTCCCTCTCAAGGGAATTGCATGGATTTCTCACACTTCCCCATGGTACATCCCTTGCATGTGTCTATCTGCACAAGGGTACCCTTTGGAAGCCCCATAGAAATCTGTTTCATGACCTTCAAAGCTCCGTGGTGTAGATGGCCCAATCTCTTGTGCCATAACTCACCCTCATCGTGGCTCACCAATTTGTATGCTTTATCCAACAATGTTGAAAAGCCATCTACATCAATTTTTTAGAGATTCTTCACATGAATCCTAAGCTTCTTGGCTTTTCCTGTGGCTTTGTGTCGAAGGAAAGCTTTCCCTTCACAAAAAACAACATCATAGCCTCTATCCTCCAAAATTGAGACTTAAACTAAATTATTTTTTCAAGCCTCGGGTACTGCATTACATCTTTTAATAAGAAGGGTTTACTCGACTATCTTTTGGAAGGTAAACTCGTACCAATCTCGATAGCATTTTATCGTCCCCGTCATCACCCATTTCGATATGCATCCGGAGTTCCTTCTCCTCCAAGCTACTCGAAAAGTTCTTTTGTCTCCCATCATGTGGAAAGATGCACCATTATCCAAGTACCACATTGATCCCATCACACTTGACACAATGCATGTGATGAGAAAAAAATTCCAACTCAAATTGCGAGGTCAAAGCCTCACCAATCGTCAAATCCCTCGAAGCCTTATTCTTCTTCTTCTTTTTTTGGATAATTTTTGGCATAATTTCCATGCTTGTGATAAAGTGAAAACATTTCACTCGGACATGTCATGTTCCTTGCCTTCTTCGCCAGCCTCTGATTTGGAATAGGATTTATTTCCTCTTTCCCCTTCTTCGCCTTACCATCAAGGCACAATTTTATTCATCATCCGTCTTGAGATGAAGATCCATCCCCGGTATTCTACCCGAATTCTTCTGTACTCAAATCCGACCAAAGTCGTTCCCAATCTGTAGCTTCTTTCTCCCATTGACAGAGTCCCGATAACTATGCCAACCCTTGGGAAGGCCTAGAAGAGCTAGGCTCACCAAGTCATCATTCGCGGCGAATTCGATGCTCCCAAGCTCATCTTGACATTGGAAAAAATTGGTTAAATATTTCGAAAATAGTGTCATATTTCTTCATTTTGATTTTCCCGAGCTTGTCTTTCAGTCCCAATTTTCTATGATCATCGCATACTCCGAAATGTATCTTTCAATGATTTCCACATTGCATATGGAGTCGTTTTTCCATGGAGACTTGAGACAATGTGGTCTCATACTCCCTCCAATAAGATCCTCCTCGCCCTTTGCAACCTTATTTTTTCCAAGCATCAATATTTTTGGCATCTCGCACTAGCGAGTTTGAGAATGTCATTATCAATGAATTATTTCAACCCATTATCCTCCCAGTAACTACCTCCATCCTTTCTTTTCTTTGATGCAATATAATTAGATCTTCCATTGAGTGCATACTCCAATCTCAAGCCATCTGAAAGCCATCTTGATCCATTGTCGCACAAATGAATACTTCGCTAAATTAGAATGTTATTTCAAAATCACAAACTAAATTTCTTCTCCACTATAGTGATTTCATGTGGTCTAATACCATGTAGAAATTATAAAAACATATGTATATCAATGGATTCAATCCAATCAAGCAATGTATTAAATTTAGATATTGAATCCTTCTACAAATCAATTACGTGAAAAATAAACATAGTCACAATCACAACAAGTAAAGAAATAATCAAATCAAACCACAAGACAGATATTTTCTCTGGGGAAAGCTTGTTGCTCAAAACCCCTCCGTATTATATTGTGTATTCACCAAGGAATCATGAAACAATAACAATGCACTCTTCTCACAAGAGTCTCCTACACTCTCTACAACTGTGTCACACTGTCCTAAAAATAACTGACCAACACTTAGCCAAAGTCTCAGCCTCTAAACATCATGCCTTGCTTGTGAAATTATCGATGAGTGCAATCCCTATTCTTTAGAAAAAAAATTTCTTCCAAAAATGGGCAAGGATCATGGATGTCTAGTTGCATGCGAGCAACCTACAAATCACACAACTCGATAGTTAACATCCTTTTAACCTTTGTCTCAATTGGGTCTCCACTCAGAATTTACATGTATGCAGCTATTAATAGTAAATCATAAGTTGCATGGAAGATCATTGATTGTGAATTAAACAATGTTTAATTCACTTGATCTCTCACTATTGCAACACATAGTTCCAACTAGTTCAACTGACTCTAAGTCACCTAACTCGAGTTAATAGATTACTCATTCATTAATGTTAAGTCCCTATATTAATATTGTAGTCCCTTATTATGTTAGTGTAGCCCCCACTTATTGTTATTATTGTACCCTTGTAACCTCTATATTGTTATTATTGTGCCCTTAAATTATTATTGTTAGGCTCGGCTAGATTACATTGTGGCTACTAGGATTACATATATGGCCCCCATGGACTCATATATATAGAAAGGAGGTTTTGTAAATTGTATCATCCAAGAATTGTTCATTTATGTAATGTATTGGAGGTTTCTCGAAGAGGCTCATTTCTACATGCTAGATATCTCTTTTCTTCTCTTTTTGGAGCCGGTTACACAACATTTGGTATCAAAGCTTGGGATTCTAGGTTTCGCTGCTCCAAACAGTCATCGTAGCATTTTTTGCTATAACTTTTTTTTCTACGAAGTTTCGAAGCTGAAATTTTTAGGGTGCGAAGATGAAATCGAGGAAGATTTTCTATAAATTTTAGAGCTTGGTTCGCAATATTGTCGGGAGATATCATCCGTGCAAGTTAGGTCTTTTTTTCACGCTCCTAAATAGGTCATCGTGGCATTTTTTCTATAAATTTTTTTTCTACGAAGGTTCAGCAATCTGAAATTCGTATGGTGCGTAAGCTGAAATCCCTGAGGAAATTTGTCAAAACATTTCAGAGCTTGGTTCGCAATATTTTTTGGAGATATGATCTCGTGGAAGGTAGTGATTGTTCAAAGCTCTCGAATTGCATCTCAAAGAGGTGATCGTGGGAAAAGTTCAATAACTCTTTCCTCTCGGGCAAAATGATTTGAGTGCCGTAAAAACTTTGGTCACAATTACATGGACTTTAGTTTCTTGGCTATCAATTTCAGAGACAAAGGATGAAACAAAGGACACGTGGCAAGTCCTACAAGTTTTCATCGAAACTGTACTCCGTAATTAGGTCATCAGGAGATTGGACACAACTTTAGTCTTGGGAATCAAAATTAGGTCGAGACTCGTGACATTTTAAAGAAGCTTCAGAGAGGCTATTACAGGATGAATTTTAGATATTAAAGATTTTCAATTAGAAATATAATTCAATTTCAATATCGAGCTCCTCAAAGCAAGTAAAAAGGTGTGTATTGTTTTTTCCCGAATCGCATAAATCTTGTTTGAAAAATTAGCTTTGAAGTGATTCCAAGGGCCTATTGAGCATATATTTCAGTATTTCATTCTGAAATTCCTCCTAAAAAAGAATTCAACACCCATCAAAACCCCTCAAAAATCTATACTATGATGCATGAAGTGGAAGAATTGTATGATGAGATATCAAAATTACGTACCAAGTGCAACAAATTTCGATCTTACGAAGAGCAACCGAAGCCGACATAGATGGTTTAAAAGAAGAAATGGAGGCTAATTTGGATGGTTTGAAGGATAAAATAATATCTAATATGGGTGATAAATTAGTGGAAGATGACATCGAGTATCAACAACAAGTTCTCCAACTTCAAAGGATAACCTAACTTTGGTGCAGTAATCTAATGAAACAACAGGAATATCAACATCACATCGAAATAAGTTCGTTGGACAAATACAAAAACAAGAACTCGACAAGTACGATCAATTTTAGAGTATCTAAGCAAGTGGGAAGAACTTTCCCGTAAAAGATTCCACATGGGAGGATGAGAATTTTATACAAAAGCATCAAGAAATAATCAAGCGTTGAGGACAACACTTGTTTGAAGGAGAGGGGCATGTTAAGTCCCTATATTAATATTGTAGTCCCTTATTATGTTAGTGTAGCCCCACTTATTGTTATTATTGTACCCTTGTAAACCCCCATATTGTTATTATTGTGCCCTTAAATTATTATTGTTAGGTCGGCTAGGATTACATTTAAAGCCTACTAGGATTACATTATGGCCCCATGGACTCCCTATATATAGAAAGGAGGTTTTGTAAATTGTATCATCCAAGAATTGTTCATTTATGCAATGTATTGGAGGTTGCTCTCTCGAAGAGGCTCATTTCTACAGGCGTCACATATCTTTTCTTCATTTTTGGAGCTGGTTACACAACAATTAAACTAATGCACCAACTACAATCGAACTCCATAACTAATAGAATTACTCTACATAGCTCACCAACCACCCTCTAACCGGAAATACATGAGCTAATCGAGTTTATCACACTCGCTAAATATTACAAGTGATCATGAGATAGTATTACATTTTTATTGTCCAATTTAATTAAGGGATAATTAAATTTGACACATATCCAACTTATTAAATAAATTGAATTTCACACTAATGTATCGTTAGGACCCATCACTACATCGACGTGTGATCCCACACTAGTGTAGGTGCTGCTCATGTTTTTTTTGGATGCCAAATTCACTATTTCTTGTTGCAAACTTCAATAGCTCTTGTCACATGTGCACACAAGCCTATGAATCAAATAGAAGATTGACTCACGGGCCAAAGCTTTCTTAAAGTTGCCATGAAATTGGAAGCCGCACCTGCAGCTGACTGACTCAAATTCGAAACTCGCAAATCTAAAATCAATTAGAAGTGATGCACTTATAGATCCATAATCTGTACAGAGATAGAGGGAAGGAAGTTGGGCAGTATATGGTGTATATGTTGGAAGGGTTCTAGGCACACAAAAATATCGTAGTATTCCCTTGTTTTAAGATTACATGCAGGTGGGGAGGGCCAAATCCATCTGCACCCTATGGGATGTTGCGGGGATCGAGTGGTACTCCCACGTCGTGTTGTGCTAACTCA
This sequence comes from Pinus albicaulis, assembly GCA_034641835.2. NCBI lineage: Eukaryota > Viridiplantae > Streptophyta > Pinopsida > Pinales > Pinaceae > Pinus > Pinus albicaulis. The sequence continues at coordinate 384,375,172 of CM076577.1, forward strand.
TAAGGTATTTGGATGGCATGACACAAACCATTTCCCTCGATTAGGAAGTTATGCCGAACGACAGCATAAATGTTGCGGTTTTTCTCCTAAGTTGGCCACAATGAGTACCACTGTCGCACATTCGAGCTAATGATGGACAAAGGCCAACCTCTATAGTGTGTGAGTCCCGACCCATCTTTCACCAAAGCATCTCTCTTCGGGCGTGAAGGATCTCTAGCAAGAGGAAGGGGAGGAGGGAGAGGTGGAGGTCAAGTCGTGGAAGAGGAAAACTAATTTGCTATAATTATGGAGACGTTGGACACTATGCGCACAATTTTCCAAACCTTGCCCAATATTATTGAGGTATTACAGATAATTTGATCGTGTTATTGAATATTTTCCTTTTTTGATTGCTAGAATGTATGAAAAGAAAAGAAAAACGCCTACGCAGTAACGTACAAGATGGTTAAAGTTGATCCGCGATATGATGACCCAAGTGTAAACATAATTACACAAAGTGGTGTTGCCACCGGAGAAGACAAGGGAAATAAGGGTTGATGCAGAGTCTTTAATCGTGAAGGCCTTAGAAAAAGAAGGAAGGAATCAACCTATGGAAGGAAAAGGAAAATTTTGTAGAAGCTGGTGAAGGATTTTTTCTATTGCAGGGGTTCGTCCAAATCGAAGTCAATCATGGAAGAAAATATTGATGATGAATTCAAACATTTCCCATAGCTTGCATTAAGCTATTTTGTAACTAGAAAGCGGTAGACAACCTTGAGGCTTTTAAAGATAGTTACGTTGCATAAGGATTTTCCTCGAACCGAGAGTAAGGTTGTGAACAAGATTTATAAGAACAATAAAGAGAACTGGTCTAGAGATGCGCATGACCATGAAAAATTGGAGAGTATGAGATGGATCAGGTCATATTGGACTTAGGATCTTATGAAAATGTTATACCTACAGAAACACTTGGAAAAATGTGGGTGAACCAAAGCTGAAATAGTCCACCATTTAGTTGTGCATGGCTAATCGACAGAAGATCATTCCACTTGGAAGACTCCCACAGTGTTCTCGTATACATTGTTGGAGTAAAGGTACGTTCATATTTTGAAGTAATACAAATTTTTGGATGATGCAGACCCCTATCCTACATTGCTAGGGATGGATCTGCCATTGATATGGGGAGGCATCATCAACTTGGAGCACAGGAGAATGATCTTTGAAAATGATGGTACTCAAGTTATACTACCTCTAGATCCGGTGGAAGGAGACGATATACGTACTCATGCATGAAGGAGATGATTTCAACCATATCTACAAGTCGACTACGTGGGATGAGGATTAGATCAACCCTACGAATGATGGGATGTTGAATTTGGAAAAGGATAGCTCATGTTTCTCATATTCATATGGAGAAATGGAGAACTCGGGAAGAATCATCCGCATGATGTCCTCCGCACTATGCTACTCAAAAATCATTAAAAATTTGCGATGCATCTCCTCAAAGGTAAGATAATTTCCCTATTTTGATGGTTCCGATAGTGTTGTATTATTTCGGGAAAAAGTTGGAAAAGGTTGTCCCGTGAATGAGCGGAGAGTTATGGGCACTTGATCTTTCCATGCGTGCAACTTCTGGCATGTTGGTGGGATACACACAAAGGGAGCTTTAAGGATTGGGAGGAATGTAGCAGAATGATGAGGTTGCACTTTGAGCAGCCCACTATCACACCAACTGAGATTTTTTATGGCCAAGGTGATCTACGCAAACACATGGCCACGTTGATGGAGGTTTGGAATGAGAAGACCAGGACCGAATGGGTTCACATGTTTGTCCATTCGTTGGGACCAATCCCTACTACATGGTATTTGGATATGGAACTACGTTGAGGGACTTGCCATTGGATTACAATGAGTGAAATTTTTCTGTCAAAATTTGGCTTGGCCAGTGGATTAGAGGGATTTAATGAAGCCCTACAAGATATAGAATCACTTGCCTTTGATGATTCCTGGCCCTCGTATAGAATGTGTTGCACAAGCATCGGAAGCTACAGATGCAAGATATTTTCAATCTGCTAGGAACCCGTCAATAGAAGATAACGAAGAAGATCCAAGAAATATCAACATCCGAGTCCTAGGGGGGAGTGCGTTGTTGCAGTGGTGCTTATTAGGAATGGTGGATGTAACTAAGCCTCCGAAGTTAAAGGAAGTAAACATTGGGACAGAGAATCAGCCCCAAGTTGTCCAAAATAGGAGATTATTGGGATGATGACACCATGGGAAAGATTGTGGATCCGGCTGGACAGAGTATCAGACATGTTTCCCATGAAGTTCTCTGAGCTCAAAGGAATTGTAGGAGATTTGGGGAGTTATGAAGACTCACCTCGAAACTAGATGCATGCCCTCATTAAGTAGCAACCATAATAATTAAATCCAAAATATACAGCAAAAGTGAAAGAGGAATTAGAGAAGATGGTTCCCTGCAGAAATCATTGAGCCTATGGAGCAGACTTTAATTGGGTTAGCTTAATGGTTGTTCAAGAAAATAAGACTAAGGGATAAATAAGGATTTGTGTGGATTTGTACAATTTGAACGATGCATGTGTACATGACCCTTCCCTACTCCATTTTCAGATGAGATATTGGACAATGTGGAAGGAAAGAGGCTTACTCTTTTCATTGGTGGATTTTCATAATATCATCGTAGTAGGGTTATGCGACAAAGACCGAAGAAAGACCAATTTTGCAATGGAATGGAGTTCCTTCCAATACATAGTCATGCCTTTTCAGAGTTGAAGAATTCACCCGCTATCTTCTCTTGCGTAGTAGTAGTTGTGTTCAAATAATTCATGCACAAGTTCTTCAAAGTGTATTTTTATGAGTTGACTATGTTTGGGCTTGGTAAAGAAGCATGTGTCCAACTCGTGTATGATGCTTTGACACTTGCAGGAAGCATCATATTTCTCTTAGCTTCAAGAAATGTATATTTTTTCATTCATTTTGGAATCTTGTTGGGCCATATTGTTTGTGAGAAAGGTTTGATGGTAGATCCACCAAGATTGCAGTTATTATCAACCTAGAAGTCCCTACCAATGAAAAATAGTTGCACTCCATTTTGGGACACAATTCTGATATTAAAGAAAATTCATTCAGGATTATGTTCATATCACCGCACCTATGGAGAAATTGTTAAAGAAGGATGTGCCCTTTTTTCTTCGGGATGAGAAATTTCAAAAGATCTTTGAGCTACTAAAGGAAAAGATGTTTACCGCACCTATTCTAATATTCCCGAATCGTCCAAGGTCTTCCATGTACATGTTAATGCATCCGGCATTGCACTTGGAGTTGTTTTAGCGTAGCTGTGGAGAAGGAGACATTGATCACCCCATTGCCTTTTCCGTAGGAAGCCTCGAAAGTGCAAAGCATAAACTACTCAACAATAGAATGGGAAGGATTGGCCATGGTCTATGCTTAGTAGAAATATAGGCATTATCTCGCTAGGAGGGCACTTCAAGATGTTAACTCGACCACTTTTCTTTGGAATACCCGGTCAATAAGCTCTCGTGTTAGGGGGGGGGGAATATTTGTAGATTTTTGTTGATATTCGTAAATATGATTTGAAATCATTGTGAAGCCCGGTAGATTGAATGCTAGACCCAATCACTTATCACGCATTGAGAATGGAGAGGAACCAATTAGTCCGGAGGAGGGACTACCTAATGCGCATATCTTTACTACTAAGGTGGTTGATGAACACTTTGTTGATAATATTCACTTTCTAACTACCGGGAAGTATGCCTACCGAATACTTGGTGCAACAAAAGAAGGAGTTGGTATCGCACACAAGCTGATTTTACAATGATTGTTGGTCAATTGTACAAGATGGGAGTGGATTAAGTGCTAAGAAGGTATGTTTTGGAAAAATGAAATATGGGACATCTTGGATGCAGCTCATGGAGGAATGGCAGGGGACCACTATGAAGCGAAGGCTACCGCATAGAAGGTGTTGTGTGTTGGGTTGTATGGTGGCCCACACTACACAAAGTGACACACATGCATATTGTCGAGCTTGTGATGCATGCCAAAGAATGGGGAAGTCGCCGCACAAAGATGAAATGCCACCGCATCCACAAATGGCCCTCACGGGCTTTTTGATAAATGGGCTATAGATTTTTTTTGGACCTATCAATCCTCCGAGGAAGAAGACTAGTGCACGCTACATCATCACTACCATAGATTATGTAACTAGATGGGCCAAAGCTAAGCTAGTCAAGGATTATACCATAGATATCGCTAAAAATTTCATTTTTTGAAAATATCCCGACTAGATTTGGGTTTCCAAAAATATTTATGAGTGATAGGGGTACACAATTTGTTAATGAAACCATTGAAGCTCGACTGGAGGAATTTTAGATACATCACCGTAAGAGTACTCCTTATCACCCTTAGGAAAATGGTGCAGTAGAAGCCTTCAAAAAAATCTTGGAGAATGCGCTCACAAAGATCCGTAATGAAAATTGGAATGGTTGGGACATGTGCATCCCTTCAATGTTATGGACTCTATCAAACCACATGCAAGAATTTGAATCCGAAAACACCTTTCGGGATGTTTTATGGGAAAGAAACAATCATTCCAATGGAATATATTGTCCCAAGTCTACACATCACATAATTCACTAATATGGTTGAGCTAGACATAATGGAGGTATTTTTAGCGCAATTGGTTAATTTAGAAGAGGATCCATTTATTGCCAACTTCCATCAACAAGTACAGAAGGCGCGCGAAAAGGCCCTGGCATGATAGGCACATTCGACTGAAAGGCATTCAAAGAAGGATATTTCATTTTTTTATATGACAGTCAATTTGCGCACCACCCAGAAAGTTCGAAGTATCGGCTAGGGCCATACATTGTGAAAGATATCACTAATGGAGGTGTGGTGCGCTTGGCCATGTTGCACGATGAGAGTCTTCTGAGGTACATCAACGGAAGCCGACTGATGCCGTATAGGGAGAACCTTGTGCCTACCAAATGAATATATGACCAGAGAATGGGAATCCACTTGTTTGTGCATTTCGCAAAGGACATATGCAAACAGGTGTGGCAAGAGCGTAGACGTAGTGCGCTGATGAGGAGCTCAAGACAGAGCTTGGGAAAAAGCTCAAAATTTTAAGTTCTAAAAATCACTTGGAAATTGAGTGACCAGATAGGCCTTGGTGATACGATCCCAACGCTGTGAACGGTAATCAAATCCGACTTCGCATGAGAAAGTTATGAAGGTTTGAAGTTTACAATATCCTTCAAAAATTGAGTTTGACCAAGGTTGCATTGCACTATGAAAAATTATTAAAAGAATATTCTAGGAATATTCCTTAGAATATTCTAGGAATGTTCCATGAAATATATCATTTGTACCAATCAACATTTGACACTTGGCAAATCTATCGATTGGTTTATTGGGTTGATCTTTGAGTTTTTCGGTCCAATGAGGAGCTACCACATGGCAGTGCCCGCAGGCCGCCACGTGGCCCCCAAGTCACAATTAAATGGCATGTTAATTTTTTTGCTCCGACAGATTTCAACCCGAACCTCAACCCTAGAAACGCAACGGCCACTGTTTGGCCACCGGGTTTAGTTGTTAATAAACTTGCGGCGGATTTTGTATTTAATGTTGCAAGATATGATCAATGGATTCGGGAAAAAGGCCAGCCCAAATGCATACATATGATCTTCCCCCGGATACCAGGGGCTAATCGCCTACCCGACGGTCACGGCTGGTTAGACCCCAACATGTGACCGTTCAACAAACTTTAATTGCATTTAAAATTCCACGTTATGTTACGGTTAGTTAACCGCGGTCTTCACTAAGCGTTCCAACGGGTTTGTTATGTGACCGCCCATTCCAATGTTTAATGCCAATTGCTAACCACCACCAATTTTTGGTAGCAGCGGCACCAAATCAGGAGATACCTCCACATTTGACTCCATTTAACTAAATTTTGGCCCACCTTTTGTGGGATTTTTTGCCTAACATTGGGCAAAAGACTCGTTTGGGGCCATATCTTTTCACATGGGAGATCCCGTTCGAGAAATATTTTTGGGTCTCTTCGACCTTTATGGACTCAATGTAGTAGGTCTAAAATCTAAAAGAGGTAATATTAAGAGGTTTAATCATCGAAGAAGTTGATGTGAAGTCAGTAGGGCATGCCACTAGGAAAACCGTGGAGGAGAGCCAATTTTGGGGGATGTTGTGCTTAATGTAAGAAATTTATCAATTGGTATTGGATGTCCGATAATTATTGGATGTAGAAGTAGTGATTTCAGGAGAATAAATTGAAATCTAAGGGAGTTTGTACCATTTAGAAGCTCGTGAGAAGCTTAGTGCACTCGACATAAGGATATGTGTCCATGGAAGCCTAAAGTTGTTTGAGAGAATTGGAAAGCCATTAAATGGATTTAAAATGGTATTCTAAGCCCTTTGAATCATTTTTTTATTCACTCGTGGTTAAGTGTGGAGCTTGTAAAATAATTTAATTATCTTAATCCCAAACAAAGCCTAGTCATGTTGACGAAGCTCAAAGGAGATGTAGCCCAAGAGTTGGGGTGAACTCCTATATTATATTGATGTTGTGTTTTTTTATTCTATGGCTGAAATTATGTTTTTGATATACATGTTAAGTTTCAGCAAAAGAAAATAAACTTAAAACACATAAACGTAAGAAAAGACATACACTCTTTCTAGCCAAAAAATTCCGCATAATGTCAAGTTTGAGTAAGGTCATTTTAATTAATTCTCGAGTGTTTACTTATATTATTTCTTTTATGTAGAGTATGTAAGAGGGCTGTGTAGCTTTCTGATTCATCCTTTCTTTGAAAGGTGACATATCCAAGAAATTCCCCTACAGCACTATCTCTATATTATAAATAAGAAGTTCTCACATTTTCAGATTTAAAATTTGGAGTATTTGCACTCATTTACATAAATGAAATGGATACCTTGCTTCCTTTTCAAGTACATTCCATTTTTCAGATCAATTTGGTATCGTAGCACTTGGTTTCTTGATTGACATGACAATAGCTTGATTTTATAACTTGAAAGGTGTTGAAAGTAAAGTAAAAGATTGACTTTCTTTACTAGTTTGCAAACTCGCATGTTGTTTGAGTTTTGCTCAGTTTAGGGATAGCTACCGATTAGTCAAGTCTTGGAGAATAAAAAAAAGGAATAGAAGATATATTCCTTACCCCCAAAAAAGGGACCTCAAAACCACTCCAAGATTTTCACTTGAGTTGGTTTGTTGTTGGCCGCTTGAACAAAAATTTTCACTTTATTTGTGTGTTGTTTTTTGCTTGAATATATGATGGTTGTAAAGACATTTGGGTGAAAAAAGCTTTGTCCTTTTCTTTGAAAATATTTAAGAACATTGTTGAAGTTAATTTTTTTTCATCATCATCATAATGACAACTTCTTCAAGTGAATTTTCCTCCTTCACAAGGTTCTTCGATGAAGATATGAAGCGTGAATTCATTATATTGAAGGATATGGTGCAAATCCCGTTTGAGGATAGAAGAGAATGCAATGAGCTTCATGAGAAATTTTTTTGCCATGAAGCAAGAGCAAGAGAAGAAATTCTTCAAATATTTCATGATATGGAGTTGCAGTCTCATCAAGCCCCAAGAGGCTTTGACTAAGAACATGCGTGAGGAAGAGGTAATCCATTCTAATGTGTCTTCGATCTCTTTAGAAAGACATTTTGGTTCTTTCGAAAAGCATACAAGAGGAGTATGATCCAAGTTATTGTTTAAAATGGGTTATGAAGGCAAAGGATTAGGAAAGCATGCACAAGGCATGGTTGAACCCATTTCTATTGAGGAAAAACCCTGGAATATTGGTCTTGGTTATGTGCAATCTAATGGTGAAGACTCCAAAGCCATGAAGGCATGTGAGGCTAATGCAAAGAGAACTTTTGTTCCAAGTTCCATGAATCAAATATGTCAAATTTGTTTCAAATATGAATTCCATTGATTTAATCCTTTGTTGCAGCAAGAAGATGGTAGACATACAACTTATGGCAAGCATGTAATTTTAGGCAGCTTTTCAAGACAAGAACAATGATGTTAGTCCGCAATTGAAGCCGAGCCTCTACTAGTTCATCTCCTCATGGAGGAAAAAAGGATGAACATGAAAATACAGCATAAGAGGTATAAATATTCTCATGATCAATTTGATTGCGTTTTCGTAAGGCATGATAATTTTACATGCTTTAATGGAAGAAATAATTCTTGTACATATTGTGGTCGATTTAACCATCATGTTTCAAGATGTCCGGATAAGGAAGAAAGTACACAGGAAGTAGTCGAGCAAATACTACCTTCAAATAAGGTATAAGATTTGCACTTTTGCCAAAAGAAGGGACATGTTGTCTCTCATCGTTGGACCTTGCATCCAACTCGTCGTCCCACACACATGTAGCAAGAGGACAAGAAGCTTGGCGAAGGTGAATCCACGATATTCCATTATTGATAGGAAATGGAAGTTTCACATGAGGAAAATTTGCAAAGCAGCAAAAATCACCATGGAAGTGGCTTGGTGAGAATTAATGGACTTCTTGACACAGTAAGACGTACTCCTTTTGTACATACGCAAATTTCAGATGTATGCATGTATTTTATGCTATAATATCTTGTTTGTTTTGAGCCACCTTAGATCATTGATCATGGCGTTGTTGTAAAGTTTCATTTCAGTAAATTTCTCGCCGGAAAATTTTCGTGTGAGTGCAAGAAAGATAAAGTTTGTGGACAGGAGGACAAGCACATTCAGAAGGGAAATGTCAATTTCTTTCCATTTGGGTTCAATTTCACTTTTCCATGCAAAGCAAATTTTTTGAAGGGATGACGAGAAGAGGATTTTTCATTCTCTCATTTTCTCGTACTAGAGATCAGCTCAACATTTTCAGCAAGCTTTTGGGGACCAAAAGCCTCTCATTTGGGAGGTGTGATCGAGAGCTCAAGACCGAGCTTGGGAAAAAAGCTCAAAATTTTAAGTGCTCAAAAATAAATTGGAACCCGAGAGATCGGATAGGCTCTTGGTGATATGATCCCAAAAGCCACTAACGGCACTCAAATCCAACTTCGCATGAGAAAGCTATGAAAGTTTGAAGTTTACAATATCCTTCAAAAACTGAGTTTGACCAAGGTTGATTGCACTTTGGAAAATTATTAAAAAAATAATATTATGGGAATATTCCATGGAATATTTTGGGAATATTCCATGGAATATTTTGGGAATATTCCATAGATTATACCATTTGGACCAATCAACATTTGACACTTGGCAATCATCGGTTGGTTTATTGGGTTGACCTTTGAGTTTTCGGTCCAATGAAGAGCTTCCACATGGCAGGCCCAGAGGCCGCCACGTGGCCCCAAGTCACAATTAAATGGTGTTTTAAAAATTTGTTTGGCTCCGATGGGTTTTGAACCCGAAACCTCAACACTAAAAATGCAACGACTTACCGTTAGGCCACCGATTTAGTTGTTAATAAACTTGCGACGGAGTTTGTATTTAATGTTGCAACGTATGATCAACGGACGGAAAAGGGGGCTAGCCCCCGCATACATATGATCTTCTCCCCGGGATACCGTGGCTAATTTCCCCCGCCCGATGGTCACGTACGGCAATCAGTACCCCAACATGTGACCATTCAACAAACTTTAATTGCATTTAAAATGCCACGTTATGTTACGGTTAGTTAACCACGGTCTTCGCAACAGTTCCGGCGGGTTTGTTATGTGACCGCCCATTCCAACGTTTAATGCCAATGGCTAACCACCGCCAATTTTGGCAGCACGCCACCAAATCAAGAGATACCTCCACATTTGACTCTATTTAACTAAAGTTGGCCCACCTTTTGTGGGATTTTTTGCCTAACATTGGGCAAAAGACTGTTTGGGCCATATCTTTCACATGGGAGATCCTTTCTGAGCAATTTTTTTTTGGGTCTCTTCAACCTTCTGGACTCAATGGAGTAGGTATGAAATCTAACAAAGGTAATATTCAAAGGTTTAAGCATCGAATAAGTTGATGTGAAGTCAGTGGGGCGCTTTCGGGGAAAAACCATGGAGGAGAGCCATTTTTTGGGATGTTGTGCTTTAATGTAAGAAATTTATTAGTTGGTATTGGATGTCAATCATTATTGGATGCACCAATAGTGGTTTCAGGAGTAGAAAAAAGAAATATAAGGGATTTTGTGCCATTTAGAAGCTTGAGAGAAGCTTAGTGCACCGACAAAAGTTTGTGTTTCCATGGAAGCCTAAAGTTGTTTTACGTGAATTGGATATCCATTAAAGGGATTTAAAATGGTATTATCGCCCTTTGAATCATTTTTTTATTCATTGTGGTTAAGTGTGGAGCTTGTAAAATAATTTAATTATCTTAATCCCAAAGAGTCTAGTCATGTTGACAAAGCTCAAAGGAGATGTAGCCCAAGAGTTGGGGTGAACTCCTATATTATATTGATGTTGTGTTTTGTTATTCTATGGCTGAATTATGTTGCTGATATACATGTTAAGTTTCTGGAAAAAACAAATAAACTTAAAACACATAAACAAAAGAAAATACATACACCTCTTTCAAGTAAAAATTCCACATAATGTCAAGTTTGAGTAAGGTCATTTTAATTAAGTTTGATTTTTTACTTCTTTTATTTCTTTAAAGCGGAGTCCAGTAAGAGGGCCGTGTAGCTTCGGATTCATCTTTTCTTTGAAAGGTGAAATATCCGGTAAATGCCCCTACATTCTATCTCTCGTATTAGAAATAAGAAGTTCTCACATTTTTCGTATTTAAAATTTGGAGTATTTGCACTCATTTACATAAATTAAATGGATACCTTGCACCCTTTTTCAAGTAAACTAGTCATTGGAATAGTAAATATGGGTGAAAAAGTGATTTTATCGTTGAATGGGAAAGTTTTATACATTTAATGAGGAGATCTTACGGGATTTTTTACATTTTTTATCGGGATAAGGTGAAATTAATGAAGATCTTAACATTTTTACCATGGATCGCCTATAAAATGAAAGGTATGGGTCATATTATGTTCCTTTGTTGTCCGAGTATATTGTGCTTTGAAATTATTTGTGAGTTTCACTTTTAATTTATCTATGAATACCGAATGTCTAGCGTGAGAACCCCACATCCAACGTAGAGTAACCCCCGATCTCATTTTAAAACCAAGGATAACTGCCACAAACCCCCGATAGCACGCCATCTTAGGAGCACTATGTGCCGCTCACAATGTCTACAGCAGCTCCGGATCCGATGATGTTCATGAAGTTATCCCCCGAGGTGCAAGAAGTATTTTTGACACCGGCCGGAGGAAAGGACAAGGTGACTAAGGGCTCAACGTCAAAGCCGAGGACATCCCCCGACATGTTACATCCCCGCGCCAAGCCACGAAGGATAGGTCTCCCTATGGTTGACCCGACCAAGAGACCCATGAGCGCCACCGAGGAAGCCGCTAGTCGAGCTAATCTCATGGCACCCGAAGTATGTCGAGTCGAACATACCCTCTCAGTGCGAGTCTCGAAGGATGTAAATTTTGTGTGCAACTATCTACGGATGCCGCTAATCCCGTAGGTCATCCCTTTTTAGGGGGACATGTTTGGAAAAATCCCTCTAGTGAAGTTCGATTATTATGACCTGGAGAACGAGGAGATGTTCCCCAAGCGAGTGCTTGAGTATTACCCGGAGCGACTATTGTATGATGATGTTGTGAAAGTAGAGCCCATGCCATGGGTACGTGAGCTAAGCAAACATTGGGATTCTTAATTTTCTCGAGGATTCCTCACTTTGGGAGGTACCCCATCACAACTCATCCCGCATGTGCCACCGCTCGGCACTAAGTGCACGATGGGCATCTATGGATCCAAAATCAAATTTCATTTTATGTCACGCCGATCCACCCGGATCACTAGCCTACCTAAAAGGGGGCCTCATCCCATGGCCCGAGATGGGAAAAATCTAGAGTTGAAGGTAGCTACCAAGTTCAAGAAATACTACAAGGTACAAGAGGACTCAGGGATTCTTGGTGCAATAGTCGGGAAGACCTGGCAGAGTGCCCTAGGAACCTTAGTCCATGATGTAAGTTGATGTGCAAGTGTCACCCTTAAGGTAGTCCCCTGTGCATGGCATTGTGCTAGTAGGACAAAGTGAGAAGGGGGGTGAGCTACAACTGGTCCCAATACCTCTTCCAAGAGTTCCTAGAGAACGTGCACGAGGCGTAGGATGAAGGAAGAATTTTTTTTACTCATGGTTACTTGCTCTTAATTGCTTTGGTGGCATGGGAGACGCAAGAGGGTGTAGTCCTCCCGCAGGTAGAACCTAGTGTGTGTGAAGAGGTGCATTACGCCAATCTGTGGGATTCACTAGGACCGTAAGAGAGTCAAAGATAATAATATCTTTTGAGTCTTATTCGAGGGAGCTTTGCACAGCAACTATACACTCGTAGCCTCCGTTGTCCCCAATCGCCTATGAAAATTACATAGCTATTGCTGAGCACTTCCAGGTGACCATACACCATTTGCAGATCCAAGTGCGACACGACCCTATATGGTACAGCCTTTTTGTATATGGCCATAGAGGTAGAAATTTGACCAAGTCATTATGACCTTGCCAAAGGCATGGAAGGTTGGGCTCGACTTCACCCCAGCTTTGTCACAAACTCAACGTCCGACAAGGAGACAACAACTACTCGAAATTAAAAAAAGAAGCCGAGAAGCACACCGTAAAGTGACGAGAGAAGGATGCAAAAGGAGGTTGAGAAAGAAACAGATAAGGAAGTAGAGAAAGAGCTTGAAGAACAAGGTGAGGTGGATCTTGAGGAATGGATAGCTCTAGATGGTACTCAAAGTCTGAGTCTCCCCGAAGGTACTAAGCGCGTGCATCGTAACCCCCAAGGGCCCACGCAATAAATGGAAAGATTCAAAGGCCGAGGAACAAAAATACGTTATAATATCCGAAGATGACCTTGATAATTTTGCATATGTGATCGCATCTACCTCCGAAGATAGGTGGAATACGTTGGAAGAGTAGTACAAGGTTGTCGTAGAATCATTACGGACCGAATTACAAGTGTTGCAACGAAGATAGATAACATTCAAGGGAGTGTGAATTAAGCAAGGTCGATTGAAGTGAGAAATAGCACCGATGATCCTCATCACATCGATATCGGGATCTTCCCCTTCCCCTAGATCAATAGTTACATTAGAACAAACTCCATTACGCGCACGGGTGTAAACCCACACCAAAGTTGGAATTGATTTGTCAAGTTGTTGCCTAGTGGTAAGTTTCATGCCATACAAATGATCATCATGGATGATTTGCAAGTGAAGGATGGCACGTTTGCACCAAAGCAACTTTATCGAGGCCGAGTAGAAGATCACAGCAAACATAGAAGAGTCTCTCCAAGCTCAGACAACACAGCAGATAGAAGTGGCACAACATGCGGAATTGGAGACTCTCATTGATAGACTTTGTGGTGACCTACCAGAGGTTGTTATCCCTACCTCAGCTATGCCCAAAGCTAAACTCAAAAGTCTAGTAGTAGATTTTAAGGCCTCCAAGTCCAAAGTGCAAGCTGTAGAGGCGGACTTTGAGCAGCAGATCGCTGAGTTGTGGGTGCCAAGCCTCAACCGTAAACTCGCTGACGTGAGAGCGTAGTGATGCAGCCTTATTCAAAGAAGCTTCAAATAATTATTTTACGCCATGTTGATAAGGGAATAGAGCTACTAGATACGGATATGGGCCTCTGGACATCTGCGCATGGATCCCCTCGTCCGAAATATTTCTCAAATAACTATGCGCCAAGGAGAAGGCGTTTCTTGACTCTTGGAGGAGGCACTCGCCTACATTTGTACTGTTCAATGGATGGCCCCGAAGCCACAGGCAAGTCTTGCGTGATGAAGTTTAATATATGAGGAGGAAGAAGAACATCGTGACCGATCATATGAATCCATGGGCTGACTGAAGTAATGAATTTGTTTCAGGATTTGGATGTTGTTGTGAGGAACTTAAACCAAACATATCGTAGTATCAATCTCACCGTAGAAGGGATGACTTTTTAGAAATTGTGGATACAAGATGTAGTGCATCCGATCAAAGCATGGGCATACTTGCGCCCTTCATTGTTTTCATTGAGGAATTGAAGACAAATATGAAGACCCCTAGTACCTCATGACTCGTGAAGGGTCACAATATTGTGTTGGGGGCACTATTGGAGTGGGGTCCCCCTGGACCTCATTTTTGGGTAATTGATAAGTATTTTTTGTATTTTTTTAGTGGTGCATGCTAATAAATGCACAAGTCATGGGCTTTTAGACGAGTCAAATCCCCTTCATGAGTTAGTAATGGGGCTAAAGGGTAAAACTAGGAGTCACAAAACTACAGCTTACGACCTTTAGGATCTGATCATAGGTAAGATATAAATATAAGTGTAGATCAAGTCTAATAAGACATTTTTTAAGTAATTTTTGATAATATTGTGATATTTTCAAACTTTGAAGTGAATCAGTAAGTGTTTGTGTCTAAAAGGCTCCTTCCGCTATGTGCGTGGAGACCTTAGTCCCTGTTGTGTGCAGCACTACTGGCTCGTGTGCGCAGTGAATTCAATAATTTTAAAGGTTGTTATGATTTATTAATGAATAAATAAGTGTTTTGGATTATTTTGAGTACTAAATGCATCTATGATATGTTTTTAGTGATATTTTTTCTTATGATTTATGTTATCGGTGATTGACTCGATTGCTTACCTATTTTAATCGCTTAATATGAATGTTAGATGCATAGATTCTATTATCGTAAGACCATAATATCACTTTATTAAGACTATTGAATGGATTTTGAAGCCATTATCCGCGCACATGCAGGTAGGCATGTGTAAATTGACCCTAGATATGTTTTTTGGTTAAGGTTTTCGGTGCGAAGGAAAGTCCGCTATTATTATAGATCTCGTGGACACCCACATCATTTAATTCTCTCTTAGGGTGTGGAAACATTGTCTCCCAACATACTACTTTGGGAGATACTTTGACCGCACAAGTAGGTCAACGCCAAAAGGGCCGTAGTAAGAAGGTTTGTTGGTTAATATTAACTCTAAACCTAGGTCAGAACTCAATCCAACAATGTAAAATGTGCACAATACTACATGTACACACACCACATGCACAACATGTACACGACACCATATGTACATAGCACCACATGCACAACATGTACACGACACCGCCTACATAAAACACCACATGTACAACCTATACACAAGCACTCACATGCACATAAAACCATGTGTACAATCATGCACCCAACACCATATGCATATAGCACCATATGTACATCACGCACACAACACTATATGTACATAGCATTGCATATTCAACATGTACATAGCACTATCTATACCTAGCACCGCATATGATATATACACACAACACCATATATACGAGTAGGCATACAACTTCATATGCACACAATGCTACTTTATATGCAACATTACACATCACCATAGGTACAATCACTCAATGTTATGTAACCAACTCCAAAAAAGAGAAGAAAAGAGATATCAACGCCTTAGAAATGAGCCACTTCGAGGGGGCAACCTCCAATACATTACATAAATGAACAATTCTTGGATGATACAATTTACAAAACCTCCTTTCTATATATAGGAGTCCATGGGGCCATAATGTAATCCTAGTGGGCCACAATGTAATCCTAGCCGACCTAAAAATAATAATTTAAGGGGCACAATAATAACAAAATGGGGGGTTACAAGGGTACAATAATAACAATAAGGGGGTTACACTAACAACAATAAGGGGACTATAATAGTAATATAGGGACCTAACATGCCCCTCTCCTTCAAAAAAGTGTCATCCTCAATGCTTGAGTAGCTCGGGTGCTTATGTATAAAATTCTCATCCTCCCATGTAGAATCTTCGAAAGTGGGTAAGTTCTTTCCACTTGATGAGATACTCCGAAATTGATCGATTTCGTAGTTGTCGAGTTCTTGTTTCGTGACCGCTTCAAGTTTCCAATATGATTTTTTCCTTCCTCATCAAGTTCGGAAATATTGTTTGAACTGGAAGATTTTCACCTATAACCTTCTTTAAGCATGAAACATGGAAAATTGGATGTACTCGCAAGAAGCGGTGAAGCTCCAATTTGTATGCCATAGTACCAATATTTTGCAACACCTTGTAAGGACCATAGTACTTATGGCGATAATTTATTATCCTTCTTAGCTTGCTTGAGGGACATTTGTTTGTATGGTTGTAGCCGTAAAATTACTCCAATCTCCTACATCAAAACTTCTCTCGCTGCGATGTTGATCTTCCGTTGTTTCATTCGATTTTGTGCCAAATTCAAAGTTATCCTTTAAGAGTTGGAGAACTTCTTGCTGATGCTCGATGTGATCTTCCATCGCTTGAACCTTCAAATTTTCCCTTAAAGATGATGTGATCGATGGTGGATGATATCCATAAAGTGCCACAAATGGGGTCATTTTTTGTCAGCAGTATGGAAGGAAGTGTTATACCACCATTCAAGAGAGGTAACCACTTGACCCATTGTGTTTTGTTTTATCGGATACAAAAAACGAATATATCCTTCCAAACATTTATTTACTTATCTCGCTTGACCATCATATTGAGGATTATAATATGAGCTATGAGCTAATTGAGTACCCAAATAAGAAAATAACTCCGTCCAAAAACTTTCCATAGAAAATGGGATCTCTGGCGCCACAATAACCCTTGGGCTTCCATGTAGCTTTTGAATTTCGTCCATAAATGTAGTAGCAATTGTACTTGCTTTAAATGGATGAGATAATGCAAAAAAGTGTGCATACTTGGTAAGTCTATCAACTACCACCATGATGACATTATTTCCTTCGTGACTTAGGTAAACTCTGTGATAAAATCCATTGAAATCTCCTCCAACGTTGACTTGGAATGGATAAAGGTTGTAGAAGTCCTGGGTCTTAATTGTCTCCACTTTATTCCCGCTCGGGAAAACCAAACATTCCGCCACAAACTTTTGAATACTCGATTTAAGGCCATCCCTAAAAAATTATTTTCTTCTACCCTCTGGTAAGTTTTTAAAAATCTCCGAGTGCCCTCCTAAAGGAGAAGTGTGCACCGTAAGAATCTTTTGTTTTAGTTGGGAATTATTACAAAGATATAAGCAATCTTTGTACCATAAGGAATCATTTCCAACTAAATGTATCAAATGTACTAGGATCTTGCCCGCAACTTTTGAATGAGTGTCCATACATCTTTGTCATTCTTCCATTCATCTCTTGCTTCAAGTATCCAATCTGCTGGATAATAGAAAGGGCACAAAGCAATGCTTCCACCTCTTCATTCTTTCTTGAGAGTGCATCTGCAATAACATTAAGCTTTCCTTTTTTGTAGATTATTTCAAAGTCATAACCCAACATCTTTGTGACCCATTTTTGCTACTCTTCTGAAGATAGTCTTTGTTCCAAAAATTGTTTAAGACTATCATGATCATTTTTTACCTTGAAGTGTCTTCCCATTAGGTAAGTTTGCCATTTCTTTAGTGCATGCATTATTACTAACATTTCCTTCTCATAAATAGGTTTCTATAAATACTTTCCTTTGATTGGATGACTTTCAAAATCAATGGGTCTTATTTCCTGCATTAAAACTGCACCAATTCCATTTCTTGAGGCATCACATTCCACAATAAAGGTTTTTTTGAAGTCTGGCGTAGCTAAGACTGGTGCTAGGCACATTTCCTCTTTAAGATGTTCAAAGGCCTTAGTTGCTTCAGGAGTCCATGAAAATGCATCTTTCTTCAATAATTTTGTTAGAGGTGTCGCTGATTCTCGCCATAATTCTTAACAAACTTGCGATAATACCATGTTAACCCGAGAAATCCTCGCAACTTCTTTATGGTCGTGGGGACTTTCCATTCCTTAATGGCTTTAATTTTGTTAGTGTCTACTTTAACACCCTTTCGATGAGATATAATGTGACCCGTATATTCCACCTCTTGTACTCCAAAGAAACATTTGGATGTTTTTTCATATAATTGTTTCTCCTACAATATTTTGAGTACCTTGTCAACATGTTCAACATGATCCTTCCAAAACTCCGTTGTAGATTAGTATATCATCAAAAAATATTAGCACTAAATTTTCTAAGGAAGGGTTTGAAAAATGGAATTCATCAACCCTTGAAATGTAGAAGGTGCATTGGTAAGGCCAAAAGGCATGACCAAAAATTCATAGTGACCCTCATGAGTTCGAAATGTTGTTTTTGGAATATCTTCTGCTCTTCTATTCTAATTTGATGATATCTTGAACGAAGATCCAACTTGGTAAAAATAAATTGCTCCATGTAATTCATCCAATAATTCATCAATCACGAGAATGGGAAATTTATCTTTAATGGTGAGCTTATTGAGCTTCCCTATAATCCGCATACATTCGCCATGATCCATCCTTCTTGTGTACCAATACTACGGTGAGTAGAGAAAGAACTTTGACTAGGTTGAATTATACTCGCCTCTAACATTTCTGCAATCATACGTTCAATTTTTTCTTTTTGGAAGTAAGGATATCTATAAGACCCGATGTTTGGAGGAACACTTCCTGGAATCAAATGAATAGCATGATCATGATCACGAATAGGTGGGAGTCCTTTGGGAGTTTCAAACACCTTGGAATGATTGTCCAAGACTTGTTGGAGATCTCGAGAAATAGATGATTTTGATGTCGGAACTTCTAGTGAGCATAATTGTGCAATTACGCCTCGTTGTTATTTCTTTAGAAGATTTGTCATGATATTAGAGCTTTATTATCCTACTCGACTTCCCCTTCAATACCCCGTAATTCGACTTTCTTTCCTTCTAAAAAATTCAAGAAAAATTTCTTGAAAAATTAAAAGCTACCGTCCCTCAAAGATTGTAACCATTGTACTCCTAGTACAACATCAAGACTCTCCCATAGGAATGGAAAGCATTGGACTAGTCAATACATATTTCCCCCATGGTTAGCTTGATATTATGGCATTTTTTCGAGCAATTTATAGTTCCTCCATTTGCAACCATCACTTGACATTCTGGGCATCAGGTATAGGAAACAATTTAATTCTTGGCTACCTTACAATGAATAAAATTATGGGTGCTACTCGAATCAATCAACATTATTACCTTTTTTCTTCTTGATTTGTCATTCTATCTTGAGAGTTTGAGGAGTGGTAATTCTCGCCGATGGCATTACACGATATGGTCAAATTCATTTCTTCCTCTTCTAGGGCTGGTCTCCCGGTGTATATCCTCTTATTTTTCATTTTCTTCTTCCTCTTCACAATCTATGTAAAAAAATTTCTTCTCAAAGACACTTATGACCTTTAGTGTATTTGCTATCACAAATCGTAGCAAAGCCCTTTTGCTCTTTTTTCTTCCAATTTTTGTGGTGTCAACCTTGTAGGTTGTGGAAATTAGAGCGTATCAACACTTCCTTCTTTATAGAATTGAGTGGTAGGCTTCCTTGTGACCATTATTTTACATTCAACTTTTTCTTGCCAACCTCGAATTCCTTCTCCAATGAATCTCGGTTCCCAAAACGCGAACTTCATGTTGGATATTATCCTTTAAAGTGCCTATGAAGAGATCGATCTCCGTGTTCCTTCGGGAATATCGCTTACCCTTACATTCAATTTTTTGGAATTCCTCAATGTGTTGCCCCACTAAAACCTTTTGTTTAAGATTTATCAATTGGCTAAAGAAGGTGTTGCTCTTTGTATCCTCATAATGTGCTATCATTTCTTCCGTAAAAATTGACCAAATGACAATTCTTTTACGGGAGCAAAGCCATCGATACCATACAAATGTATTTTGTTCTAGATGTAAAGTTGCAATGCGTACCTTTTGTGTGTTTTGCACGTTATGGAGATCAAAATATTGCTCCATCTGTAGTATCCATGTTACAGGATCCTTTCCATCAAACTTCCTCATATCCATTTTTGGAATATGGTGGTTCTTCCCACCAACATTAGAGTTTATCAAATCACGATTAACATCGATTTTGTTCTCATCATGAGGTTCTTCTACTATCTTTTCACCATTAGGAAACATTTCTTGTATCAACTTTGTCAAACCTTCAATGTTTGTTTTTAGATCATTCTTCATGTTTTTCCATCTTAGCTTCCATGCCGGCCTTCCATGCCATCCATCTTAGCTTCCACGCCATTCTTCAAAACTTCCATTTCATTTTTTTGTTTCTCTTTCGTAAGAGTGAAATTTGTTGCAATTGCTCTTGTAATTTTTGATAGATCATGTTGCAATTCTTCATCTTCATGAGTCATAGTAGAGCCTTACTCTCAAGGCTTAATGGGTGTTGAATTATTTTTACTGGGGCATATTTTAGAACCCAATACCGATATTCATTCTACAATATGCCCTTGGAATCAATTCAAATTGATTCTTCTAACAGACTTATGCAATTCGTAAAAAAATACACACCTTTTTCTTGCTTTTGAGGAGCTCAATATTGAAATTGAATTATATTTGTGATTGCAGCACTTGAATATTTTATTTTTTAGTAACAACATAGCCCTATAAATTATCTTTTTCAATGCCACAGTGTCCGACTCGATTTGGATTCTCCAAGGCAAAGTTGTGTCCAATCTCCCACAATGACCTAATTATGGACCGGTTCAAAGAGAGCGAACTTGTACGACTTTCCACGTGTCACAATCGTTTTATCCTTCATCTCTCAAAATTCATAGCCAAGAAACTACAATCGTTTAATTACAACCACTTTTTACCGCACTCCAATCCGATGCCTAGAGAAATAGTTATTGAAATTTTCCCATGATCACCTCTTTGAGATGAAATTCACGAGCTTGAAAAAGAACTACCTTCCACAGATCATATCTCCAAAAATTTTACTGAACCAAGCTCGAATTTTTTTGAAAAACTTTTCTTCGAGATTTCAACTTCACACCGTAGGAATTTCAGATTTTGAACCTTCGTAGAAAAAAAATTTATAGTGCAAATTCCACAATGAAATTTTTTAGGGGCCCGAAAAAAGACCTAACTTCCAGAGATCATATCTCCGAAAATATTGTGAACCAAGCTCTAAAATGTTTAGACAATATTCCTCGGGATTTTGAGCTTCGTACCCTAAAAAATTTTAGCTTCGAAACATTGTAGAAAAAAAATTTATAGATAAAATTCCACGATGACCCGTTTGGAGCAGCCAAACCCTAGAATCCAAAGCTCGATACCAAATGTTGTGTAACCAACTCCAAAAAAGAGAAGAAAAGAGATATAAATGCCTTAGAAATGAGCCACTTCGAGGGGGAAACCTCCAATACATTACATAAATGAACAATTCTTGGATGATACAATTTACAAAAACCTCCTTTCTATATATAGGAGTACATGGGGCCATAATGTAATCCTATGCACGACCTAACAATAATAATTTAAGGGCACAATAATAATAAAAATGGGGGTTACAAGGGTACAATAATAACAATAAGGGAGTTACACTAACAACAATATGGGACTATACTAGTAATATATGGACCTAACACTCAATATACTACATTCACAACATATACGCAACAATTTCACTATACATACATATACGTACATCGACCCTACAAGCAACCTTGCTTTTAGTGTCTTTCCACTATCCATACGTACCCCTAGCATGTCACTAATCACACTACTTTCACATCATTGATGTACCTCTCAGCATTACCCATCCATAAACATAGGCATAGTACAAACATATAAAATTAAATCATATCCCCATGATACCGACCTCATAGATTTTTCAAAGTTACTCTCGCCACTTGATTTCCTCATAGCCGGGAACCTCTTCATGCCATTCATCTCGCATAAGAAATCATTCCTCCACAAGAATGATCCTTGAAACCCTATCATATCATGACACATATACATAGATACATACATATATATATTTCATTATCATAAAAAATCACGTTCATGTCATGTAACGTCACACATACATACATACATACATATATACATACAAAGCATGAACATAAAACCATCAAGATCACATGACGACCCTTTTCAATCAATGACATATATAAAAACATACATGTATACATATTTAAACATCAACAAAATCATTATCACAATGCAATGGATAGATATCCTAAGGTCTAGGTTAAGATAAATCCCTTATTTGTGCACAACATGCACAACATTGAGAACAACATTTACCAACATAGCTAAGACATCTAACACCTCATTCATTTTATCTTTTGCTATTTCATTTCTCATGTATGTACTTACCACCATACATTTACCATAATGCACCCAACCAATCCAATCGATCGTCATTGTAATATCCCGGATGGGATATTTTAACTAAAAATGCAGTAAAAAATAACCGAAATCCACATTATGCCATAAAATCAACATTTACTCAACAAAATATTTCCATGTAAAAATAAAAAAACACATGAAACACTCAATCCAATACCACATAGAATAGGAATAATCTCAGCTTTATTATAAATAATAACAAGGGTTACATATAGATTTGACCAAAAAAAGAGTTGAGATGGAGAACTCGCCATTAAGATAATATACTACATCGACTACATTGCGATGGCCTCCAAAATCGAATCGTTGCTATCTCCCTCCGACAATAGCTACCACTCGAATCCATTAAACACATGTTGAAGATATGAATGGTCCTCACTCGATATCTCTAAATCTCTATGAAACTTCTGAATGAAGTCTCCTCAAAGAGAGTTATTTTCGTCCAACACTCACAAATCACCCAAGGGTTTCCATCTTGGGGTTATGGGTCGTGTTGGAGGATTAATCCATCTTGCGTGACAAGACCGATCTCCCTAGTACTAAAAATATCTAGTAACAAACATCCAAACATACTAATCTTTTTCTAAGCATGTAAGTTTACAAAAATCTCTATAGAGGTGTTAAGGACTTACCGTTTGTCCGAATGTTTGTTTGAAGTCGCTAATTTTCGTCACGCTTTGAAGGAGTTTTCCTCGTAAACTCAAAACCACAAACAAGAAAAAAATATTACATAGCACCTCGTATAGAAATCATCATAAACCATGCTTATCATAGTGATCAAGGAATCTATGAAATAAACCATTGATTGAAAGCTTATTAAGAAAAATGAGTATATTTGTATTAATTTCAAAAGAAGAAAATCCTTACAACTCCGAGCCTTGATGTTGCACAAGACTTTCGGGGTCCGAAGCAGGAGTCTCCTTTACTTTGACAAGTTTCTGCACCCTTCCAACTAAGACAAATAGAGGTATGCAATCTCTCCTCACAAAAGTCTTAGTTAACCGAGTCTAAATCTCAACAAGCACTTAACTTCAAATATTCTAAAGGCTTGAACTCCCCTTTGAGGCTACCCAATGCCTCTTTTTATAGTAGAAAAGAGAAGGTTTTCTATTCCAAGTATGAAGGGATAGAATTCTCCTTCAAAGGGATAAGCTCCTCACGTCAAGGGGTTAGCTCCATAAGGTAAGGGATTAATGCACCTCACAAGAGTTGTTCTACCACCGCAAAATCCATTCTAGAAGCTTCCCTGCATTCACTTTTACCGAGATTTTTAGGATTTACTTGCGCCTTTTTTAATATTACAGGGGTCCGCACCTATAACAAAGATAAATTGTGTTTAGAAAGCAGTAGAAAGCTGAACATTGGGTGCGGGACCGCGTGCAAGATAGCCGAAAAAGTGCGACATCAAAGTTTAGGATACTTTTTTAGGAATTTTTTTTCTAATTTTCAAGGCTTGACATGAGGAACTGATATGTTATAATTGCAAAGGGGAGAAGTATGAGTAATAATGAGCTCATACACGTAGAAGAATGTCGAGATGACAATTTTCAGTGTAACAGATTGCCCCTCTAAAGTGCAAAAGTCCGGAATAGATGATGCCGAAGTTTGTCATATATGAAGAGTACGATATTTTATCATTTCAAGGATCATCCCATGGTCACCCCAAATACAGACCGTAAAAAAATTCAATGAAAAATATATATGTATACATATCATCACTAAGGTAGGCATTCCCATACTCAGATTAAAATAACTAAAAAATGATGCAACTTTTCTAATACAGTAGAATGATTTTGAGTACATGATAGTATAGACATGTGTGAACACGAGTATGGACATAAACCATCCGTTTATAAATAGTCCACCGTATAAATGATAACAAAATTCCTCTCAGCTCAGATGGTAGAAACTAGATCCAGGGGTCTTGATTTCGCATCTCA
Organism: Pinus albicaulis; assembly: GCA_034641835.2. Lineage (NCBI taxonomy): Eukaryota > Viridiplantae > Streptophyta > Pinopsida > Pinales > Pinaceae > Pinus > Pinus albicaulis. Next base: position 384,399,477 of record CM076577.1, read on the forward strand.
AACTAGTACGATTCTATCCATGCGAATGAATGTGTCGAAGTCGAACATGGTAGAAACCACTTGATTACCAAATAATGATGTAAACTCGTTAACAAGTGTGAGAGTAACCACCAATAATGTCAATGGTTCTCAAAGTACCCGAGACAATCCATGAAATGTGAAATGAATGAGCTGAATTTGAACATCTCACGCGACTCATTCGATCGAAGGTCAATGATGTAACTCCGTTGCTGAAAGCGAGAAACTCGCCATTAAGATGCATGCGTATTTCTAAAGGTATCGACGATTTCTAGATCAACTTCCCGTATAATGAGTTGTCGTCAATAGAAAGTGATCCTATCGTAGGGAAGCCCACAACACGAAATCATAGATCAAGTTTTGAAAATATAGTCAAGAGGGACCCGACTCAGGGATGGTCAAAATGGATAACAAATATTTTTCGTATGAATGGTTTATTCAAACCCTGTTTCTCTTGAACACATAACGACACCGCATATGGCTTGAGTGACAATTGACCCAAAGCTAATACCCCGTAAACCCTGGATGAAGACTTTCAAATGAGGTTTGCTTAATCGATAGGCAAAGGATTTCCCAACCCTGTGAATGGAAGTGTCGTGTTCAAGAGTGGTTGACCGAATTTTTGAAGAATCAAATGTACAACAAACACGCCCATTTTTCCTCTTTTTCCCCCACCATTTCTCGGCAAGTACCTCTTTATTTTTGACAATCTTGAGGAGGATGAAACATTTGCTTGTTTATAAGCTCATCCTTTAGATGAGTCCAACTTAGTTTGAAGATTCGAACCCTACAGAAGGAGTGGTTCGTTCTTGTTTGAAATTGAACATGTCCTTTACATTTAAATTTTAACGAGTCCATTTATAGGAGAAACTTGGTGTTTTTCAATTTTAGGGAGTTAGAAGAAAAAACTTAAGAAAACTCCATGGGTGTAATTTTTTCGTAAATTTAGTCTCTCAGCTCGAAAAAAGGATAAAATAATGCGAGAGAGAACTCTATTGACCATAATTAGTCAACGTATACATTTTTCGTAAATAGTCCATTTAAGTCCGTAAAAGGGGTAAACTTATACTTAAGGGACAATCATTCATTTACTTTAACTGAGTTCGAACAATCAAGTACTTGGTGATCTTTTCATGTTTAGAGAGTCCGAAAGGGCTTAAAAGAGGACTCCAATGTTTCACTTTTTTCGTGAATTTTTTGAAAGAGTCCGAAAAAGTGATAAAAGTATGCTCTTTGTTGAAAAAATGATCAATTCTCTGAAAAATCCAATTTTTGCACAAAAAAACTTGAAACATTACACATACCTGTTTAAGATGAGTAAAAATGCTTCAAAAATACCCTTTTTAAATTGAAAAATAAATAAATTAAAAATTCATCGATTTGAAAAAACTTATAAAAAGGACTTTTTCAACTTCATTTTTATCGTTCAAGTTCAGAGTGAAAAGTAGAAGCTTTTGGGTAAAAAAATTCCTGTGAAGATTCCGGAAAACCCATCCATTTAAATTGAGAACCGTCGATCCTGGGTAATCCACGACCTCTTAATCTTGCATTTCATCCATTTACAATCTCGTTTTAGGCTTTAAATCTTATTTTTAAGGGAAAAACATGGTTCAAAATCGCCCGCGAGGGTCCGGCAGTGACACACATGGTACCATGGACCACGACTTTTATACAAGGAAAAAAGTCGTGGGTCCGTACTTTCCTTACGAGAGAGCATGTGTTCCTACGCACCGTTTACAAAGTAAAAGTGCGGTCCCCGTGCGTTTAAATTTAAAACTCAAATTTCTCTTTTCGCCGCCCAAAATTTTTCAAATTATATTGTTCTAATCTATCTTTTATGTATTGTAGGATTAATAAGATGTTGATTTGGAGAGAACGTGAACACAAGGACGTGGATGACTCTCGTAATGCTCCATATGCCCACAATGCAAAGATTAAGAGCATGTGAGTTTATATCAATTTCGGGCCATCCAAGGCATGAGAGCACAGTAGAGCTCCTAACATGGCCGGTAAACAGGTCGAACGTGCAGGGACCAAGAGTTTCGTTATTAGTGACTACCGCTCGAAATCGAGATGAGGAAATTTATTTTTACGACTGGGTTTGTCCAAGATGGGCGAACAACTCTCTTTGTTTGGGACTAGGCCGTGGCCAGACTGTCGCTAGTCTTCTGCAAGAATTTCGTAATGATGAAGTGCACCTCAGTGACAAACTGATTGATATAAAAACCATCATCCGTCCCGAGCTGAAAGTTATTGCATTTATCGTACTGATGCTGTGCGTGGAGTGCAGCATTACATGTAGCTACCAATTCTTAGATGCGCGTTGTCGTGGGACTATTTTCGCGACACCATTTTCAACTAGTGTGACGCCGTGTTGGCTATTATAAAAGGCCAACTAACTAGAGAAAAAAATGGGAAACTCGAATAACTCTTTGGATATGGATCCATCTTCGTCTCCTTTGCTATAGAGAGGATTCTAATGCTAGCTCCACAGAGTATCCCTATTAATGCCGTCGACTTAGAGAACCTAGGATGGTTCGTTGGTTCGCACCGATGGCCCGTCACGGTATTGAGGGCGCCCGAGATTGTTCGATTTCCTTCTTCATATTTTTGTTGGCTAGATCACAAAATTTTTGTCATAGAGTACTTTCCGTACGCCGGGATAGATTTCGCGGTGACCGAGAGATGACTTTCCCCAACAGGGGGAACAAAGTGATGATTCGGTAAAAATATTTCTTCAACAATTTCTAATTTCTAAAAAAAATTATTTTTCGATCGTCTTGTCAAATAATAACAATGAATATAGATGTGGGCCCACTAGTGACCTGTGCTCATCTCCAAACTTATGAAAGAAGACAACCAGCCATGTACCGCACTAGCTCCAACAGCAGGCCAATCAGCTGTAAGTCTTGACCCGATTTAGAGCATCATCTAGAGCTGTTTGAATCCGGATATTCCAAGAGGCAGACATGGATGACATTCCACTCAAATTGCGAGAGATATGTGATTGGCGTTCCAAGACCTTTTAGGAGGTTCCTGTGCAGGGGTGGCTCTGCAAAGTGGTTTCTTATCGTGATCACCATCGATGATAGGATGATCGTGTTGTAGACTCATATTTTTTTGACTTTTTTTGTGTTATCATTTTCCGATCATAAGGTGTTTCCAACCTATGATCGAAGACGATGTATATTTTTTGAAAAACACTTCTATCCTATGATATATATCACTATTTACCTGGCTATCCGCGTACATTTTATGAATGTTGTTTGTTTTACTGTTTTGATCAACGCAAATGTCGATTTATCATACTAGAAGCAACTACGTCCACTAATGTATTTAAATGTCTTGGAATATGTTGATATTCAATGTAGTCAAATTCATGTTCCAAGAGACGAACTCTTAAAAATAACCGTAACAACACTGGATTTCTAATGGCATAAACCCTGTTAAGCCGTAATACAAGCAAGTTCGTAATCCAACCTCATAATAAAACTCCGAATCCAAAATGATATGGACTCGTATAATAACTAAATCACTCGCACTATACTCGGCAATGTTATTCTGTTGTTTAACCAAGGCTTACCCCATGCATGGAAACTAACTCTGTCAAAGGGTGAATAGATAACCCAAAGTCTGCGGAAGAAATGTTCCGTGTACTACGACAAGCACCATCAAAGCAAAAACCAATGTAGGTTTGAAGAGACGTCGACATCCCGCAATATCAAGAGTAAAACTCATATAAGCGAGAATAGTGATAAAAACACACTTCTAAACTAGGCACACCTTTCTAATCTAAGACACACAGCAGAAAGAAATCTAACCTAAAAAAATAAAAGATCTCCACACCAGAGTTTACATAATATCACTTTAGATATAACCCATTTCCGGGCTTATCTAAAGGGATACCATCAAAATTCTATCACCTCATAAGCCCCTTTGCCGCATTTCGCTTTAACAATGAAAGGACCATGCCACATGGGCACGAATTTCCCAAAACCCCCTAGCTTATCGTTGGCTTGATCATAAACTAAGACTAGGTCTCCTTCCGAAAAAATTTCGAGGGGTAACACTTCTATCATACTCGAGCTTTTACTCTTTTGACATGAGCCTCGCTTTCTATTGCAATGATTCTCATCCAATTGAGCAAGCACAAAAAATGTTTCTCCTCTTCGGACGTAGCTCGGGAGTAACTCTATAGCTAATTTCAAAGATGGAATTTCGCATTCAATCAAGAACACAACCTTTCCAAACCCGTAAACGAGTTGAAAGGGAGTGAAACCAAACTGACGTTTTGACCGAGGTTCGATATGCCCAAAGTGCTGAAAAATAACATGGAATTCCAATTCATCTTGTGAATACCAATAATTCGTCTAATCATGGTGACCAAAACATTATTTATGGCTTCGACTAGACCATTGGCTATGCGGGTAATATGGAGTGGAACTATCATGGCGCAAGCTGAGTCGTTCGTCATTTTCAGCATTATCATGACATTCCGAAAATGGCTTCCCATGATCGTAATAATGGCTTGAGGAACACCGAACCTAACAATTATGTGATTAAATACGAAAGTTACAAATAGCCTTGCCATCACCAAAAATGTAGGCATCGCCTCGACCACTTAGTAAAATAATCTATCGCTAAAAATAATATATGCATGCCCCCTCGCCGAGTGAGGGTTACATGTAATAAAATCGATACCCCATTTTTGTGAAAGGACCAACAACAATTATGGGATGAAGAGGAGCGGGAGGCACGCACATCTTACGATCAAAAAGTTGACAATTGTGGAATTTCCGGGACTCGCATAAATACAATATTTGAATAACGACGACCAGTAAATAACTAGTCCCACGCAATATCTTTTGGGTTGTGGCATACCTGCACATATGACCGCCACATGCTCTAGAATGATAAACATTTAAAACCTTTTTCAAACTTCTTCATGAATAAGATAGCTGTAAAATAGAATCCACTCCACGTACGATAAAGTGTATCACCAATAACATTATACTATTGGGATTGGAAATGTATATTCTGTCATCGAGACCGTGAGATTTCAGTGCCGAAAAAGATTGGGTTTGGAGATAAACAATAATATCTCCATACCATGGATCAAGAGTAATCGATAAGAAACAGAGATTCGTCCGCAATGGGTTGCTCGCCACGTAGCTCAAGATCGTAGAGGGAAATCACACATTAGTTCCGTAAAGACCAAGGATTTTTCGCCTTGATTTTTCAAATTCCAAGTCGAATTCCCGTAGGATGACTATCCATTTGGAATACTTTCCCCCTAGCAATTGCTTGGTTAAAATGTACATCATAGGGTTGCAATCGAAAATTACCGTAGTTTTGCGTAACAATATGTAATGTCAAAATCGTTGGACAAACTTCGAACACCGCCAAAGTCAATTTCTCCACATGTGTATACTTAATCTCACGTGATGCGTATTTTGACTAAGATAGTAAATCACATGTTCGGGGTGAGATTCGTCTTTCTGAACTAACACCATCCCAATGGTGGAATGAGAAGCGGCGAGATATAAAAATGTAATCCCGTATAGTTGGGAGGATGCAATAACGCGTGCATGGGTCAACGCGTGTTTAAGTACATCAAAAGATCGATTAGCGATCTCATCCCAAAAGAATGGAATTTTCTATTTTAGCAACTCGGGTAAAACCTTTTGCAAGCTCGACGTAGTTAGGAAATAAATCGACGTAAAAAGTTTGCTTTCCCTTTGCAAACTTTGGAGTTGGCATAAAGTCGAAGGAGGAGGCCATTTGACAATAGCTTCAACCTTCAACGGATCGACGCGAATACCTACTTTCGAGACAACAAACCCCAGTAGAACGACCCAACTCAACACAAAAAAACACATTTTTGTGGATTCACCTAATCCGATAATGTCGACATCTCATAAAGATAGCACGTAAATGTGTAAGATGGTCGCACCCCGCGTGATGAATGAGTAGGTAAATCATCGAGATACTGGGCTGCACAATGTGCTTAATGTCATGAAACACATAAGACATTTCCCTTTGAAAACTTGCTCCAACGTTCTTCAATCCAAAGGGTATTTGCAGTAAGAAAATGTCCCCCACTGACAAATAAAAGTTGTTTTTGGCTGATCAAACAGGGGAGTATGTTTATTTGATTATACCCCTGAAAAATCCATCTATAAAGGAAAAAAATTTTCACTGCTAGCACAATCATCGATTATTTGATTGATATAGGGAGTTGGATAATTGTGTTTAGGACAAGCTCGATTAATATCCCTATAATCGATACATGACTCGTACCGTTCCTTGTTTTTTAGTCACGAGAACAATATTAGATACCCAATCCGTTAAGGGAATCGGATAAATAAAACCTGCACGAAGTAATTTTTCAACCTTTGCTTTGATAGCAAAGAAATTTTCTAGGATGCATTTGATGTAGACGCTGACGATTGGGGAAAGCTTTGGCATCCGGGTAATTCTTGATTTCATGTACGACACATTGACGGATCAATTCCCGGCATTTCTTCATAAGACCAAGCAAACACATCACGGAATTCTTGAAATAGGCTTTATAAGTTTGAATTTCTTCTTCAAGACAGAAGCACCTATATGAATGTTTTCAATTATTCTGAAAGTTTTTACTGAAATGTCAATTGGAATCATTCAAGAAATATTTTTCCTTAAATTTAACTCGGAATCGGGATTTTTCAATGGATTCTGCGGTTCTTTGACATTTTCAAGAAGTAAAAATTGAAGCTAAATCATCTTCAAAATGATCTAGTTCGAGTAAAAACAGATTGATGATGTAGATCTTCCCATGGTAAATCGTCAACGTACTAATAATCACGACTCGCTCACCGAATGAACAGATTTCAGGAAATGTCGTTGTGGCTAAGCTAGATATAGAAAGTGATTCCTCATGAATCCCATTCATCGGATCAATTTCAGCTTGAAGAGGGGTCGAAAAATGACTGCACGATGCCTGATATGCAATTTCAAATGGACTCAAAGGCATCATGCCATCAATTGAATCTCAACTCGATTCGAAGGTACGATCCAAGGATCATCAAACATAACAGTAGTTTGACGAAATCATATGAATACTTGCAATGTAGAGGCGATACGTTAGGAGGAGGAATGGAAAAAGTTCCTAACAAACTAGAATCTTTAATCAAACCTACTCCAACATCCTTGTACAAGATAGTCGCTTTACCAACATGTCGGATTGTTTTCGTAGAGGCTAGGGTCTGAAGAAAAACAAGTTAGCTAATCTATTTCGTAACGATCCTTCCTTGATATGGAAATTTTATGAGCTTCGGAAGATCGAAGAAACAATAGCAACCATAACATAAGACCAACTACGACCCTAAGGAGGTTGTAATCAAGAGGGGCATCAACCACTTCCACATCTAGATTTACAATTTTTACCTTCAACCCCTATGGGTAAATCCTCAAAATACCAAAAGGGTGGAAACCCTCTACCATCAAAAGTCTTAAGAATCGTCGTGAGATTGGTTAAGTGTTGGAGAACCAAGTGATTTCCAACACTGAATCGACATAATACACGTTGAAGCTCCCTCATCAATCACAGCCAGTAGATCCATCCGTTTTTTACTAACACCGGTATCCGGAAAGCCATCCGATGAGGTAGACGAGGCGTACTATTTTTCTAAATCGAAGATTATAAGATTAGAATCCCTGAATATCTACAAGCTCCTATAGCAGATAAAATAAATTTACTGCTCGTGTCGGGCATGATTGCAACATTCTCCAAAGCCAACATTGCCGAAGGAGAAATAGCTAAGTCTTCAACAATGTTGTAATTTTGAGCGGCTCTCACATGTGGATTGAAACTGATTTATGAAGAACACCTTTAGCAGGCGGTTTGATTATTAATTGGATTTGGTTTCTCGATCCAGTAGCGGACCGAAACAGAGGAGGTGTAGTTGATGTATTTGCATTAGAATATTCTCGCTTCTTTACCATCAACGGATTCTTAGTACCATAATCTTGCGATCGCGTCGCAATCCTTACATGAGACATCATCAAAATAGGCTCTTCCGAAGTGGTCAAAGTAGAACCAACCATCTTACTATCTTGAGTCGAAAAGTGGATCCTTCAAGACAACAAAGTTGTGAACCTTTGACGAATTTGTAAATGTGCACCCGATGTGGGCATTCCTTAGTAAAATGATCTTCGATCACAAATGTAACAAGGATAACGTGGTTTACGTTTTTCGTCATTGGATTCATTTTTTTTATCATTTTTTTTCTTTCGAATTATTTTTGTTTTTATTCCTCCCTTTCTTTTTACTACCGGATTTAGATTTAGCCGTAGATGTCTCCACAACATGAATATCGACAGAAACTTGGGAAAGATTCTCCTTTCGGGGAATCGTAAAGCTATAATTGGAGAAGAATTCTTTGAAGATTTCTTCTTACTTTCGCATTGATTGTACCAATCATACCGCGCGGCATGAGACCACTGAAGGAGGATATCTATTTGACCTTGTTTCGTAAGGTCCGGGATTTTTTTCATGTAAAGTACCCGATCGCGTATAAACGAGGTCAAGGTATCGAGCTTGAGAAATTACTTGCTCTTTCAAGAATAACACCAACCTTAGCTACATCTTCGTAATCTTTGGTAACAATGATTTAACAAACCATTCTGCTCAAAATTTGATTCGGAATATAACTTTCACCAAACGTCTCCTATGTCGCCATTCATGAATATGATCAAAAATATACGTAGACGAGGATTGTTTCAACGAAGTTAATAATTTGTGTGCCATTGTCGTATCTGACCCAGGCAACTCGAAAATGAGTCAAGAAGGCAGCTTACGATCGACTAAAATTATGAAACGAGCCTCGTGGTAACTCAATGTACCATTTGTCCGCAAGACCAATAAGATTTATTTGGAAAAGATGTAAGCGAATCGAATCATCAATGATTGAATTAGACGCACACCAAAGGTGATAAGTCATGACGTGATTTGATGGATCCTCTCCCGACTTATCTTTGAATTTTTGGTATATCACCGGGCAACTTATGCGGCATTGGTGGCCAAAGACCGATAATAGAAAATCAAATCATTTGTAAGGCGCGTCAAATCGAGTAAATCCAAAGTTGCGATAAATGGTAAATCGACGGTTAGGATCGCGAAAACCTTGAGTAGCGCAAAGAAGTTCTAGGGGAGGTGGATACCCAAGATAATTAGGGAATTAGATTAGCATTAGAAATTGTATAACCTCCTGGAAAACCGAGATTAACCCTGACTCGAACCGGGGTTGTTGAGGCCATGGATAAGTATAGCTGTGGTACGTTGATACCGATAGTTTGGATTTTGTATATAGGGAATGAATTGTGGCTACGCCTAGTACAGCTGATACGTGAATTGTGGTTGACTTGTGAAAATCAGACTTTCATACCGCATTTGTCTCGTAGGCATCCGCACCGAGTCCGAACCGAAGATCCCTGACCGGGGGTACGAGACTTGAGGGATTTTCATGGGATGCGTGTGGATAGACGAACTCGTGGTTACGATATACTCCGTGATAAGTGTTAGAGGTTGAACAGCAGATAGTGCCAGTTGCACAGCTTTGAGGCGGAGTCTTAGGTGAACTAGGACCCGACCTATGTCGAACAGACTGGGAGCAGAATTTGAATAGTAGTCGTGATAGACATTGTCGAGTTGGACCAGTAAATTAAAGGCACGTCCAGTGTTGATAAGGCAAATCGCACATTAGGTCTGCATAGGTTGTTGATATTGGGATGGATCCCATACCATATTTATTCCCGGGGTACTATCCGCGTGAAGTTTGAACGTAAGGACCATAACCTCGTTGAACGTAGGGTTGATAAGTAAGTGGTATATTTCCGGCTCCTTGAATAGATGGCCGACTAGAAGGTCATGGGAAACCTTTTGAATCTGTGCATCGACTATGAGGTTGATAACCCTAAGGCGCATACTGAAGCCAGGGGTTGATAAGGACTCTAAGGAGCATATTGAGTTTGAGGGTTGACTCTGGGGGCATATATCGTCTCTGTGTAGGTCGATACCCTTTGAGGTGTGTACATCGCTTCTTGAGGTTATCCCCCCAAAAATAATATGACTCGACAGCTTTGTCCCCTGGGAAAAAGTTACCTTGAGGTTGCCCCCCAGTGTGGTACCGACTTTCCAAAGGTTGCCCCCCCCGTGCGATAACTAACTACTCAAAGGTTGCCCTCCAGTGCGGTAATTGACTACCCGAAGGGTCGCCCTCCGTGCGGCATTGACTACCTTGAGGTTGCCCCCCCGGGCGGTAACGGATTTCCTCTGTCTTGCCCTCCAGGCGTGTAACTGATCGCCTTGAGGTTGAGGATTCAGAATATTACTAGACATCATATAGATTTGTGATGCATTCAACGCTTCTGCCTTTAACACCACTATTACCAGATGACAAAATTTTTTTGATGGGTTGAGGAGCTGCTCCCTAGAAAGTACCAGACATGAGTCTCGATATCCCGATGAGAATAGTATGACCACCGTGTAAAAAATGTTTCGTGTTTCCAGGGAAAACATGGATGACTCTCCGGCCATAATGGATGGCGTATATTAACCTCTGGGTGTAGGATGAAATGGAACTCGAGGTGGAGAAAAAGCAAGACCTCGATTCTCTAAATTTTTTTGTTAAAGATAGATACCAAGAACTAGTTCTGAATAGGGCCGTAGAAAATAGATTCATGCTCCCTAAGATTTAAGGATTGAGGGGAGTCGAGAAGAGATATATCTTCGTCCCTGGATTAGTAAGTTCTTCAATGGAAATAAGACCAACAGTGAAGATTGTCATGACAATATTTCTTACCCTAGGTGAACCAAGATCGCTAGAAGTTGGTGAAAATAAATCCCGAGGATGTTTCTAAAACGAAAGTTCAGCTGTGCAAAGTCCGAGATATTTCTCAGTTCGACAGCCCTGTACCACTGGGAGAGGTGAATACTACTGAACTTTCCAAAACTCGATATCGGTTCTTGAATGTATTCTGTTGTAGGTATCTCGATGATCAAGATGGACAACTATGGATGAACTTCAAATTCCCGTTGATCTAATCCTACCACTACTAGATGATACCGATACACGAAGCCTCTTCAAGATGACTTGGTGAATATTCCCAGGGGGTTTCCCTTGTAGTCTCGGGGACTATCTCGGCAATTCCGCCACGATTAAATATTAACTAATCACACGCAAACAAAGAAAATTTCAATGAAAACACCTAAAGTCTCTAAAGAAACAAACGAAACTCGAATCACATGCTTTAAAAATCTAAGAGTTCAAAACCACTACACAAACATTAACTTTCCGTACTAAAAACACTAGTTGGTGATGAAATCCAACTTAGTAGAAATTTATCACGTAAAGGGCGGTTGGAACAATTACCCCGACAACTCGCTTAATGAAACAGACGGGCACAAGTTCCCTCACAAAAACCATCTCGTGTGAAGAGAACCCCCCGAGAGAGTCCAAGCGAGTCTATTCGACGTCCGCTCTAGTGCATAGTTGAGATCTTTCCTTCACCATCACCTTAGGAAATAATCTTAAGATAATAGATACTAAGATTACCAACAAGTAACAAATATAACGGGGGAACTGAGATCTACGATCCGATTTCACGCGCAAGGGAAGAGTAGCAAGCTCAATCCCCTGAGGGCTCCTCGACATGGTTAATCCGAGGTTTACCCTACAAGTGACCCTCGAGCTCCCTCGACAATGGTTAATCCCGAGGTTTACCATTTGTAATACGCACAAAATCTTCTATCTTCCCCAATGAAACATAATTGATTGTCTCAAAGGTTTGATATGATCTCGTGATTGACTTCTTTAAGAGAAGCTTCCCGCATTATACAAATTACAATTGGATTTATCTCCTACCGCAAGATTTGTCTACTTGTTTTTTTTTACTACCTTGGAGAGTTAACTACTCCTACTTCAAGATACTAGCCTAAGCTATGTTGGTGATAAGAGCCCTAGAAAATAAAAAATTGCTAGATGAATTTTAATTAAGCGTTACTTTTTAGGAGTTGTTTCTTAAGTCAATGGGTGCGGAAATGAAACTCCGATGGTAGTGAAAGACTCGATTTCCAAAAGACACTAAAAATGCACCTAAAAATGATAATCAGATTGTTTTCTTTCAATGAAATTCTAATTAAGGAAAAAGTTAGAGAATGCAACTCTTTTTTTAATAAACAATTCCTTCTTTAAACATAAAGAATACTTGAAAGAAAATATTTTTTGTCTTTTTCCAATAAATTATCAAAGCTCACAATAAAAATCCTTTCACTTTCCAAAAACTCAAGCTACAAAACAATTTTTCTTCAAAAAAGAAAGCTAGAAATTTTAAAAGCACTCAAAACTACAAACTAATTTTCGAGATCTACAAAGTTTAATAGCACTCAAAAACTACAAATTTTAATAATCTAAATGAATAAAAGCTTTAATATTTTTTTGAATAATGTTTTTACTTAGTTGTTCATCAAAACTAAGGATCTATTCGTCCCAAAATAACAAAGAGATCGAAAAACACTCAATTATGTTTTTTATTTAAAAAATGAAATTCGAAAACCAATAACAAAGTTTCTTTTCGAAGATTTGCAAAGAAACAGTAATTCTTGTTGGAAAAATACGTGAGAGGGGGGGGTGAATCGTATTTACATTATATTCAAAACTTTCTTTTACTTTTTTCTACTCTTCTAAAACCCATACATTACTTTCCTTTAGTAAACTCGCGTATACACGCGGATATCCTTCATACAACTCACGTATTAGTAGAGATCTAAATATGCGTATATTTATTAACTTAGTTCTTTGCAATATTCATTCATCTGATGTTAGCTATCAAAGAACATGTGTAGTAATAGAATAAACTATCACAGTAAAAGCATCACACATGAACACCAGTGATTTTAGGTGGAAACCCTAGCTCTGGAGAAACCACCGCTGCAGCTTTCACCTTCAATATTTTATTATAGAGAAAACATATTACAACATATGTAGATAGTGCAGACTTCTACGAAGCACGCGAGCACCCACCGCGCTCGTTTACCAACCTCCCCGGAAGGGAGCTCCAACCCCCCCGACTCAAGCTATCAAATTTCCCTCTCCCGGAAGGGAGCTACGACACCGACCTCATTTACCAAACTCTCACTTGGAAGCGAGCTACAACCCCCCCGACCGAAGGATACAACTTCAAGCACCTACTAAGGACCACTTTTCATCAATTTTCACACTAGATCCAACAACTTCGATAGACCACAACTTGTAGGCCACTTTTCATCATATTTTCAGACTCGGGACCCACTCCACATATTTAAGCTCCATGATACAACTAAACTCGAAACAGACAACTCGCAATCGTAGAATACGATAGCAAAGAACACAACATAACAAATCAGTACATTTCTGTACTACGTATTAAAGAAATCCTAGTTTGTATACGTACTTTCCTTTCACCGATGTCACAGTATATACGCGTTTTCCGTTCACATAAACCAGCGATACTCCCGTACAAATTACGTATCTAATTTCATTGCGCATACGTGCTTTCTCTTCGGGCGTGGCTACGTATATACGCGCTTCCTTCGCGACGAACTAGCGTATGGTTCTTCGACATTTAGGTCAGCTGCAATTCTTCGTCACGTATACATCATCAGATGTTTACCCACTTTACTTCAGACAGTATGTTCGCCCATCTTAGATCTAATCATTCCATGTAAACAGATCTAGCAAATACAAGTACATTTCAGATCTAGATCCCATTCTTCATCATTGGTGCATCATACATTCGGATCTATCATTCAACTCGTAACCCTTTCCATTCATATATACCCCTGTAGAGAAGTATTCATTCAAGCTCGTACATCTTGCCCCTCTACTCTTTCATATGCACAATGAATTTCTTCTCTTTATATAGGTTTACCCTTTTTTCAATACCATGAGCCAAAACCATATTACTTCCGATGGTATTCTCGGACGGGGTCATTTAGACGAATCATTACCTCAATACAATGGGTCAATACCATGCAGGGTATCTCGGGTTTTGCACTTTTTGAGTGCTTTTTCCCATACGCGACTTGTCACGTTATTTCCGCGTGCATACGTGACTTCCCGTACGTATCCACGTATGCCTTGAGACATACTCTTCTCATCATAGATCTAGTATAAATTGAATTCCTTTCTTCATTTCCTTCTCGTACTCGTAGATACATCGTATTTACTTCATCAAGTAAGTTGTCATCATCTTCATCAAATGGGTTGCCATTCGACAACAAATCACTCAACGATCAAACATCATTTCATATTAGATTTACATCATTTACCAAGTCCATCGTGGTCAAGAATAACTTCATCGTGTGGTTTTCCATCAAGGACAACACATGCCAACAATCTCATGTCTTCATCTTCAATCAAGGTTGCCATCAAGGACAACACTTCGCATCATATTGCCAACAATCTCCCTTTGGACTTGATGGCAACCACGATGGTGTTTGGTTACCACAACAAATAGGTACATTAAGAATACAATGACACCATGTCACTTTCCCATTTGACATCATGACACCATTCTTTCTATTCAAACACCATGTCACTCTCCCCCTTTGACATCAAGGGCAAGAGGCACATCAAAACCAACACACTCTCCCTCATTTCTCCTCATGTAGAAGAAGCGTTATGCAGATCCGATGATTTACCGAAGTGACTCAAGCTCCCTCCCGAGTTCATGCGTCGAGTCTTCAAACATATTTCCCAATGAAGTACATGACTCTATGACTTTCCTATCACCAATGACTCATACTTACATCAAAGATCCATCCAAGTGAATTTACATATGAGATTCAAGTACCCAACCAAGTGGGTTTACACATTTTAACTCGCCTACCCAACCAAGTGGGTTTAAAAAATTTGACTCAGCTACCCAACCAAGTGGGTTTACAAATTTGACAAGTCCTTTACATGACTGAATATTACAATTTTACATCATGGGTCTCAACAAGACCTTTTCACCAAATTACAAAAATGACCATTTATGACCAAAACCAGAAAGACCTTAAGAAAGAGAACATATTTCAGAACCATCATAATGCCAACAATGCAATATACTCAGAGAAAGCTAATTCTCCCCTCAATCCGTGCATCCAAGCATCCTTTCCATATGACTAAGGCTCCTTAGTTTGTGCATCCCGAACTCTTTCACCAACAAATCATCAAGGCATCTTTATCAAAACATTAGAAATAGAATTATGAGAACTCGGAACACCACCAGAGATACCAAACAAGATCGAGAGATACCAACAAAGATCATGAAACTCGATGGTCAAGAGAGCCGACTGCAAACCAGAAAATTGCTCAAGAATCGACATACACGGTTTTCGTGCAGAACTCACGTATATACGCGATCGTGTTTCCAGAAACCCGCGTATCCAATGCCATACCTCTAAATTTATGCAGATTTTTTCTTTTTTGATAGAGAACACTCCCTACCTTTCGTCTTAGATACTCTAACGCTTCCCTCGCGAGGTTTGTAAAGATATCGAGCAACTTGTTCTTTGGAGGGAACATAATCCAACTTCACCCTCGTTCAAGCACTTGTTCACATAAGAAGTGATACTGATGGGACGTGCTTGGTCTTCGAATGCATACAGTGATTCTTTTGAAATACCGATGGCACTTGTATTGTCACACTTAATGGGGACAAATGAGGTGTACATTTGATTTGAAAATCTTGTAAGGTTTGCATCATCCAAAGGAGTTGAGTGCAACAAGATGCTAGAACACTACATATTCGCTTCCCGTAGATAAGGAAATAGAATTTTGCTTCTTGTCGAACCAAGATACTAATCGGGGTCCCATATAGAATGCACCACCACTAGTGCTTTTCTCGATAATCAACACTTCCAAACTCGAATCGCATGGTGCGGAAGCATGAAGAGTAAGATCAACATCCTTTGGATACCTATAGACCAAAGTCTTGAGTTCCTTGTAGATATTTGAATATTCTTTAACAAATTTTCCGAAGGTGAGACTCTTTGGATTAGCTTTGGAATCGTCCCAACAATCCCAACTCGCAAGTGCATAATGTCCGGTCCAAACTTTCAGTGGAGATAAATTAGACTTCCTATCATTGATCCGTATTCTGGTTGATTCACCATGGGAGAATCATCATGAGAACCTGAGATTGCATCCAGCTCATCATTGGTGTACTTACAGTGTTTGCATTCTTCCATGCCATACTTCTTTAATTTGCTTAAGATATTTTTTCTTGTGATAGGAATATACCATCCTCAGCTTTGATGCACTATGCAAGCCAATAAAGAATGTTAGTTCCCCAAGTAAAGACATTTCAAATTCTTGCTTACTTATTGCATAAAATTTCTTTTGACTCGTAGATTCTTCGTTACTCCCAAAAATGATATCATCAAAATATACAACTACAATCAATATTTTATCATTTTCAGATTTTGTGTATAAGTTGTTGTGTTGTGTAACCAGCTCCAAAAAGAGAAGAAAAGAGATATCAACGCCTTAGAAATGAGCCTCTTCAAGGGGGAAACCTCCAATACATTACATAAATGAACAATTCTTGTATGATTCAATCTACAAAACCTCCTTTCTATATATAGGAGTCCATGGGGCCATAATGTAATACTAGTGGGCCACAATGTAATCCTAGCCGACCTAACAATAATAATGTAAGGGCACAATAATAACAATATGGGACAGTACAATAATAACAATAAGAGGGGCTACACTAACATAATAAAGGGCTACACTATTAATATAGGGACTTAACATGCTCCTCTCTCCTTCAAACAAGTGTTGTCCTCAACGCTTGATTATTTCTTGATGCTTCCCGTATAAAATTCTCATCCTCCCATGTGAAATCTTCTACAGAAAGTTCTTCCACTTGCTAAGAAACTCGAAATTGATCTGATTTATTAATTTCCTTTGTTTCGTGACTCCGCCTCATACTTTCTTTCGATGTCATGTTGATCTTCATGTTGTTTCATTAGATTCTCGCACCAAAGTTGGATTATCCTTTGAGAGTTGGAGAACTTGTTGTTGATGCTCGATGTGATCTTCCACTAATTTAGTCATCCAGTATTTTCTATTATTTGATCCTTCAAACCATCCAACTTAGCCTCCATTTCTTCTTTTAAACCATCTATTTCATCTTCAATTGCTCTTCGTAAGATCGAAACTTTGTTGCACTTGGTACCGTAATTTTGATATCTCATACCGCAACTCTTCCTCTTCATGCATCATAGTATAGATTTTTGAGGGATTAATGGGTATGGAATTATTTTTTGGAGGCATTATAGAACCCAATACCGATAAAAAATTCTAAAATATGGACTTGGAATCCCTTCAATTGATTTTTCAAACAAAACGTTATGCAATTTTAAAAACTAGATACACACCTTTATCTTGCTTTTGGAGGAGCTCAATATTGAAATTGTATTTTTATTCATGATCGTGGCTCCTCTATATCTGAAATCCCGAACTGAAGTAGCCTCTAAATTCTCTTTTGAATGCGACAGTCCGACTTGATTGGATTCTCCAAGATAAATTTGTGTTCAATCTCCCACAATGACCTAATTATGGATTGGTCTCAGTGGAGCCAACTTGTATGACTTGCCACGTCTCACTCGTTTTGTTCTCTTGTCTCTGAAATTGCTAGCCAAGAAACTGCAGCTCATGTACTTGCGACCAATTTTTACGTATGACTCAATCCGATCCCCAAAGAGAGAGTTATTGAACTTTTCCTACAATCACTTCTTTGAGATGAAATTCAGAGCTCGAAAAGCATTACCTTCCACAGATCATATCTCCAAAAATATTGCGAACTCAAGCTCTAAAACTTTTTTTGAAGAATTTCTCAGATTTCAGCTTTCGCACCATATGAATTTCAGATTCTGAACCTTCGTAGAAAAAATTTATAGCGCAAATTCCACGATGACCCTGTTTAGGAGCCTCGAAAAAGACTCCGACTTCCATAGATCATATCTTCGAAAATATTACGAACCAAGCTCGAAATTTTTTGTACAAGTCTTCCTCAAGATTTATTCTTCGTACCCTAAACATTTTAGCTTCTGAAACTTCATAGAAAAAAACATTTATAGCGAAAATGCCATGATGACTGTTTGGAGCAATCAAACCCTAGAATCCAAAGCTCGATACTAAATGCTATGTAAACTCACTCCAAAAAAGAGAAGAAAAGAGATATCAACGCCTTAGGAAATGAGCTCTTCGAGGGGGCAACCTCCAATACATTACATAAATGAACAATTCTTGGATGATTCAATCTACAAAACCTCCTTTCTATATATAGGAGTCATATAATGTAATATATTACTAGTGTCTACAATGTAATCCTATCGACCTAACAATAATAATGTATGGCGCACAATAACAATATGGGGGTTACAGTGGGTACAATAATAATAATACAAGGGGGGCTACACTATTAATATAGGGACTTAACATGTCGTCTGATTCCACTTTGAAAATCCTCTGTTGATGAAGATATTTTTCAAGACGATAATACTACATGCCCTTGAGCTCGTTTGAGACCATATAGAGCCTTTTGAGTCTACAAACAAGATTTTCATCATTTTCCCAAAATGAATCCTTCCAGCTTGTTCTATATATACTTCTTCTTCTAGATCACCATTAAGAAAAGCATATTTAACATCCATTTGATAAACTTTTGATTTGTTGATAAATCTTGAAAAAGCAAGAAACATTCTTATAGCTTCAAGTCTAGCTACAAAGATAGAAAGTTTCTTCAAAGTCTATACCTTCGTTGAGTATACCCTTTTGCAAACCAAGCCTAGATTTGTTTCTTACAACATCCCCATTCTCATTTAACTTGTTCTTGAAAATTCATTTAGTTCCAATGACATTTTTATCATGTGGTCTTGGTACCAATTCTTTGAGTGTCGTTCTTTTTCAATTTGATCAAGCTCTTCATTCATGGCTTGCTTCCAACATTCATCTTTGCTAGCTTGATTGACATTGTGTGTTCAATTGTGGATAGAAGTGCCAGATGACTAGAAGATCCCACCCGTTGTTCTCCTCGTTCGTACACCCGATTCCTTGTCTCCCAAAATTTGGAGATTTAAGATGATTCTTTTGAACATATCTCGATGGAGCTTTTTCAGATAGATCATTTTTAGGTTCTTCATTGATCCACTCGTTTATATCATTTCTATTTGAGGTAGAAGGCCATAAGTCACCATCATCTTCTTTGTTGTTTGTTTTTCTTCTCTTTAGGAGCTCTAGAGACTCATCAATAACAACATCAATACATTCAACAATCTTTCAAGCCTTTTATTGTAACATGTGTATGCTTTGCTTGAAGATGAGTAACCAAGAAATATCCCTTCATCTGATCTAGGTTCAAACTTGCCAAGATTTTCATCATTATTTTTTTATAAAGCATTTACTTCCAAAAACTCTAAAATGCTTCACAAAGGGAGAATTACCAGTACCGCAGTTCATATGGAGTTTTGTCACTATTCACCCGAACATGGGCCTTGTTGAGAATGTTAGCCCGCCCAGTATGTGTCGTTCACCCCTGTAACATGTCAAGAGTTCCAGTAATCATCAAGCATAGCTTTAGCCATTTGTTGAATTGTTCTATTCATTCTTCTCGCTACGCCATTTTGTTGTGGAGTGCCTACTATAGAGAACTGCTTTTTATGCCATGTTGTTCACAAAATTCAAAGAATTCATTTGAAGTATATTCTCCTCCCTCGATCGTATCTAAGACATTTTGATTTTTTAGATCTAATTCATTTTCTACCAATGCTTTGAAGATCTGAAACTTTTCAAATGCTTCATCTTTTGTGTTTAATGAACCCGATCCAACACATTCTAGAGTAGTCATCAATAAATAAGATATAGTATTCTTCCCCACGTAGTGACTTTTTTCTCATAGGTCCACATATTTCAAGATGAATGAGTTAAAGAGGCTTACTTGAAGATCCTTCTTTGGCATTAAATCGTACTCCGTTCACTTACCGTAATTGACAAGATTTTCCATATGATATTTTCTCTGGGGTAGATTAATATTGGGAAGACTCACCAACAACTTGAAGTCCGCTTGCTTTGTTGATTTGAGAGAAGCTCGTATGCCCCACTCTTCTATGCCATAGCCAATTTTCCGAAGACTTGCTCAAGTAACATTGATCTTTGCAGCTCAAAGACATACACAAGTTGCTTGGATTTTCTTTTTCCCTTTTATAATAATTTTAATTCGTATCAAGATTTACGAACTACTACATTATTTTGAACTAAAAACAACTTCAGCTCTTGATCACACATTTGACTTACACTCAGCAGATTATGCCTTAATCCATCCACATACATGACATCATTAGCCTTCACCTTTTCTTTAGAAACACTGGACCTTTTCCTTTAATTACATGAGAATCATTTCCAAATGTTACTTTTCCTTTTCTAGAGCATTATATGTAAGGAGTTTGCTTTTGTCGTATTTCATGTGTCTTGAGTACCCATTATCAATGTACCATTGATTTTCTTCACCTTCCGCAAATAACGTTATCCCACAATTTTCAACAAAGTGTTCTTTCTTTTTTTCCACACTTTAGTAGCTTGAGGGAACATGTACTCTTTTGGTCGGATCTTGCTCCCGCATTCAGTATTCTTTCATGGCCAAAGTTATTGCATAAGCACATTAAACTTCACTTTTTAAGAGGAGAAAAGTTGTTATAGGTATTCTTCTTTGGTTCAAGATTCAACCTTTTCTTTCTTGCTTCTCTGTCATGATGGTTTTGTAAGAAACACATTGAGCAAATTTTGTGACCAAAATTGTGACATGTAAAACATTGTCCATTGAAATAGACATTTTTGTAATCACTGAAATATTCTATTTGGATTTACCGTCGGTTGGAGCTCCTTTGAAATTTATTCCTTTCATTGTTCCTTGAGGTGCGATGATCCTCGCTTTACTTCTCGTAAAGAGTCCTTGCTTCTTTGTTGAGACGTAGAATATTGTAAATCGAAGTTGATGCCTTTAGATAGTTTGGTGTCAAGCCCTGAGAGGATTCTCCAATATATCCAAGACCTATTTTTATGAGAGGAGAACGTTGAGCATTGATAATTTCATCTAAGGCTTTCGAACCTTTAGCAAATCTAAGATTGAGAGTTTTTTCCCTTTTCTCATTATCTTTCCTTAGACTTACTACTTCACACTCCAATTCCTCAATGCGTTTTTTTCTTTGCTCCAAGCCGATTTTTCAAGAGTCTCTATGATTATGTTCTTTTTCTTCTAGGCTTACTTTGAGTTGATTGTTTTCTTCAAGAAAATCATTGTCTTCCCGTAGCATCCACAAAAGTATCCTTTTTCTTCTCTTTGTTCAAATGCCATGAGAAGTCTAAGATTTTCTTCACATTCTTCCCTCACTATCGATGACCCATCACTATCTTCATTAGTATAGTAACTTTTCTTAGAGCTAGATTGGTTCTTATTCCTTCTTGCTACTTCTTTTTCCTTTAGTAGATGTTTCTTTATATGACATTTTGTAAATGATAATGACCAATTTTTCCACACTCAAAACATTTGAAGGGAAGCTTACCTTGAATCTTCAAAGTACCTAGTTGGAGCTTTCTACAAAATTTGCTTCTTCTTCTTCGGATATATAGTCGGGATTCTTTGACAACTTCCTTTTCTTTTGCAGACACCTTAAAAGTAGCTTCTTTGATTTGAGATGGACCTCCTTGTCTCTCATTTCAAAAGTAGCTAGAATACCATGTAATTGAACAATAGTAAGAGTTTGCGCATCTTGACTTTTCTTCAATAGTCGAAAACTTTAGAGTCAAATTTTGAAGTCAAGGGATCTTAAGAATTTTTCAACCAAAGTAGTATCATGCTATGGTTTCACCCAAATTTCTCATTCGATTTACAATATCATCCAGTATTTAAGAAGAAATGGGCAATACTCATCACTATGCATCTTCAAATTTTCATATTCGAATTCTAAGAGTTTGGAGTTTTGTACTTTTTACCTTTGTGTCTCCTTCATAGCTTAGAATGATTTGTCCCTACTATTTCTTTTTGCTAAATAGTAGCCGCATCACTTTAGAAAATTCCGATTCGTACATGCCTTTCCTAATAAGACATTATCGCTTTTGCATTGATTTCATACTTCTTCCTTTCTCGCAGCACGTAGAAATACTTGCCGGGTATTGGTAGCCTTCTTCCACGTGATTTCACACATCCGCACCAAGACTTTGCGATATGCTTTTGTTCGTAGCTTCCGCAATATCGATTGCTTCCATTGAATAGAGGTGGCTTTGTAGGTATCACTCCTTCTTGACTTCCCATTGCGACGATCTCCTTCAAGCGATCAAGCTTCGCGCAGAGGACCTACCCGATACCAATTGTTGGAAAAATAATGAGAGTGAATCGTATTTACTGTATATTCAAAACTTTTTACTTTTTTCACTCTTTCTAAAAACCCATACGCTACTTTCCTTTAGTAAACTCGCGTATACACGCGGATATCCTTCACACAACTCTGCGATTAGCATAGATCTAAATATGCGTATATTTATTAACTTAGTTCTTTGCAATATTCATTCATCAAATGTTAGCTATCAAGAAACATGTGCAGTAGTAACAGTAATAAAACCATCACAGAAAGCATCACACATGAACACCAGTGATTTTAGGTGGAAACCCAAGCTCTGGAGAAAACCACCCATCATAGCTGTTCACTTCAATATTTTATTATAGAGAAAACATCTTACAACATATGTGCCGGTGTAGACTCCTACTCAAAGACGTAGGCACCCACCGCACTCGCTACTCAGCCCTCTCCCGGAAGGGGAGCCTCCAACCCCCCCCGACTCGCATTCACCCTCTCCCGGAAGGGGAGCTACGACCCCGACCACGCTATTGCACTCCCCTCACCTCGGGAAGGGAGCTACAACCCCCGACCGAAGGCTACAACCTCGCACCTCTATGACCACGTTTCATCAATTTTCACACCGGATCCAACAACTTCAATAGACCATCAACTTGTAGGCCACTTTTCATCATATTTTCGTACTAGACCCACCTCTACATATTTAAGCTCCATGATACAACCAACTGAAACATGTACAACTCTAACTATAGAATACGTATAGTAGTAATACATGCAGTAACAAATCGATACTTCTACTACTGTACTCAGTAAAACCCCTAGTTTGTATACGCGCTTTTCCTTTCACCGATGTCGATATATACGTGCTTCCGTTCACATAAACTAACAGTATACTTCGATACAAATTAGCGTATCTAATTTCATTGTGCATACGCACTTTCTTCGCCGAAGCCCGCGTATATACGCGCTTCCTCTCGCGGCGAACTAGCGTATGGTTCTGTGAGACATTTAGGTCATTGCAATTCTTCTGTACGTATACATCACACGTATTGTTTACCCTTTACTTCCAGTATGTATGTTCGCCTATCTTAGATCTAATCATTCCATAAACAGATCTAGCAAATACAAGTACATTTCAGCATCTAGATCCCATTCTTCATCATTGGCATCACACATTCAGACTATCATTCAACTCGTAACCATTTCCATTCCGTATACTCCCGTGTAGAGAAGTATTCATTCAAGCTCGACATCTTGCCCCTCCCACTCTTCTCATATGCACAATGAATTTCTTCTCCTTATATAGGTTTACCCTTTTTCAATACCATGAGCCAAAACCATATTACTTCGATGGTATTCCTAGACGTAGGTCATTTAGACTAATCATTACCCAACACAATGGGTCAATACCATAGTGGTTACCCCTGGTTTTGCACTTTTTGAGCGCTTTTTGCCCATACGCGACTTGTCACGCTTCTTTCCCCGCGTGCATACGCGACTTCCCTAGACATATCCGCGTATGCCTTGAGACATACTCTTTCATCATAGATCTAACATAAAATTGAATTCCTTTCTTCATTGTTTCGCATCGTATATACATCATATTTACTTCGTCAAGTAAGTTTTTCATCATCTTTCATCAAATGGGTTGCCATTCAAGGACAACACTCAAAGATCAAACATCATTTCATATTAGATTTACATCATTTACCAAGTCCATCAAAGTCAAGAATAAAATTCATCAGTGGTTTGCCATCAAGGACAACACATGCCAACAATCTCATGTCTCCATCTTCAAATCAGTTGCCATCAAGGACAACACTCGCATCATATTTACCAACAACTCTATTTCTCAATAAAGGATGATTTCACAATCAAGTCGATCCAGCAAAAAGACCAAAATGACCAAGGTAATCCGAGGTACTTCAAAATGTCAAATGCTTCAAATCTCTATAAAGACCAAGTGAAATGCAATCCAAAATGCAAAACTTCTAGAAAATCATCAAAACACCAATATTCGCTGAGATTCATTAACGAAAAAGCTTTTGACGAAACAATCATCAATCTAGGAAGAAAAAACAAAAATTGAAAAATCCAAATCAAGATAGACTAAAGAAAGAAATCTAAAGTTTTTTCAAAACTTTAACAGTGTCCTCGAGCTCCAAGATATCACAAAAGCGGTCCCGCACCGATCAAGTAGGCACAGAAAGTGTGCAAATTTCCCAGCACCGTGAAAACAAGGCAAAGTGCACTCCCAGAAAAAACTAGAGAAAAAACTTAAAGGATTCCAAAATTTTCAAAAAAAAGAGAAAACCTAAGCTACCTAGGCATATGTCAATCAATCAAAAACCAAGAAAAACGTTTTCCTCAAATCAAAATAAAAGAGAACCAAAAACAACAAGTTCTTTCCCCAAATGAGTCGCCAATTTGTTGGAGGATTAATCCGTCTTGCGGACAAGACCGATCTCCCTAGTACTAAAAGTATCTAGCAACAAACAACCAAACATAATAATATTTCTCAAGCATGTAAGGTTTACAAAAAGCTCTATAGAGGTGTTAAGGACTTCACGTTTTTCCGTTGCTTGTTTGAAGTCATCAATTTCCTGTGCGCTTGAAGGAGTTTTTCTCGTAAACTCACAATACAAACAAGAAAAATATTACATAGCACTTGTATAGAAATCATAATAAACCATGATTATCATAGTGATCAAGGAATCTATGAAATAAACCATTGATTGAAAGCTTATTGAGAAAAAATGAGTATATTTGTATTAATTTCAAAAAGAAGAAAATCCTTTACAACTCGAGCCTTGATGTTGCACAGGGACTTTCTCGGTCCAAGCTGGAGTCTCCTTTACTTTGATAAGCTCCGTACCCTTCCAACCAAGACAAATAGAGGTATGCAATCTCTCTCACAAAAATTCTTAGTTAATCGAGTCTAAATCTCAACAACACCTAACTTCAAATATTCTAAAAGCTTGAACTCCTTTTCGAGGCTACCCCAATGCCTCTTTTTATAGTGGAAAAGAGAAGGTTTTTCTGTTCCAAGCATGAAGGGATAGAATCCTCCTTCAAAGGGATAAGCTCCTCACATCAAGGGGTTAGCTCCATAAGGTAAGGGATTCATGCAACTCACAAGAGCGATTCGCCACCGCAAAAATCCATTCTAGAAGCTTCCAAAATTCACTTTTATTGAGCTTTTTTAGGATTTACTTGCGCCTTTTTAATCTTACGTGGGGTCCGCACCTATAAAAAATATAAATTACGTTCAGAACACAGAAAGCCGAACATTGGGTGTGGGACCACAGAAAGATAGCCGTAAAAGTGCGACACCAAAGTTTAGGAGACTTTTTAGGAATTTTTTATGATTTTCAAGGCTTGACATGAGGAACTGATATGTTAGACTTGCAAAAGGGGAGAAGTATGAGTAACAATGAGCTCATACACGTAGCAAAATGTCGGGATGACAATTTTCGCTGTAACGAGTGAAGTAGAGAACCACGTCTCAAACCTCTCATACAAGAGAATGATATGATCCAAAATATATCTCTCAATGGCCTCCTCCCTTTCTTTTATAGATCTCTTGGAGCCTTCTAGAGCCCCGAATAAATTTCAACTGTGCCCTCAATCGCTAACCGGAATTTGTATTATCTTTTTATGTCTAAGGGCCCATGCTCCGTTGTGCTCCCTACGAAGAAGATCATACCATCACGAGGGTACCAAATCATGATCTCCCGCCAATCTATCTCGAAAAAGAATCCAATGAAGTGACAATTGTATATGGAACATGCTTGGAGTGTTGTCGCTATCCCGTAATCAACTCACATCGCTCTTTTCCCATCTACCAACGAGATCTTCCCGCTCGAAGAAGGCCCTCTCTTTATAATGGGCCAAAGTGGGCAAGATATGTTGCAAGCCCCATCTACGTACTCCCGGAGAGTGCTAATCCCCGAGAGAACTGCAGCTTTGTTGAATACATGTGCACCTATTCCGCACCTCATCGATTGGGTAGGTCCAAAGATGGATGCTCCACCATATCCAACATCTCCTCCCTCTCCCGATCGAGAATTTAATGCTCCCATTGTCCACTAGCCCCCCTGCAAAACTATCCCATCAACCTCCAACATATCCAGAGATATGGATCTCACAATCGTTGTCACCATACTCGTGTATGTGCATCTAATCGCTTTCCTCCCTCACCTGGGCCGACCCCAAGGTTAGCCACATATCCATCATAGACTCAATTTGAGCCTCCATCCTGTTCTCCCTCAAAGGACTATCATACCTCGATGTGCATAGTATCCTCTCTGCTAACTTATGCTCCATCATATGTCGTTTCGGGACGAATCGTCACAAGTGACTCATCACCCGCAGTATCTCCCCCGTAGAGTCCCCTCGACCGAAGCCACCCCGCAACCGGAATGCGGCTCCACTCGCTACCATCAACTCGCATGATCGCTATCGCTCCCAAAAAGCATACTCAACCCGATCCCATGGGCTCATATGAAGAAGAGTCCCCACCTTGGCATACGTAAGGAATTCTTCCCTCGCTCTCGCTCGCCACATCAAATTCATCACTCAAGCATGAGTGATCAAGCTCCCCAAGTTTCTTTTCGCGATGAAGCAAAGTACCTTCCTCCTCAAATCATTTCTATTGCCGCATCCACCAAATCGAGCAGCCTCTTCCCTATTCAAATGTCTCCTTAATAGCCCAATATTCTTCTCAACCATTCCATGGGCTAGCTCATAAGCAACAGGGTGAGACCAACTTCTCTCGTCCTCCAAATGCTCAACAACCATGTTTGCAACTCTCGTAAACTAGCCCTCTATGGTCTCTCATACATGACGACAAGATGGATTGAATGTGTGCTATGACAATTTCAAAGTGGTGTCTCCTAATGTTGAAGAAGCATCGGAACATCCGCAAAATCAAGTCATCATACTCAAGGTCAAACATGATGACATGTGTCTCAAATGTGGCCATACTCCTTCAAATCTCAAGCTTCTTCCCAAAGGTAGAGCCTACATCGTTGTCCAAATCCTAAAAAGTCTCTACTATCGATCTCATAATCCCCCCTCATAACATCATCATTGTATGGAGCTATAGGTGTAGTCAACTTCATGATGTTAATGAGGCATGATGTAACCGAGAAGTCCGACCCCCTCGCATGGTTCTCCTCCAAGAATTTTGGATGTATAATAGCAAGCATAACCGGGTTTTAATGCCCAAATTTGTTTTATCCATTCTTCTTGGATTATTGTGGACATAAGTTCATTAAACTCATCTATTTTGATAGAACCCTCCATGACACATTCATGTGTTTAAAATTTGTCCCAAGTGAAAAACATTCTCGTGACCAATCCCCAATTCTTCCCGCAAATATTTTTCGTTGTACTCTTTTGAAGGATGGCATAAATCCCTCTTGAAAGAGTTCTTTGTTCTGCTTTAGTTTTCGGGTGTGTGTCATGGTTCAAGGGATCAATTTTTGTGTTCAATGTTCTCAATTTATTTAGGAGTTCCTCCATGATGGAATGCTTGCATGAGAAAAAAAATTTTCTAAGTTTAGTATATTTTTCCAACAGTGTTTTAGAAAACATATTTCTTGCACAAAGGTGTTGTAGGTGTATTTTTTAATGATAGGTCAGAAATTTTTTATAGCACATTATATTCGTGAAATGACATGTACAACTAACATGATTTTCAACAATCTAGAAGCTACCATAATAAATTTGATAAAGGAGAATGCATTATAATGGGCCAGGGATAGAGAAACTTGATATAGATATAGCAGAAACTTTTCCCTCGGAATGGTTGACAACCTCTCGTACACCTTTGCTACAAGATACTTTAAGAAATCAGCTCTATGTTTCTTTTTCATTAAACTTCTACTACAACTCCGTGAAGTTTGGGCTAGTACATTCAACCTCCCTAGAGAAGCTAATCCTTGACCGATAAGAAATCCACCTCCAAGGAATATCTGATCTTCGTCAATGAATGCGATCTCTTCTCCAGTGTTGTAAAGGAGTTCCAATATGTTTTAGGTGACACTACCCTCTAACATACAAGCTTTGTAACATAGAATTTGATTCTCTAAATGAATAATAATATTCTTCTCGTACAAGATGCTCCAATGCAATGCTCACGGTTTTAACAAGGTAATTTTCGACCTGTTTCATGGATATAGAGTTTAGCCTTGTTGTAGAGTTATGGTCATATAATGACCCGAGTCATACTACACAACTCGGAATCGAAGGATGTAATTACGACTCAACTCCCTCGCGCTCGCAGTGGTTGCAATGTTGTCCCTTGACTTATTTTTCCCCGACTCTTAATTATTATGGCTTGGAAGAACCATCGACCTCTCTAATTAGATTTGGCTATCCACCCATCAAGGTGAATGCTTTGACTCATCCCCAAGGATTTAAAACTCGTGGATTTACTAATATATGCCCACACCAGTGAAATTTTCGTCTAATTTTTTGCATCTTTGACCCCCAAACCCAACAATGATCCCGAAATCGCATAGAAATGCTGAAAAAATACATATTTCTCCCGAAACGTCCAACACAACCAACTATGTATGGGTCCTTTGGTCTCGTTCCTACATGAAAGTCATGAGAAATTTCTACAGCCTTTAGAATTTGGAGAGAGGTGTTTCCCCCTTGTTGTCAACTTGGCACCTTCAAGATAAGCAATATGTTTTGTTACTAATCAATTTCAATTGCACTTGTTGTTGAAGGCATCACGCATACACAAAATCATTATGATTTTCCTCACGTTCTATTTACTATGAACACGATTTCCCTCTAACACTATTATTGCTCACCAAATTTCTCCATGATCTCCCCATTCACTTTCTTGTTCTTCGCTCTCTCATTTTTTGCTATATGCGCAACCATCGAAAGGATAATCCTCTTTGTGTCCAGTTGTTGGTGGTAGAATCCAAGACTCGGCCCCTTTTGGTGGCCTCATCCAACAATGATGAGAATGGTTAGGGGACACCGTTGATTCACTCGAATTAATGTGGGCCTTTGTTGTCCCCTTGCGTAGAGTGACATGACCCAACAGATGTCGACTCCTCCTTTTTATATGTCACACGCCTTGGTGCTCCACTATTCTACGATGTCTTCATTCTGCAATCTTTGACATGGTCATCTGTCTCTTTATTGAATGTCGTGGTCCCAAGCACATGGTCACAAAGTTTTTGTTGGGTAAATCTCCCACTTAGACGTAAACTTTCCTATGTACCATGTTTCCATTGCCTACATATGCAACTCAATCTCATCAAATATTTCTTGATCAATCATTTGCACTCGAATGCTCAGGGATCATTACAACTCCACCCACTCACATGGATCCCATTCGATTAGCATGAATCCCTTCATATGCCATGAATTTTTGGGCTCAATTATATTTACCCTCTTGAGAAATCTTCAACAAGTATTAGATTTTCGAATAATCATGAGAGAATGGAACACTTACCTTGTAGTATTTTTTTTATTTCTAAACTAATTTGTTGAACACTTATTAAAAATCGGTCATACCTTGGACAAAAATCAACCTCGCAATAAACCCTCGGGGCTGCAGTAATCACCGCAATTGGAAAATGAAACTCGTAGGATGAGCCAATACTAAGGCTTTGATACCACCGTAGATATCCCTAAATGGGATATTTTAACTAAAAAATGCAAAAAAATAACCGAACTCCACATTATGCCTTAAAATCAACATTTACCTAACAAAAAAATTGCCATGTAAAATAAAAACACATGAAACACTAAAATCTAACACCACATAGAACAGAAGAAGAATCTCAACTTTTTATTATAAATAATAATGGGGGGTTACATATAGATCTCGACCAAAAAAAGAGTTGAGATGGAGAACTAGCCATCAAGATAATCTATTGCACTCGTATACATATGCGATGGCCTCCAAAACTAAATCTGTTGCACTCTCCCTTCGGAAATAGCTACCACCGAATACACTTAAGCACCGTTGAAGATATAAATGACCCTCACTCCAATATCTCTCGAATCTCTCGTGAAAATTCGAATGAATTCTCCTCAAATATATTTGTGTTTTTCATCCAACACTCACAAATCACCCGAGGGGTTTCGTCCCGGGCTACGGCTCAAGTAGAGAACCACGTCTCAAACCTCTCATACAAGAAAATGATATGGTACAAAAGATATATCTCAATGGTCAGAGCTATAAAAGGGTCCCTTTCACCTCTAATTACCTCACATTAATATGTCAATCCGGAGCGTTTTGTTATTCCAAAGAGTGTCTCGATCGAGGTTATCACTTGTCGTAGTAATGCTAGTAGTATGTTGTTTAAAAATACAAGAGTAAACTAGATGCTTGTCTATAACTAAGTTACTTCAAAAAGAATAAATCACACATTCGGAAAACTAAAGGTACTTTATCACTAAGGGTTCTAAGAAATGATAACCTCATCCCTTGGAAACCGATGGAAAGGAAATTAGAGCATAGACCACGGGTTCCGGGAGCTAGACAAGAATGCCAAAGCTCAATATGCAGCTTTAGATCATCTTTCACACCAAAACAACAAATGCTAGTAAATGGAACAAGCAAATAAAGAATTGAACATCAACTGAATGGAACGACAATTCTAAAATAGAACATCAATCGAACAACTAAGTCTCGCGATTCGTAACCAAACTTACTCTATTAACCCAAATGCACTCTTCGCAATCAAATAACAATCTTTCACTTTTAAGGCAAATTAAGTGTAATGACGCTAATGGAACAAAGAATAATTATTGATAAATTATGAATAAAGACTAGTAAATCATATACGACACAACACGCCGAGATAGTAATATGACTCAATCTTAATTAATGTGATACGATTGTGCTTCCAAATAAAACAAGATTATTTCGAATCCAATAATCATGAAGAACACAACTTCAAATGAAGCTATGACATGAATGTTCAAGCACAGCTTTCAGAATGGGTATCGAGCAGAATATTCTGCTAAGACTAATAACATGCAATCAACTCTAAAAGGACCAAGACATAACGCAGAGTCAATACACAATTTATCCGTAAAAACCTTAATGATTTAATCTTTCACAGCAGCATGTAATAGCTAATTATAAATCATATCAGTATTACCGAATAACAATGATAAGCAAACCACACAGAAATCAAATCGTAGTGATACATAAGCAAGTGTCCTCCGGCTGTGCCGTCCCTTAGCCTCCAAGGATACACCGCCTTAAGTTAATCCAAACGCGTAAATGAGATAATCACCAAGTTTATATTAATGCATAAGACAAAAGTACAATGAACCAGCTCTCAATGAGACTCAAGGATCAAAGTTGATTTTTTATGTAAAATTACATAAGAAGTATATATCCCAAGCTAATAAAGGTCATCCCCTTTATATAAAGGTGACGGGGGAGATGTCCAAGTAACAAGATAATAAAAGCGATCTCTCAGATCAAAGATCCCCGAGGGATTCGCCAAACTCGTTAATCCTTCCTCTTTTCTTTTCTTCTCCGCCGAGCCGGTGTCTTCTCCTTTTCCGGGCCGATTTGCTTTGATCTCGCTTTAGCCTTGTTTGCATTCGGTTCTCTTCAAAGGGACACAAGCATTCCGTCTTTGTCCTTTCCTTTGAAGCGACTCCTCGTTTTCACCTTTTCCGCACGTAAAAATAACAATTATCACGGCTAAGTCTTGCATATCAACTCTCACATGTTTTGTTATAATTCTTTATCATTTTCCAAATTCATGATGCAAAAAGGTTTACAAATTCTACTAAAAAAGACCACCTGAAATAATCATCAAAAGCATACCTTTTTAGTACTCCACACACCCCCCTGCTTACCTTGTTTCATGTCCTCATGAAAACATTGTAGTTGACATGCAAGGTGTTGAGAGAATAGGGCCGGAGAAGGGAATCTCATGCGGAGGTCTACAACCATGATGAGTGACTAGATAGTCAAAGAACTCGACTCTGTTTGCCCCTCACCGTGGAGTGATTCTCCTGCAGCTCCGTAAAAATTCCATCGCTACCGTTTCATTAGACTCGCAGCAGCGACCGAGATAATTCAGCCATCCCGCTTCTTTCCAGATCTCCCGGCGAGTGGAGATTGTCAACTTTCGAGGTTCGCTTCGAATTTCTTCCTCCCATGGTTTCACCGTGGATTCTCAATGGAACAAAGAATCGCTCAGTGCCGCTTTGAAAACACAAGAGAGGGTGATAATGCAGCATTTCAAAAAAACACAGAGTATGCAACAGAAAGGGAAAAAAACACTGATATGCAACAGAAATGGATTATGAACAGCAACTTGTGTAAAAATAGAAATGCCATGCCGTTAAGCCATGCCATACCGTCAGTACACTATCTTTCCCTGAATAGTGAGCCGACACATAATTGTGTGAATAATGAGGTTAACCTCGTTGTTAAAATATTAATCGTCAGCTCCTAGATCAACTAAGGCATTAGACAGTGGTCCCGACCATAAATTTCGAACAGTTTTTATAATTGGATTTCGGGTCTTCATATTTAATGGGTGTTTCTTTCTCCGCATAATAAGTTTGATAAAGTACCGACTACTTGGACTCTTGGATTATTTGTTATATTCCTCCTTGGTTTCTTTATGCACAACTCTTTGATAGTTTTTGCGTATATAGGAATGTCTCTGCAATGGCTTGGAGGAATGGGATTTTTATGTACGTATTTTTGTAATTCTCCCGAATGTCAAAGTCAGATATTGCATGGGTCGAGGTATGACTAATCGTTCTGGGAACGGAGGAGAGGATGTAGTTGCTTGATTATGAGTCTACGGTTTATTTACATCCTCTTGTTGCAACCGATGTTCCTCTGGTAATCGATCTTCAACATGAACTGCTTTTATCTCCCTCGGGCTTTCAATTATACGTCCGTATCTTGAATCGAAAGATCATTGCACTCCCTCGCTCGGTCCTATTTCTCGTGATTCTATGATTTGGATAGATTGGACCCTACCGTTATTTGGATTGGGATTGGGTTGGCTGGAGTTGCGGTCTCAAAGTTAGATCGGGGATTTTGTTGTAATGTCGGGCAGAGTAGGTTGAGGGAGCGTGAATAGTTCCGACCGGGCCGGTGCATCGATCTTTCAGCCTTGTCCGCTGTGGTGAACTTTGTGAAGTAGGGGGGAGTCCATTAGTATGATATGGGCCATTTTGCCAATATGGTGGAGTGTAAGGGAAATTCGGCCAACTAGCATTGGCTTGTTTGATTCACCATGCGTTTGAAGTAAAGGAAACGATTGTGGTGACCAGCTTGGAAAATGGGGGTTGAGATTGATTTTGCCACATACTATATTGTTGAGCATTATACCGTGGAAGTTGAAAAGAAAAGGGTTGAGTCCGGAAACATACCAAATTGTCTCGGCCGCCACCGGCGATGCCAAGCGATCAAGTACACCGATTCCGCTCTTCTTCCGCTTCCCTTATATACCACTTTCAATCCAGGAAGTGAGGGGCAAACTCTCTCCGTAAGGTGATCTGTACAGTATGGCACATGTTTGACCGTATCCATGGACATTCCTTGTGGCTATGTTTTTTTTCGCATCGCGCAAAGATCGCCAAATTCCCGTCTCGCTCCCATCCGATCTTCGTTTAGCCTCCGCACATACCACGTTTTGTGTAGCTAGTGTCCCCGCACATCGCTTTGAAATTTTTCTAATAAATTTCCAATTTCTGCACGTGTTACTCTTTCCGTTGATACTTTGTTATCTCTTGCAAACCGATCATATTCTTTCGGTTTTATTTTTGTGTCGCTCTCGAACTCCCGATACATAAATCAATGATGTCGTAAAATTCTTCGATAAATATCCCCTTTTTCCCATGATGTTTAATGTTTCAATCCATTGTTCCTTTATACTCCCTTATTAATGTAGTTTTTAACACATTATCATGTAAAGGTAGCGATGCATAAGGAGATATTTGTAGATTGTACTCAAAACGTTCCACATACTCCTCCAATGTTTCATTCCTGTCCGTCTCGTCATTTGGAATATTTCGTCGCTTTTAATTCTCTAGACCTACAATAACTCCCCGATATTTTTTAAGAAGGATTCTTTCATTTGATTCCCAATTGTTGATAACTCGCCACCTAGTCCCATAAACCATCTTAAAGCAAAATTTCCTTTTAATGTAGAGGGAAATAATTTCAATTTCTGTAGATCGATGGTGTAATCATACTTTCACATAACACATCAAATTCGAATAAAAATGCATCCGGATCTTCCGATGTGAGACCGTGAAATGTAGGGATATGGTCGAAGAGGGATAGTTTTCATGGGTGCATTTGCTATAATCCACTATAGGATATTGTAATGTAGAGGTTTGAGCATTTGGCCGGGTTCTCAGCCATGGGATCGAATATATGCCAATAACCTTCCGGGGATATCTAGGAGGGTATTCCTAGGTTGAGAGGGAATGGTTTTGACAGTGATAGTTTTAATAGCACTTCCCTATCCCTGAATAATGAGAATACTCCGATGTCCGAGGAGATTGGATTCCTTCAACAATGATTTTCGCAAAGCACTCTCTTTTTATCCGGGCTATTTAATGGTTGATTTGTTCCAATAGGAGATTTTGGTTCCTTGGTTTCCCCCGTTTCTCCTTCTCCTTCACAAAAGTTGGGCCGGAATTCCCTTCCTCGCAATAGTTCTGAGTAGAATTTTCAATTTCTTGAAAGTCCTCGCTTTTCGCCTTGACTATGCACCCCTAAACAGAAGCTGCCGCATGGTGATCCCCCGTGGCTCGAAGGGAACTAGTAGCTCGAAATGATTTTCCCCGGGGGCCCACCGATGGCCGAGATTCCCGTTTTCTATAGATTTCGTCTATGAAGGTCGTCCCCCGCCAAGGGTCACCGCCCCCCTTAGCTTTTTCATGATGGATGGAGGTTTGATATTCTTTTCGGTCTTTTCTCGCTTATTCATGCACTCAAATGAAATACTAAATTCTATTCAAACAAAGCAAAACAAATCATAGGAAAGTTTTGACAGCGGGAGCAGGCTTTTACATGCTCCTCACGAGGTTCTTACCTTCCATTTTTTAAGATCCAACTCTTCCCCTAGCAGTGTTCGTACACTACTCGAAAAAGACAAATGGCTACACTCTTTCCCTGCAACACCGCGCCAAAATGTAGAGCTATAAAAAGGGTCTTTTTCACCCTCTAATTACCTCACATTAATATGTCAATCCGGGAGCGTTTTGTTATTCCCAAAGAGTGTCTCAATCGAGGTTATCACTTGTCGCAGTAATGCTAGTAGTACGTTGTTTAAAAAATACAAGAGTAAACGTGATGCTTGTCTATAACCGAGTTACTTCAAAAGAATAAATCACACATTCTGAAACTAGGCAGACTTTATTACTCAAGGGTTCTAGTAGCCGATAACCCATCCCTTTGGAACCGATGGAAAGAAATTAGAGCATAGACCACGGGTCCGGGAGCTAGATGCATGAATGCCAAAGCTCACTACAAACTTTAGATCGTTTTTCACACCAAAACAACAAATGCGAGTAAATGGAATACAAATAAAGAATTGGAACAGCAGAACTGAATGAAACTGTAATTCTAAAATAGAACAGCAATCGAACAACTAAGTCTCGCGAGTCGTAACCAAACTTACTCTATTAACCCAAATGCACTCTTCGCAATCAAATAACAATCTTTCAATTTTAAGGCAAATTAAGCAGAACACGCTAATGGAACAACAATAACTATTGATAAATTATGAACAGCACTAGTAAATCATATACGCACACAACACGCTGAGATAGTAATCTGATCAATCTTAATTAACAGGGATGTGACTGTGCTTCCAAATAAAAACAAAGTATTATTTCGAATTCAATAATCATGAAGAACACAACTTCGATGAAGCTATGACATGAATGTTCGCAGCAAAGCCTCGTAACGTAACATAAGAATATCTCGGTTAAGACTAATAACATGCAATAAACTCTGAAAGGATCGAGAATATAATGCAGTAGTCAATACACAATTTATCCGTAAAAACCTTAATGATTTAATCTCAATGTAAAGCATGTAATAGCGACTTATAAAGCATATCGATTACCGAATAACAATGATAAGCAAACCACGCGTAAAATCAAATCGTAGTGATACGAAGCTAGTGTCCTCCCGAAAGTAGCTCTTAGTCTCCATAGGATACACCGCCTTGGTTAATCCAGACGTAGAAATGAGATAATCACCAAGCTTATATTACGCATAAGACAAAAGTACAATGAACCAGCTCTCAACGAGACTCGATTATCAAAGTTGATTTTTAAATGTAAAATTACATTAGAAGTATATATCCTAGCTAATAGTACGTTGTTCCCTTTACATAAAGGTGACAAATGAGATGTCCAAGTAACAAGATAAAAAAGTATCGATCCCTCATGATCAAAGATCCCGAGGGATTCACAAACTCGTTAATCCTTCCTCTTTTCTTTTTCTTCTCCGCCGAGCCGGTGTCTTCCTCCTTTTCCCGGGCCGATTTGCTTTGATCTCGCTTAGCCTTGCTTGCATCTTTCGGTTCCCCTTCAAAAGGGACAAATAGCTTATCTCGTTCTTTTGTCCTTTCCTTTGAGTGAAAACTCCTCGTTTTCACCTTTTCCCCGGCACAGTAAAAATAACAATTATCAGCGGGTTAAGTCTTTGTGATATCAACTCTCACATGTTTTTTTATAATTTTTTATCATTTTCCAAATTCATGATGCAAAAAGGTTTACAAATCTCTACTAAAAAAGCCACCGAAATAATCATCAAAAAGCATACCTTTTTAGTACTCTACAATGGCCTCCTCTTTTATTTTATATATCTCTGGGATCCTTCTAGAGCCTTATTTTATTATTATTTTTATTCATGGAGCACTTTTTCCTCTTATTAAAATATTCCTTTTTAATGCCGAAAAGAGTAAATCGGCTACCACGTCTCCTATGGTCACTAAATATAATTTCCAATTGTCCCATCATGGAGGTATCCTTGTCCTCGGTTCCAATGAGCTATTACAATAAGGTTTTCTATCATGTATCTTCCCTCTCGGAATGCCACCTTGAGTGCAACCGCTTGAGTTAAGCCCACAAATAACTCAAATTTTTGAAAAGTTGTCGAATGCACTTGAATGAAAGCCAAAAACTCGCTTTCGGGTGATGGAATATATCAAGGAAATTCCACCCGACCACATAGAAAATCCTCAAAAATCTCCTCTTGGCCCGCTGATGACACCAACCCGTACTCGTGACTGATCCGCTCCTAACTTTGGAAGTCCATCCTAGCCCTATCATAGGTGACACCAAAAAAGGGAATATTGCAGCTCGTACTCTTACCTTCAGTTGTGCTTACTCATTCACTATGCTTCATCCAAGTCTTTCATTACCTATTGGGTACTACAAAACTCTCCTCAAACTCCATATATTTCCTCTTACCCAACCAATTCTCGAGACTCGGGGCATAGAAGACAAGCACAAGAAACAAAAGAAGAAGACCATGGAAAACTAACAGAAATAAGACACCAAAAAAAAATGGTATGGCCATACACTAGACACAATCAAAACCAAAAATCAATTGCAACAAAATCACAAAACACCAAAATCTAAAGACTAGAAACAACAACCATGACTCAATCCCCATGGTTCCCAATGCCTCCAAGTAAAATCTCAACTCGAACCTTCCTTACGATTTAATGGAAATCTCCTTTCAATGTAACCCCCTGTAGCATATTGTCATAAACACATAATTTTTCATCGTATAAATAAATATAACAATAAGCTATTTACCTTATCTTTTTTGTGCCAATCATGTTTCCTTGTAACTAAACACACACATGTAAGCCATGTGTATAAATATCAAGACAACATATCTATCAATTCGAAATCAACATTTACTCTAGGGTTAAAAACCATGTCATAATCCACAATAAACTCACATTCATCACTCATACTACATAACACTACAACCTGTCACCTACTTAGACTCAAGTGGACATCAACTATCTCAATACATAGTGTGTTAGTGCAACCATCTTGAAACACGATCATTCCTTCTATGCAATGTTATAGATACAAAATCATATCATACAACTAATAAAACAAGAAAACAACTGGATAGAAAACATAATAAACACCAAACACACAAATATGAAATAGACAACATAATAAAACATTCAAGCACCACGTACATGATACAATAAAATGCATACCTTTTAATGCATCCTCGTGGGAGGCTATATTTTCTGCACAATCAATCTAGACAAGCATGATATCACTTCACAACACATCAAATCAACCTAAATAATGTATGATATCCATAACATTAACTAGATAATATGTTCACATCATAGACTCATAAACAAACCGCATTCATGCATAACAATCACATATGCACAAATAACCTAGATTAGTATGACATAACTAATTTTACTCATACCTAAATGTCATAACCCTAACCATATGCATATGCTATCCAAATTAACATGATACATATACCATAAATTTCTTAATGCAATAACCCCTAATTAGAAATTTAGTATCATATAACAACAACAAATTCACATATCATGTTCATCAACAACATGTAACATACTCATCAAGCTAACTATCATACATCAACAACAAGTTAACCCGTAACATACACATCAACAACATGTCACATAATCATCAAGTTATCTAACATAAAACAATAATATAAATGCATACAACTTCATGTTACTATCATTCATGACTATCCTACATATGTGCATATAACTATACTAGACAACTAGCATCTATCATGTAGGTAACCATAACATCAATAGAATGGAAGGCATGCACATAACCATAATGCATATGACTACACTAATCAACTAGAATTTATCATATGTAACCATAATAATAATAGAATGAAAAAACATATAAGTAACCCTAATTCTTACAACAACCATGAATCACATACATGCATACTTGTATGACGGTCTTCCCTTACCCAAAAAGTCTAGTGTCGCAACTTTACCTTGATGATCTACATCTCCTAATATATCTCATCCAACACATTAGCATCAAAACATACCAATCTCAGCATGATTACCTAACTTTCATACAATGCCCTTATGCACAACAACCTTTCACCAAACCAATGCAAACTTTACCATATGTACCCGCTTGACATGACCAATGAGGAATCAAGTGTGAACGACCAATGCATGTCCAACATATAACATCTTTCCAACATGCATACATGGAAAACACATAAGCATGACCAATATGTAACCAATAATAACAAGCAATGCATGTACAACATGTAGCAACACATAATCAAGCGTGCATGAATAATACATAAAACAAGAACAACACACATTTAGTCATACATTCATGTCAACATGTC
The DNA here is from genome assembly GCA_034641835.2 of Pinus albicaulis. Taxonomy (NCBI): domain Eukaryota; kingdom Viridiplantae; phylum Streptophyta; class Pinopsida; order Pinales; family Pinaceae; genus Pinus; species Pinus albicaulis. Next base: position 384,439,313 of record CM076577.1, read on the forward strand.
GACAAAAATATCATCAACACTTCCATGGTGACACCACTTCCACCATGTCCAACACAAAGTGGATGCATCAACTACATATAGAAAACAAGGATACTAAACACATATGCAACCAACATAAAAGCATGATCCATACACCACTAATATGTCCGAGAGTTGAACCACACTCGATACCATTTTAGAACACCCTCTTCCCCACATCTACCCAAGTAACTTTCCAATTGGGGTAAAAATGTGAAGAGGTGCTACTAATATGAGATTCAACCTCCTAGATGAACTTAAGGAAGTGGAGCCGATGGAAGACACCGAAACACGCCTTACACTAAAACATTCACATCCCCAAGAGGTAGCCCAACCCTCCTGCAGCCCCGTTCCCCTCGAGGGGGAAACACGACTTTTAGCCCCCGTGAGGTTTATTCGCGGGATTTTAAGGGAAATGAAGTGGCTCTAGACACTATATTTGCGGGCTGTAGCCTTGTCAAGGTAGCGGCTCGAGGCCCAAACAATGAGTTTTCTACCTATAGCTTCAAGATCCGTGCCACATTTTCAACCCTCCCGAGCCCAGAGTCACAGCCCATAACTTCTTATAACTTTAGGAGAGGGTAAATATAATAAAAAAAAATATGTAATAAATCACATCAACCAAAAATTCATCTAACCCCACCCATCCATGACAGAATTTCTTCAAACATGTCACAAACATAGAATCTATAGGTATGAACAAAGAAAATTTAAACAAAGGGGTCTCCTTATTATTCGAGAATGGTTAAGAAGCATTGCTCCCCCTACATCATAACCTATCATACAATCAAGTTCACCATAGAAACATGGGATATTCATTTACAAGAAAAAAACATGAATAGATCCATACATCATAATTGATCGAATACATGCTCATAACTAGCCTATTAATAACAAAAATACAATGGATACAATAGCAATAAAATCCATACATAAACTAGTACATTTCATACCAAATATCGATAAATGAGCTCTTCATTATTGGATGTAAAAAACCAACCGGAGATGGGACTTCATGTTCCACCCGACCATAAATTGATTGAGCCAAATATACTTAAGCCAATCGCCCCCCGTCCCATATTCCAAGCATGAGGTGGGACTTCAAACCCGAAAATAACCATTCAGTGGCATCCCAAGGCTAAAATGCCTCACCCTCATCAATAAAAATGTCAATATCATCTTTATCGTGATCTACCCCAATCACTAGGCCAACACAAGCATGAATATCACTAGATTCTCTCCGCCTAAACCATGAGGAATTTTCCCTGTCTCTTAGTCTCTCGGGTTTTACTTCAACCCATAGTCCGAATCAAGAGTCATTAGCCCTAAACTAATACATACTCTCCAGATTTAACGCCATCCCAAACCCCGTATTCCTAGGCTCGTAATGGAGATTAAACCACCACCTCTTAGGTTTTACTATAATCCAATCCCTAATCACTAGGCTCTAAACCTGAGGCAAAACCTCTCAATATTTATCATAACCCACAAGTCGAATCAGTCAATAGGCCCTAAACCAAGGCAAAAAAATGAATTGTTTCTATATCATTTGGAGATCCACCTCCCTCTCACATCCGAATCGATTCATTGATCCAATTAAACAAAAACATGAGAACACCACAAGAACATGGCTATCCTGGAAATGGAAAAGTGAGGGCCGAATACATTGTCACACCCGGAAAAAACCCATGTTAATATAGAAAATAACCACATGCAATAACATGCATGCCAAATATATTAAGTAAAATACACATGTTATTCGATACATGCCAAGAATCCTAATGCAGCTTTACTTGATTCATGCTCCTCCTTGCTTGATATATGCCTTCTTGCTCCAAATCTCCAAGTATGCCACACTTGCCAAGAGTGCTCCAAGAATACTTTAAGTGTCCAAGAGTATGAGAGAGAATAATGAGAGCAAAAAGGCTTGCCAACTGATCCTCAATATCCTTTTTATTATTGATGCCTCTAATTGGTTGGCATTATGATTGCATGAGTTGTATTTCATGGAAACTCACTTGTAAAAGACCAAATATATTGGTTCGGGATAAGGTCAGATGTGGCATAGTTATGGAACATAATTTCAGAATGATGGGACATAATTTTTATAGTTCATAATCAGAAGATGGATAAAGCACATATTTAAGAAACTATACGTGAGTTGGTCAAGGAAAAATCACGTATACATGCAGGTAAGAAGAAGAAAAGTCACATAAAGTTTATGATACCAGGGGTCCTTACCATGGTATTATTCCACATTATTGAGTACAATAACGGTTATTTGATCTCGTCCAAGAATTACATCAGCACTTGTTAGGTTTTGACTCATGGTATTGGCTAAGGCTTAATGTATATAAAGAGGTGAAGATCATAGTGCAAAGGTGTGCATGAGTATGTGAATTGAATGAATACTTCAATCTGAAGTATATCTGCATTGAATGGGCTATAATCAATAGATATATCTTATATTATGATGCACTCTTGAATACAATAATGGATCAGGAACTCTAGACCTGAAATGACTATCTATTTGCATGATTTGTTTATGAGTTGTTTAGATCTATGGTCTGGCACATGATTGGTGAAGTGAAGGGCATGAGATGAGTAAGTTAGTAGGTGTGAAGTGTTGAACAGTCCTTAAATATTTACAGATATATATGCGGGATAGACTTATTAAAGGTGCGTATATATGCGGGTTTTGCTTTGCAAAGCCACGTATGGAAGGTAGGGTTTGCTTGAAGAATGCTGAAGAAAATGTCTGATCAAATTTTTTTTATTTCTGTTTTCTGACAATGATGTCTTCATTTAGATCTGTTTTGTTTGAATACTAATTATGTTTATAGTTGATTGTGTATAAAGATCAGTGATTGGTTGATTGAAAATGATGAATGCTTCTGACTATATAAGGGTTCTGTAAATTTGAAAAAATGTGTATGAATATCTCTGATCTATTTTGAGTCTGGAAATAACTATAATCTCAGTATATAAAGATCTTTATGCAGGTTTCTCCACAGAAAAGCATGTATACACGCAGGTTTCCTTAAGTAAAGAGGCATATACAATGGTTTTAAGAATGATCAGGGTTGTAGTTTATTCCATGTGTTGATGCAGAAGTATGGTTTTCATTATGTGGTTTGGGTGTAGTGATCTCATTGTTCTGTTCGAATTTGGTTGATGGTTGTTTTTTTTGATTTACAAGTTGTGTTTTGTTGAAGCTGTTGGATCTAGTGTGAAAATTTAAGAAACATGGTTTGCAATTGTTCTAAGGGCTGAAGCCTTAATTGTGGAAGTCAAAGTTTCCTACCAGTAGGAGCTGGTAAAAAATTCAAGGGGTTTTATCTCCCTTGTAGTAGTGGCTTGTAAAAAATATCAGGGTGTTGAAGCTCCCTTCCAGTAGGAGCTAGTTAATGAGAGAAGGTTGTAGCCTTCTGTAGGTGGGGGTCTGTGTGCTAGTATGAGTCCGTGCCGGTATAATAATGGAATCAGTTTTTTATATAATAAATATTGAAGACGGATATGAAAAAAATGGTGATTTTCTCCCGACTTGGGTTTCCACCTTAAATCCTAGTCCCATACAGCTTTCTAGAAACCACCCCTAGGCCAAGGATCGATGGTCACTTATCAATAATTTGTGTTTCCTATGTGTAATGATTTATTCTGTTCTTACCACACATGTATACTTCTTACTAAATTTTTGATGAATAAATTATGAACTAGACTAAGTAAATTTTCTAAAGATTTATCTTAATAATAGGTTCTGTGGGTAGTTCAACATCATGGGATCCTGAGTTATTTTGAAATGAGAAAAGTAGGTTCATCTAAAGTCAGAGATGTTTCATTTAAATCTACTGTAAAAGGAATGGAAAAGGAAGAAAAAAAATCGAGATATGTATCAGAAGAAGGTGAGGTAGATTTTTTAAAGAAACTTAAACTTGGCACTTAAATATTCAGAGGTAAGATTCCTTTCAAATGTTTTTCTTCTGGAAGAGTGGGTTATTATGATTCTAAATTTCCTCATAAAGATAAACATGATAAGGGAAAGGATATAGAAAAATCTAATAGGAGACAATTTGAAAATAGAAAAAGTTATTATACTCATGAAGATATTGATGGCCTGTCAGGTAGTGAAGAACAAGAATCAAATCAAGATCTTAGACTACTCATGGCATTCGAAAAATACACTAGTGAGACTAAAGATAATTTTATCGATGCTTTAGAAGAAAATGATTTTCTTGAATAAATTACTCAACTTAAAATATGCTTGGAAGAAAAAAAAATATCGATAGATACTCTAAAGAATCAACTCATAGAAAATGAGAAGCACAATGAGAAGTTATAATGTGAAATTGTAAGTCTAAGAGAGGAACTTGAGAAAGTAAAAACTCTAAATCTTATCTTTTCTAAAGGATCTGAAACCTTAGATGAAATTATCAAGATTCAATTTCTCCTCTTATGAAGACAGGTCTTGGATACATTGGTGAATCTTCTCAGTCAAAAAAATCCTCAGCTACAAGCTATCTAAATGTAGAAAAATCCAGTGAGCAAAGCTTCATCACTCAACAGAAAAACAAAAGAAATTCTCAGGTAAATCATGATCATTTGAATTCAAGGATGAAAAATAACAGAAGCATCAATTAGAAGGTAAACAACACTAGAAGGTTCTATGATCCCAAAAATTTCCTCTTTAATGGAAAATGTTTCTGATGTCATAATTTTGGTCACAAATTTTCTCAATGTGCTGCATAGAAAACCATCATGACTAGAGAAGCAAGAAAGAAAAGAAATGAGACAGGAATGAAGAAGAATACTTATAACAATTTTTCTCCTCCTCAAGACGAAATTGAATGTTCATTTTTGCAATATATATGGACATGAGGAATCTGAATGCATGAGAAAACTACAACCAAATGAAAAAATATCCACAAGTTCTAAGGTATGGAAAAGGAAGGACTTACAATTCGAAAGCTATGGCATAGATTTATTTGTATAAGGAGAAAAAAATCAATGGTACATTGATAGCGGATGTTCAAAACACATGACAGGTGATAAAGACAAATTTATTTCATACAATGTATTAGAAAAGGAAAAGAATTTCACTTTTGGAAATGAGTGTCGTGCTGTTATTAAGGGTAAAGGATCCGTTTTTCTAAAAGAAGAGGTTAAAGCTAACAATTTTATGTATGTTGATTGATTAAAGCATAAATTGCTGAGTTTTATTTAAATGTGTGACCAAGGAAATGAAGTTGTCTTCTGATCAAAAGAATGTGTGGTTCGTGAACTTGACACAGGAAAAACCGTAATAAAAGGAACAAGAACCCCAAGAAATTTGTATATATTGAAAGGTGGCCAAGAACAATGCTATCTTGGTTCGTGAACTTGACATAGGAAAAACCGTAATAAAAGGAACAAGAACCCCAAGCAATCTGTATATATTGAAAGGTGGCCAAGAACAATGTTATCTAGGTAAATCTGTAGGAAACTGGTTATGGCACAGAAGATTGGGATATTTGAGCTTTTCTCAAATAAGAAAATAAATGAGGCTCAAAGATGTTTGTGATCTACCCAACATCACTTTACCAGAACGTACCATATGCAAGTAATGCCAATTTGGTAAGAAAACAAGAGTTCAATTTAATGCCAAAAAAATATTAGCAAGTAAGCCACTTGAAATTATACATAATGATTTGTATGGACCTGTAAGAAAAAAGTCACCTCATGGAGAACAATGCTATATCTAATTCATTGATGAATTTTCTAGTCAATGTGTTGGATTGGCTTATTGATACACAAATACGAAGCATTTGAAAAATTTAAGGTCTTCAAAGCATTAGTTGAAAATGAACTATATCTGAAAATAAAATGCCTCAGATCTGATTGAGGAGGAGAATACACATCGAATGAATTATTTGATTTATGTGAACAATATGGCATAAAAAGATAATTTTGTGTAGCTAGAACTCCACAAAAAAATGGTGTGGCAAAAAGAATGAATAGAACAGTTCAGAAAATGCCTTGTGCTATGCTTGATGAATATGGGACTCCTGACACCTTTTTGGGTGAAGCTGCATATACCGCAGTAAATATTATCAACAAGGCCCATGTTCATGTGAATAGTGATAAAACTCCTTATGAACTCTAGTATGGTAATACTCCCACTGTAAAGCACTTTAAATTTTTTGGAAGAATTTTTTTTTATGAAAACTAATGATGAAAAACTTGGTAAGTTTGAACCTAGTGTAGATGAAGGAATACTTATTGGTTACTCTTCCATAGGTAAAGCATACAAATGATACAATAAGAGAGTTCAGAATATTGTTGAATGTATTGATGTTGTGATTCATGAAACTCTCACAACTCCCAAAAGGGAAATAGCAACAAACACAGATGATCATGATGAATGCTTTCCCTCATCAAATCATAATGATCTAGAAAAATAACCTAATGAAGCATCAGAAGAAGATATATCAGAAAGAGAAAAGGCTCCACCTAGGTATGTTCAAAAGAATCATCCAGAATATCAAATTTTGGAAGAATATGATGTACACATTATACAAAAAATATGCATACCAATGGATTCATTCTGATCATGAAATATTCTAGAGCAATATACTGAATCCTTCTACAATTAATTTGCAGAGATTAAACACAATCACATAATCACACCAAGTAAGAGAAAGAATCAAATCCACAACACATGAAATTTTCTAGGGAAAGAAATCTGCTCAAAACCCCTCTATATGTATTTTATAAAATTGAGGAATCATGAAAAAATTACAATGCACTCTTCTCTCAAGAGTTTGTTGCACTCTACCAACTGTCTCACACAGATCTAGACAAAATTGACCAACACCTAGCTAATTTCTTTCCTCTGCTCAGCATGAATTTCTTGCTCAATTCTAAGAACAATTGATCGCTATTGTTTAGGAAATTCATCCTTCCAAAACTGCGCAATACATCATGGGAAACCCTATGGTTATATAATTGCACACTGATAATTTATTAGTAATACAACTGATAGATAACATCGCTTTCACCTTTGTCCCAACTCGGTCTTCATTAGAACTGAAATACATGTAGTTATTAATAGTAAATCATCAGTCACTTGACAAATCATTGCATGTGAATTAAATCTGATTTAATTCACTTGACCTCTCACTATTGCAACAATCAGTTACAACAATTTAGATTGAATTTAACTCACTTAATTGAGTTAACTGATTTCTCATGCATTAAACTAATACACTAACTGCAACTTAGACTCTAAAACAAATAGAATCACTATACATGCCTCAGCAACCACCCTCAACTCGAATTTCATGAGCTAACTGAGTCTATCACACTCAGTTAACTATTACAAGTTATTGTGAGATAAGATTACAATTTATTGTGTAATTTAATTAAGGGAAAATTAAATTAGACACACATTTCTTGTTGACTTTTCAACACTCCCTCTCAATAAGAAATGGCTTATCAGCTACCCCAAGCCTGCCTATGTGGTATTCAAATTTTCTCTTGGCAAGCACCTTTGTTAGAATATCTGCATCCTAATCCTCCATGGGAATGTACTGAAGTAACATAATGCGTCTCTGAACACAATCTCTGAGATGGTGGTACTAGATGTCAATATGCTTGGACATTTCATGGAATACTGGATTAACCAAGATCTTAATGAAACTATGGTTATCACAATGTATCATTTTTAGATCCATCTCATGACCAAACAAACCAACAAGTATCTTCCTCATCCAGATGGCTTCACATGTCACCTGACTGGCTGCCATGTACTTAACCTCAGCTGAACTGAGTGCAACTGATATTTTCTTCCTGCTGTACCAAGAAACTAATGTCGATCATATGCTGAAGATCATTCCTGATGTGCTCTTCGTGTCCAATGAACTAACTGTCCAATATGCATCAGTGAAGACTTGAAGCTTCACTCCCTCTATCCATTTGTACCATAGTCCATACTTTGTAGTGCCCACTAAGATATCTCAAGACATGATTCCTTGCCTTCCAAAAGAGCTTAGTCGGCTTAACCATAGCTTGACTAAGCTAGTTAACTGCATAGAATATGTGTGGTCATGTGTTCACCAAGTACATGAGTGAATCCACAAGCTGCTTGTAAACAGTAGCATCCACTACCTCACCTAAAGTAGCATCCTCCTTCCTCCATTTTCCTGCAAGAGGAGTCTCCAAGGGTTTACAGCTCTCCATGTGAAACTTCCTCAGAATCTCTTTGGCATACTTGACTTAAGAAACAAATAGCTCCCCATCTCGCTGTCATATCTCCAAAACAAGGAAATAGTGAAGGTGTCCCATGTCCTCCATCTGAAACTCTCTTTCAATATCTTCTTTGAAAGAAGTTATGATTTTCTCATCACCTGTCAGAATAAGATCATCAACATAAAGTAAAATAATCAAAAGCTTACCATCAACCACAATCTGGTACATGTTCGCATCTGCTTCACTCTTTGTGAAGTCCAGCTCGATGAAATAACTATCAATCCTGGTGTACCAAACATGAGGTGTTTTCTTCAGCCCATACAGTTCTCTATTGAGTCTGCCCACATGAGAATCCATTTCAAAGGTCTCAAAACCTTATGGTTGCTCAATGTACACTTCTCCCTCAATAACTCCATTGAGAAATGTAGTCTTCACATCCATCTGATGTATTAGCCAACCCATATGAATTGAGAGTGCAAGGATAGATATAATTGATGAGTACCATGAAACTGGTGCAAAATTCCCCTCATATTCAATCCCCTCAACCTATGAGAATCCTTGAGCTACAAATATAGCCTTGTACTTCTCAAAACTCCTATCTATTGCCTTCTTCACCTTATAGGTCCATCTAGATCCAACCATTGAATTCCTGACTGGTCTTGGGACAACATCCCATGCACTATTCCTAAAGATGGAGGCATACTCCTGAATAATGGCGTCAACCTAAGTGGGTTATTACATGGCTTCCTCAAAAGAGGATGGTTCTATCACCATACACTTTCTCATAAGACTCATGTATCTAGTATACATGTCTGGGGACTGTATCTATCTACACTATGATGTAGATGCTCCAACATGTTTTGTCACATCAAGTCTAAATCTGTCAGCCTTTGTGGTGCGCCTCCTACCATGTCTGGCAGATGGCTCTGCATGAGCAGTTTCTTCCAGTCCATGATCCTCTTCATGTGGTTTCTCCACATCTTTCGGTTCATCCTTTGGAACCAATATTTCCTCATCTGCATGCAAATCAAGATCCCTCTCAAGGGACAATCACATAGCTTTCTCCTCATCAAATTTTACATCTCGTCTAACAACTTTCATCTTGCTATTTGGAAAATACACCTGATAATTATGGTGAGTATCAATATATCCCAAAAATATCCCAATCTTTTTTGTTGTTTCTCACTTCTTTCTGGAATCTTTGGTCACATGGCAATAGATAGATGAGCCAAAAAAATTAAAATATTAAACATTGGGTTTCTTACCATAAAAAGCCTTCTCTGGTGTACTCATGCCAAGTATCCGATGAGGACTATGATTTTGCACAAATACAATTGTGTTGCATGCCTCTACCCACAGATGCAATGGTAGGCCTTGATCATGTAACATAGCTCGTGCCGCACCCACAATTGTTCTTTTCTTTATTTTTGTAACCCCATTTTTTTGTGGGTTATGAGGAGCAATTAACTCTCTCACAATTCCTTCTTTGGCACATAAGTTCTTGAATTCATTGGAGATGTACTCACCAACATTGTCGATCCTTAGAGTCTTCACCCGCTTCCATGTATCTCTCTAAACTAGTGCTTTGAACTCACAAAATTTTGAGAACGTATGATATTTCTTCTACATGAAGTAGATCCAACACTTTCAAGGAAAATCGTAAACAAAAATCACATAATATATGTGCTTTGTTGTATAATTTGTAGATAATAGTCCACACACGTCTAAGTGAACTCTCTCAAGGATTTCCGCCGCTCGGTTCTCCTTCTCATGAAAAGTGGCCTTTTTATACTTCCCCATGGTACATCCCTTGCATGTGTCTATATGCACAAGAGTACCCTTTGGAAGCCCCATATAAATCTACTCCATTACCTTCAAAGCACTGTGGTGTAGATGGCCCAATCTCCTACGCCATAAATCACCCTCATACCGGCTCACCACTTTGTCTGCATTACTCATCAATGTTGTGCAACCATCTACATCAAGTTTGTAGAGGCTCTTCACATGAACCCAAATCTCCTTAACCTATCCTGTGGATTTGTGACGAAGTAATCATTTCCCTTCACTGAAAACCACATCATATCCTATGTCCTCCAACATAGCAACTGAAACTAAATTATTTTTCAAGCTTGGTACATGCATGACATATTTTAATAATAAAGGTTTACCTAACTATCTCTGGAAAGTAACTGTACCAATCCCAGTGGCGTTATACCTTCCTGCGTCTCCCATCTCAATGTGCATCTGAAGATCCTTGTCCTCCAAGCTACTAAAGAGTTATTTGTCTCCTGTCATGTGGAAATATGCACCACTATCCAAGTACCACACTAATCCCATCGCACTAGACACCATGCATGCGATAAGTGAAAAGTCCAACTCAAAATGTGAAGCCAAACCATCACCCGCTATAGATCCTGAAGCCTTATTGTTCTTCTTCTTCTTCTGTGGACAATTAGTGGCATAATGTCCATGCTCGTGACAGTGAAAAAATTTCACTATGGACATGTCACACTTCTTGCCTTCTTTGTCTGTCTCAGATTTGTAATAGGATTTATTTCCCTTCCCCTTATTTACATTACCATCCATGGCACAACTTTCCTCATCATCTGTCTTGGATGAGGATCCATCCCTAGTATTTCACCTGAATTCATCTTGTACCAAATCCGACCAAAGTCACTCCCAATCTGGTACCTTCTCCCTCCCATTGACAAAGTCATGATAACTATGCCATATCTTCGGAAGGCCTAGAAGTGTTAGGCTCACCAATTCATCATCCGCTATAGTAATCCCAACACTTCCAAGCTCATCTCTACATTGGATTAACTTGGTCAAGCATTTTGGAATAGTGTCACGTTTCTCCATTTTGATTTTCTTGAGCTTGTCCTTCAGTGCTAATTTATAGTGGTCACTGTTGTTTTGAAATAGATTTGTCAAGGCTTTCCACATTGCATATGGAGTTGCCTTGCCATGGATACTCGAGACAATGTGATCGCGAGCTTCCTATAATAAGATCCTCCTCACCTTTGCAACCTTCTTTTGCTAAGCATCAAGAAGAGCAACATTTGCTGTTGTGGGCCTTGGAATATCAGTGTCAATAAATTCTTTAAACCTGTCATCCTCCAGAACTGCCTCCATTCTGTCTTTCCATGAAATATAATTAGAACTACCCTTGAGTGCATATTCCAATCCTAATCCATTGAAAGCCATCTCGATCTGTCTATCGCACCAAAGAATATTTTTACAAATTCGAATGTTGTTCAACAAAAACTCAATTTTTTCTCCACTATAGTGATTTCTGGCACTCTGATACCATGTAGAAATTATATAAACAATATGTATACCAATGGATTCAATCTCATCATGCAATATTCTAGAGTAAGATACTGAAACCTTCTACAATTAATTTGTGGAAATTAAAAACGATCACACAATCACACCAAGTAATAGAAAGAATCAAATCCACAACACATAAAATTTTCTGTGAAATAAATATGCTCAAAACCCCTCTATCTATATTTTATAAAACCAAGGAATCATGAAACAATTACAATGCACTCTTCTCAGAAGAGTCTGCTGCACTTTACCAACTGTCTCACACTGATCCGAACAAATCGACCAACACTTAGCCAAATTCGTACCTCTGCTCAGCCTTCCTTTCTTACGCAATTCTAATAACAATTAATCTCTATTGATTAGGAAATTCAACCTTCCAAAATTGTGCAATACATCATGGGAAATCCTATGGCTGTCTAATTGTGCAGTGGAAATTTACTGATAATATAACTGATAGATAACATCCCTTTGACCTCTGTCTCAACTAGGTCTTCTTGTTAATATTAAATCATCAGTCACTTGACAAATCACTACATGTGAATTAAATTTTATTTAATTCACTTGACCTCTCACTAGTGCAACAATCAATTACAGCTAGTTAGACTGAATTTACATCACTTAATTTAGTTAACTGATTTTTCATGCATTAAACGTATACAATAACTGCAACTTGGACTCTAAAAAAAATATAATCACTCTGCATGCCTCACCAACCACCCTCAACTGGAATTTCATGAGCTAACTAAGTCTATCACACTTAGTTAGCTATTACAAGTGATTATGAGATAAGATTACAATTTATTGTCCAATTTAATTAAGGGGAAAATAAATTAGACACACATTTCTTGTTGAGTTTTCAACAAAGGAATGAGGGGTACAAACAAGAAGAACACTCATGAGATCTCCTCGTTATCTAGCACTATTATCCACCATTGAACCACAAAATTTACATAAATATAGTAAATATGAATTTTGGATTTAGGCCATGAATGAAGAACTAGATCAAATTTAAAAGAATAATATATGGGAACTGGTTCCAAGGCCTGATGATAATAACATTATTGGAACAAAGTGGATATTCCAAAATAATTTAAATGAAAATGGAGATGTAATTAGAAGCAACGCTAGACTTGTTTGCAAAGGTTATGCTCAACAAGAAGGTATAGACTTTAAAGAAAAATTTGCACCAGTAGCAAGACTTGAAGCCATAATAATGTTTCTTGCATTTTCAACATTTTAACATTTTAAAGTTTATCAAATGGATGTAAAATATATCTTCCTTAATGGATATCTGGAAGAAGAATTTTATATAGAACAACGAGAAGGATTCATTCTGGGAAATGATGAATTTTTTTTTGCAAACTCAAAAAGGCTCTATATGGGATAAAACAATCTCCACGCACATGTACTATCATGTTGAAAAATACCTTCAACAAAAAGGCTTCACAAAAGGATCTATAGATAGTAACCTATACACGAAAATTGAGGATAATAAACTGTTAATTATTGTTGTTTATGTTGATGACATCATTTTTTGGTGCAATGAAGAGTCCATGAGTCAAAAAATTTCTCCTCTTATGCAGCAGGAATTTGAAAAGTCTTTACTTGGCTAACTCACATATTTTCTTGGTTTAAAAGTGCAACAAGAAAAATATGGCATATTTCTCTCACAAAAAAAATATCTCAAGCAAATTCTAAAGAAGTATGGTATGGAAGACTACAAACCTGTGTGCACTCCAATGATGACCAGATGTAACCTCAGTTTGGATGATGATTCTCCCATGGTAAATCAACCAGAGTGTAGATATATGATTGGAATTTTGCTTTATCTAATAGGTAATAGACTAGATATCATGCATGCAGTTGGGATTGTTGGACGGTTCCAAGCCAATCGAAAGGAGTCACATCTTTAGGCAGTAAAAAAAAATTCAAATATCTATAAGGAACACAAGACTTTGGTATACAGTATCCCAAGAATTTTGATCTTACCCTTCATGCTTACACAAATGCACACTAGGCTGGCAATGTTTATGACTGGAAGAGCACTAGTGCAGGTGAATTTTATATGGGGCGCCGATTAGTATCTTGGTTTAGCAAGAAACAAAGTTCCATTGCTTTATCTATAACAGAAGCAGAAAATGTGGTTGTTGCATCATGCTTCACACAACTTCTCTGGATGATGTAGACATTACAAGACATTCAAATTAAATGTTCTCCTCACATCTCCATCATATGTGATAATACAAGTGCTATTAGTATCTCGAAAAATCTCGTTATGCATTTCAAAATCAAGAATATTCCTATCATGTATCACTTTTTATGAGAAAAATTCCTTGAACAAAAGGTCAAATTTGAGTATGTTCCCTCCAAAGAACAAGTTGCTGACATATTTACTAAACCTCTTCCCAGAGAAGCATTTGAATATCTCAAACAAAAATTGGGATTTGACTCTACCTCATTATGTTGTTAAACTTATCTGATCTATTTTCAGATGCAATTTTAGAAGATTAAATTCAGTACGTAGGTTGTTTGACACACAATCATGTATATACGTGAGTATCTCTTTAGATAGTGGCATATGGATCTTTCTGTCATAAAATCAGTGGGTCAGCCTCCAGAACATAATTTTTCATGTTGTTGATAGATATGGTTTGGCTCTATTTCTCAGGTGTTGATGGGTATAGTTTGTAGTTCTGGTTTTCAACTTACATTTTATTTGATATTTATCTGCTTAATGAATATTATTTAATGAATTGATTGTTGAAAATGTTTAGGATGCACAAGTTTAGGGGGAGAATTAGCCTTGCTGGGTATAATGCATTTTTGGAATTTTGTTGGTTTCTAAATTTTGTTCGATGATCTCTCTCTATTGAGGTCCTTTGGTCTTGGTTATAAATTCATACCTGTAATTTGATGTAAGGGTCATGTTGAGACCTATGATTTAAAAAATTTCATATTAAGTCATGTATGGACTTGCTCAAATATGTAAACCCACTTGGTTGAGTGCTTGAGTCACAAATGTAAACCCACTTGGTTGGGTAGTTGAGTCAAATATGTAACCCCATTTAGCTGGGTGATTGAAGTAAGTATGAGTCCTTAGTGATAGGAAAGGTCATAGAGTCATGCATTCCATTAAAAATCTAGCTGAAGATTCAACATGTGTTCAGAGGGAGTATGGTTCGTATAGCGCAGCACAGAGCTCAAGGAAAGAGAAATCATTTTTCAGCATCGATCCACCCTTTTCCCTTTATGCCAAAGGGGGAGAATAATTTGGTGTTTGGTGTTTGAATAATGCTTATGATAATGTGTCTACAAGTTTTGATTATCAAACACATGATGGTTTCTATCAAGTCCAAAGGGGGATTGTTAGCATTATGATTTCATGAGTTGTACTTGATGGAAACCAACTTGTAAAAGACAAAATATATTAGTTTTGGATAAGTTCATATGTGGCATAGTGATGGAATAAAATTTCAAAATGATGGGACAGGATTTTTACAGATCAGAATCAGAAGATGGATAAAGCACATATTTAAGAAACTATATGCGAGTTGGTTAAGGATAATTCACATATACACGCGGGTACGAAGAATCAAAGTCGTGTATGTGTTTGCGCACTAATTTTATGATATTAGGGGTCCTTACCATGGTATTAGTCCACAGTATTGAGCACAGTAACAATTATTTTATCTCGTCGAAGAATTCCATCGGCACTTGTGTGGCTTTGGCTCATGGTATTGGCTAAGGATCTATATATATAAGGAGGTGAAGATCATAGTGCAAAGGTGTGCATGAGTATGTGGATTGAATGAATACTTCAATATGAAGTATATCTCCATTGAAAGGGCTATAATCAATAGATATATCTAATATTATGATGCACTCATGCATACAATAATGGATCAGGATCTCTAGACCTGAAATGACTATGTATTTGCATGATATTTTTATGATTTTTTTAGAACTGTGGTTTGGCGCATGATTTCTCAAGTGAAGGGTATGAGCTGAGTAAGTTTTTAGGTGTGAAGTGTTGCATAGTCCTGAAATATTTATAGATATATACGCGAGATCAACTCAGTAAAGGTGAATATACACGTGGGTTTGGATTTTCAAATCCGTGTATGGAAGCTAGGGTTTTTCTGAAGAATGCTAAAGAAAATGTCTGATCAGTTTTGCTACATTTCTGTTGTCTATCAATGATGTCTTCATATAGATCTGGGTTGTTTGAATACCGATTATGCTGCTATTTGATTGTGTATAAATATCAGTGATTGGTAGATTGAAGATGATGAATGCTATTAATAGTATAAGGGTTTTATAAATCTGAAAAAAAAGTGTGTGAATATCTCTCATCTGTTTTGAGTCTAGTCGAAACTCTAATATTAGTATGTAAATATCTACACGCAGGTTTCTCCAAAGAAAAGTGTGTATAGATGCTAGTTGCGTTATGTAAAGTAGCGTATACAATTTTTTAAAGAATGATCAGGGTTGCAATTGATTATTTGGGTTGATGCAGAAGTATAGGTTTGGTTCTGTGGTCTGGGTGCAATGATCTCACTGTTCTGTTTGAATTTGGTTGATGGTTTTTTATGTTGATTTACAAGTTTTGTTATGTTAAATTCATTGGATCGAGTGTGAAAATTTATGAAACATGGTCTATAGTGGTTTTTAGGGTTGAAGACTTTAGTGTGAAAGTCAAAGCTTCCTATCAGTAGGAGTTGGTGATCAATTCAAGGAGTTGTAGCTCCCTTCCAATAGTGGTTGGTAAACAAGATCATGGGGTTGAAGCTACCTTCTAGTAGCATTTGGTGAACGAGAGAAGGTTGTAGCCTTTTGCAAGTGGGTTTTTGCATGATGGTATGAGTCTACACCAATAAAAGAATGTAAGAAGTTTTCTATATAATAAATATTGAAGACAAAGATGACAACCGTAGTGGTTTTGTCCCTAATTGGGTTTCCACCTTAAATCCTAGTGTTCATGTGTGTTTCTTATTTGTGATGATTTATTTTGTTCTTAATGCACATGTTTACTGCTTACTAAATGTCTGATGAATAAATGATGAACTCGACTAAATAAATTTTTTGAAGATTTATCTGAATAATAAGTTCATTGGGTGTATGTAAACTTCCTTTCAGAAAGCCACATGCATACGCTAGTTGACTCATTTAAATTCAGATATAGAAATCATTAAAATAAATAAAAGTATTATGAGCTTTAATACTGATTCAGCCCTCCCCCCTCTTAGTATTTTTCCCAACAATGGTCAGGTATGTCTTGCAGCATATCTCATCTTAGAGTGTTTGGATGTTAGCTTATGCATATGTGCCTAAGCAGTTAAAATGAAAATTGGATTATAAAAGAAAAAAATACATATTTACTGGTTATATTGAGTAATCAAAAGCGCACAAAGTATATAACTCTATCACCAAGAATATCATAATTAGAAGAGATGTTGTGTTCAAAGAAAAAGAATCATGGAATGGGAATATAGACAAAATAGTTGATGCACATGTGCCGCTGATGGAAGAAGATCAAATAATAGAAAAGGGGCAGCAAAAATCATAGGAGAAGACACCAAACAAAGTCATGCTAGCAAGGACTCCAAGATTTTCTGAGCAAGATGGATCTCAAGTAGATTAACAGATCAAGATTCTCCCAACAATCAATCAAATGATGAACCAAGCAATGGTAAGAGAAATATGAGAAGTTTGAAAAATATTTATGATGATTTGGATATTAGTTCAAATTTCTCATTTTTGTCATTCCAACCTTCTTCGTTTGAAAAATAAATCAGAGATGAAAATTGGGTGCAAGTCATGGATGAAGAAATTGAAGCTATTGAATAGAATGATGCATGGATTTGGTTGATTTACCAAAGGATAAAAAATTCATTGGTGTAAAATTGATGTACAATAAAAATTTGAATGAGAAAGGTGAAATTGACATATTTAAAGCAAGACCTATAGCAAAAGGATTCTCACAACAACCCAGAATATATTTTAGAGAAACATTTTCTCTCGTAACCAGGTTGGATACTGTAAGAGAAATTATGGCCACAATAGCTCAGAACAAGTGGAAAGTATATCAAATGGATGTGAAATCAACCTTCCTGAATGGAATTCTAGAAGAAAAAATCTATGTGCAACAACCTCCAGGTAATGAAGTTGAAGGTAAACAAGATAAATTTTACACGTTGAATAAAGTGGTATATGGACTCAAGCAAGCACCTAGAGCTTGGTATAATAGAATTAATAGCTAGATGGTAAAGAATGTTTCTTGCAGAAGAAGTATTGATTCTACCTTGCACACAAAGGTAAATGAGCATGGAAAAATTTTGATTGTTTTCTTATATGTTGATGACTTGATTTTTGCAGGTGATCTTGAGTTAAATGAATATAAAGAAGTCATGATGAAAGAATTTGAGATGATATATCTTTGTATCATGAAACATTTTCTTGGTATATAGGTTGAGAAATTTGAAAAAGAAATTTTTATTTGTCAAAATAAATATGTTATAAATTTGTTGAAAATATTTCAGATGGAAAATTTTAAACTTGTCCTTGTGGTAGTTGCAATAGGTAAAAATTTCGGTAAGGATGATGAAGGATCAGATGTCAATCCAACTCTACTCAAAATATTGGTTGGTAGCATCATATGTCTCACAGTGACTAGATGCAATTATTTCAATGTAGATGATTTCTAATCCTATTTGATTTTTAGCACTGGATGCATTGATTTTAGTGTAGATGGTGTTCTAATCTTATTTAATTGCTTTCATTAGATGCATTAATTTCAATGTTAATATTGATTCCTAATTACATTTTATTGCTTGCACTATATGCATTTATTTCAAAGTAGATGATTTATAATACTATTTGATTATTTGCACTAAATGCATTGATTGTAGTGTAGATGGTGATTTCTTATCATATTTGATTATTTATGTTAGGATTAAGAGACAAATAAGGAGAGATGGAGATCGAGGGAGAGATATGGGAGACAGAGAGAGGCATATAGTAAGAAATTTGGAAGGTGGAGAGAGAGAGAGAGATGGAGATGGAGGGGGAGAGAGAGGGATGTAAGAAGAAAAACATAGGAAGAGAAAGGGGGAGATAGAGATAGAGGGAGTGATAAGGAAGATGGAGAGAGAGGGAGGGAAGAGTGATAGAAGCAGGGGCAGAGAGGTAAGGGGAAGAGAGAGATAGAGAGAGGAGGAGAGGAGGAGGGAGTGATAGATAGATATATTAGATAAAGAGAGTGTATGTTTTGGGGTGGAGATAGAGATATATATGGAAGGTGAAGAGAAATAAGAGAGAGATGGAGACAAGGAGGGAGAGACGAAGAGATTTATAGATACAGAGTGAGAGAGTGTGTGTGTTTTGGGGGGGTGGGGTGAGACAAAGAGAAAAATAAGCAGAGATGGAGGGATATATATGGAGGGGGGAGAGGGAAGAATATTTCTTGCACTAGATGGATTGAGTTCAATGTAGGTGGTGATTTCTAATCCTATTTGATTAATTGTAGTAGATGCATTTATTTTAGTGTAGATGTTGACTTCTAATGATATTTGATTAATTGCACTAGATGCATTGATTTCAATGTATATGATTTCTAATCCTATTTTATTTCTTGCACTAAACACATTGATTTTAGTGTAGATAGTGTTTTCTAATCCTATTTTATTGCTTGCACTATATGCATTATTTTTAGTGTAGATGTTGATTTCTAATGATATTTGATTGCTTGAACTAGATGCATTGATTTGAATGTATATGATTCCTAATCCTATTTGATTTGGTTCACTAAATGCATTGGTTTTAGTGTAGATGGTGATTTTTAATCCTTTTTTTATTTCTTGCACTATATGCATTTATTTCAATGTAGATGTTGGCTTCTAACCCTATTTTATTACTTGCACTAGAAGCTTTGATTTGAGTGTAGGTGTTGATTTCTTATCATATTTGATTATTTGCATTAGATGTATTGATTTTAGTGTAGATGTTGTTTCTAATCTTATTTGATTTCTTGCATTAAATGCATTGATTTCAGTGTATATGCTAATTTATGACTCAATGTAATTTGATCTATGATGGTACATTAATTTTAAATTCAATGGATTAATAACATGCATTGATTTCAGTGTAAGCACAAAAAATTATTGACAATGTACATTGATTTATGTGTTATAGTAATTAAACCTATTAATATTGGAGAGAAGGGAGACAAGGTATGATGTTCACTACAATAGCTCGAGCTAAATATTTAAATGGTTTATGATTTCAATTGTCTTTTTTATATAATCGATATGAAAAGTTGACAAAACTAAAAAGTATGAAAATATGAATAGTAGAAGAGAATAGTTTGAGATTGGTCACAATGAAGACTATTTGTAATTGACTACATTCTAATTATTATTCACATTTTCTATCATTCAACACTTTTACATTGTCACTTTGCATTCCAAATTATTATTTCATCATTTTTAATCATTAAAGTTATTTTAAAATATTTATGATGTCAATAAACTAAGGTAACTAAGAAAATTAAAAATTAAAAACATTATATTAATATTAATCATATGCTGGATAGATTTTCCTTGGCCACACATGACTCAAACCAACCTAGATCCATCTTAACTCTGGATATAATATCAAGCACGTAGAGGGATCAAATCTCTCCAGTTGCAAACCTTTCCTCAAGTTTTTCACTCAGAAAAGAGGTTTGCACTAGGAGAGATTTGATCCCTTTTGGGACTTCGTAGACCCTGAGTTAAGATAGATCTAAACTGGTATTTAATAAAAATTACCATTTCCAAATTAAAAATTAAACTAAAAACCATGTTCAAAAAAGACTTACTTCCTGAACCTTTTTTTCCATATCTTTGTTAAGTTCAAAAGGGTCGTTACCACATGAAATTTTCTCCTTAACCGTAGTCAGCCTGGGATTTCATTTGGAATTTTGTCATGACCCACACCATTATAGATTGAGAAAACTACATACATTTATATTTCAATTATTTTAATTATGAGTTCACGCCTTCTTCGAAAACGTTTTAGAATATATATGGTTTAAATAATTTTAACTCATAGAATCACAAGATAAACATGTATTTCCATTTAAGCTGTCCAACTTCCGTCATAACTTTGAAAAAAAACCAATACAATAGTCTTTCTAATATTGCTCACAAAATTTAGGTTTCTCTCTTTATATTCATATATCTGTTTTGTTACCTGTTAGTATTATTTTATTTTTCAGTACAAAGCATTATTTTCCATTTCACACAAATATTACCTCTCAACACTACGGTGGGATATTGGAATCAATGACAATTTTTAGCGGCTTATATTAACTTAAAAAGAGGAATATAAATGATTCATGAGGTAAGTTTATTATCACGAGTTTTAAATGGCGAGGTCTAATTTTTATGGGAGAAATTAAAAATAGACACTACTATTTCAAGGAGTGTACATGCTCAATCAAAATTCCCAAAATTCTAGTAATAACATTCCACTAAACACCCTAACCTATAACCTAACACCTTCAGAGCTAACTAAGCAGAAAACCAATAAAAAAGTGATTACTTCTATTATATCCACAGTAGCGGTCGTCTAATAACACTTACAAAGCGAAGATGTGAGAAACCACATCACAACTTGATTACGTTTATTGCATCTACACTAATAGGGGCGGATTCCCATAACAAGATTCTAAGATGTTTTGTAGTTTGCCTTCGTTTTCTTGCGTTGCTTGAATTCTCTATACGTCATCGAATCGAACAATGGGGTATGTTTTTCATCAATGTTGGAACGTAATTTTAACCTGCGCGGATCAGTTGCAGGCGGCAGCACACAACATGGCGAACAGGTTAGAACAGCGCAGAGTTAAACCGCAGGCAGGTTGGCATAGATCAACGGTATACGGGGGGTCAAACAGCACGCCGGTTAACAGCAAGCCACCCCCCGCAGTTGACCGGTTGATTGCACGTTGACCCAAAATGTGTGGCTGTGGTTTATTACGGGGGGTCATCCATTTGATATGTACGGGCAGAACCATACCCCCCGCAACCACCAGCTTGAGGTGGCTCCGCCCACCAGCCACCCACGCGCCACCCAAACGCCACCACCGCGGGAAATTCACAATTCTGCCACGAATCAAATTTTCCATTAATTTTTTTATCGGTGCTGAAAGAAATTTAAGGCACCATAAATATTTTTTTTAAGCGGTGAATTTTTGGCAATTTTGTCAACGAATGACATTTAATGGAATTGAGATATTTTGTATATATGTAATAGAACAGATTTGTAATTTTTTTTAGTTTCCGAGATATAGAACAGTGCAATTCTAAATTTTTTTTAATGTAAGCACAGCAGTGCGTTTATAAAAACAGAGAGAGTAGAATTTTAAAATAATACACAGCAGTGTATATTTTATAAAAACACAGTGAGTTGTTTTTAATAGACAGAGAGTTGTTTATTTTTTTTTACAGAGACAGAGAAGATTTTTTTTTTGGAACTGTGCTTAGAAGCAGTCCAGTAACAATTTGTAATTCCTCTGCAGTGAGGAAGAAATTGTAACAAGTTTTTTTTCTAAATAGAAATTTTTTTTATGAGAAAATCTGTCACTGTGTATGCAAATTTTTAAATATTTTCTCTGTGTTAGAGAGGGAGTTTATTCTCCATTTTTTTAATTCTAGAATTTGCAAAATTCCAACATGGTATCAAAGCCTATCCAGGCTATTTGAAGGTCAAATAAGCTGAAGGAAAGGAGTTCGTTTTTGTAGAAGGCTCTCCAGCAGAGTGAAGGTTCAGACAAGAAGAATTTAAAGGTATTTCTCTATACAGTTTTGTGCTACTGTTGCAGAACAGTTGGTTAATTTAAAAGACACAGTCAAGTGTTTTTTGAAGCATAGTTAAAGAGTGCAGAATGGCTGGAGCTAGCACAGGTATGAGTTTGGGAAATATCCATCTCCCACAATTTAATGGGAAAAATTATGACTACTGGTCAATAACAATGAGAGCTTTATTTACCTCACAAGAGTTATGGGAATTAGTTGAGGATGGCTTTGAAGAGCCAGCAAATGAAGCAGAGTTTTATGTTTTAACTCAGGCAGAAAGGGAGTCACTGAAGAACAATAAGAAGAAAGATGCCAAGGCTCTTTTATTCTTGTATCAAGCAGTGCATGAGAGTGTGTTTCCAAGGATAGCAGCAGCTAATAAATCCAGTGAAGCATGGGAAACTCTCAAGACAGCTTATCAGGGAATGGAGAAGGTGAAGACAGCAAAACTTCAGTTGCTAAGGAGAGACTTTGAGACTCTCTGTATGAAAGAGTCAGACACAATTGACTCATTCTTCACTCATGTGATTGGAATGGTTACACAAATTAGATCACATGGAGAAACTCTTGAAGACAAGAGGATTGTTGAAAAACTCTTGAGGAGTCTACCCTCAAGATTTGATGTGATTGTCACCACCATAGAGGAGACTAAGGACCTCACAAAGTTTTCAGTGGATGAGCTACATGCATCACTGATGACCCATGAACAGAGATTGAGTAGGAGTGAAAACTCATCTCTTGAACATGCTTTTAAGACCCAGATGTCTTTCGGAAGAGGAAGAGGGCAAGGCAAAGGAAGAGGAAGAGGCAGAAGCCAAAACAGAGGTGGAAGGAACAGTCCAGCAAATGCTCAAGGAAGGGGCAGCAATCCAAATCAGCATCAAGGCCAAGGCGGCCATCAGAATGGTCAGCAAAATACACAAGGACAAAGGTATGATAAATCCAATGTTCAATGTTACAATTGTAATAAATATGGTCATTATGCTAATGAATGTAGAAAGAAGAAACAAGATATGAGAAGTGGAACTAGTGCAAATTTCACAAGAGAAAATAGCAGCCAAAACAACTTGTTTTTAGCTTGTAATATGGCTGAAGAAAAGAGTGAAGATTTATGGTTCCTAGACTCCGGTTGTAGTAACCATATGACAGGAAATATATCAATGTTTTCTATGTTATATGAAAGTGTGCAGTCACAAGTCACACTAGGAACTGATAGCAAAGTTTCTGTTATGCGAAAAGGAGATGTGAATGTTTTAACAAGATTAGGTGCAAAGAAATCCATAGCAGATGTTTATTATGTTCCAGGAATGAAGTGTAATCTCTTAAGTATTAGACAGCTTGTTCATAAGGGGTATAATGTTTTCTTTGATAAAGATGTTTGTACCATCATGGACAAACCACCCAGTAATCAGTGTATTGCTGAAGTGAAGATGACAAGGAACAGGATGTTCCCTCTCAGAATGAGAGCAGATTTGAAGAATGGTGAAGAGAAAGCAGCAGTTGCACAGGAGACTTACCAAAGCGAACCAAAGGATGATAATTGGTTATGGCACTTGAGATTCGGTCATCTCAACTTTGGAGGTCTTAATTTGTTGAACAGAAAAGGGATGGTAAGTGGTTTACCATTGATAGAGAAACCGGACAGCCTTTGTGAAGGTTGTATTCTTGGGAAACAACACAGAGAAAGTTTTCCTTCCGGGAAAAGCATAAGGGCAAAATCACCCTTAGAGATTGTCCACTCAGATGTATGTGGACCGATGCAAACTCCATCACTTGCAAGCAGCCACTATGTGTTAACATTCATAGATGATTTTACAAGAAAAACTTGGGTTTACTTTTTGAAAAACAAAAGTGAAGTGTTTGAAAATTTTTGCAATTTCAAAGCACTTGTTGAGAAACAAAGTGGGCTGCATATCAAAGTCTTAAGGACTGATAGAGGAGGTGAGTATATCTCTAAATATTTTCTACGTTTTTGTAGAGAAAATGGTATTCAAAAGCAGTTTACAACTAGATATACTCCGCAGAAAAATGGAGTAGCCGAAAGGAAGAACCGAACCATAATGGACATGGCAAGGAGTATGTTAAAGGCAAAGCATTTGCCTAATGATTATTGGGCTGAAGCTGTACATTGTGCAGCGTATATTTTGAACAGGTGCCCTACAAAAGCAGTTATGAACAAAGTGCCAGAAGAGGCATGGAGTGGCACAAAGCAGGGTGTCACACACATGAAGGTTTTTGGATGTGTAGCTTATGCACACATTCCGGATCAGCTAAGAAAGAAGTTGGACAGCAAGGGGGAGAAATGTATTTTCATTGGATACAGTGAGGAATCCAAGGCATACAGGTTATATAACCCATCTACCAAGAAGTTCATTGTGAGCAGGGATGTTCAGTTCATTGAAGAGGAAGCTTGGGATGGAAGCATAGAGAAAACAGTGAATGTTAAACACTGTTTATCTCATGATGAAAATGAAGATGAGTTGGCTGAAATACATCCCCAAATAGCAACACCAACAAGAGAGCAGCAAAGCACACCCTTGAGGAGAAATGAAAGTGCTTCTCCAAGCACACCACAAGGAGGAAATTCAAGTGCTTCTTCAAGCATTTGTACACCTACTGAAAGAGGTAAGAAATTCATAAGTTTGAAAGAAATTTATGAACAAGATATAGCTAATGAAGGTATCAATTCTTTGTTTGCTTTATATTTTCATGTTGATGATCCTGTTCATTTCAAAGAAGCCATCAAGGATAAGAAATGGATAGAAGCTATGGATGAGGAACTTAATGCCATAGAGAGGAACAAAACTTGAGATTTGGTTGAACTCCCAAAAGGTAAAGATGTCATTGGTATTAAATGGGTCTACAAGACCAAGAGTAATGCTGAAGGCAAGATAGAGAGACACAAGGCAATGCTTGTTGTCAAAGGCTATGAGCAAAAACATGGGATAGATTATGAGGAAACTTTTGCACCGGTTGCAAGAATGGAAACCGTGAGAGGAGTGTTGTCCATAGCAGCACAAAACAAATGGAAAGTTTACCAAATGGACGTGAAGTCAGCATTTCTGAATGGAGTGTTAATGGAAGAGGTTTACATTGATCAACCTCTCGACTATGAAAAGAAAGGCCAAGAGCACAAAGTATGCAAGTTGAAGAAAGCTCTTTATGGGCTGAAGCAAGCGCCAAGAGCGTGGTACAGTAGGATAGATTCATATCTACTGGAAAATGGCTTTGAGAAGTGTGAGGGAGAACCCACCCTCTACATCAAAGAAAAAGACGGTAAGATCTTGATTGTAGTCTTGTATGTTGATGATGTTATTTTTACAGGTAATGATGATTGCCTTATTGAACATTTCAAAACAGTCATGAAAGAAGAATTTGAAATGACTGATATGGGTTTGTTGAGATACTTCTTGGGAATAGAAGTAGAGCAAGATAAAAATGGGATTTTTATCTCACAGGAAAAGTATGTTAATGAGGTGCTTGAAAGATTTAACATGCAAGAATGCAAAGCAGCAATCACTCCCACAGTGATGAGATTAAAACTCAGCAGAGAGGACAGCAACAAGGATTTTGATCCTAGTTTATACAAAAGCATAGTTGGCAACCTTATGTATTTGACTACAACTAGGTCGGACATAATGCATGCTGTTAGTTTGATTTCCAGGTTCATGGAAAAGCCAAAAGATACACATTGGCAAGCAGCAAAAAGAATTTTGAGGTATGTTAAAGGTACTAAAAGGTTTGGTATTTTTTATACTACTTCAGAATGTTCAAATTTAGTTGGATACACAGACAGTGATTGGGCTGGAAGTGTAGATGATCGGAAGAGCACTTCCAGTTATGTTTTCCACATGGGTTCAGGAGCCATTTCATGGGCTTCTAAGAAACAACCCATCGTAGCATTGTCTAGAGCAGAAGCAGAGTATGTGGCAGCTACAGCAGCAGCGTGTCAAGCAGTTTGGATGCGAAAAATGTTGAGAAGCTTATGTCAAGAACAGGTAAAAGGGATAGTGATCTTTTGTGACAATAGCTCAGCTATTGCATTGTCTAAAAATTATGTTTTTCATAAGAGGACTAAACACATTGACACCAAGTTTCACTTCATACGTGAATTGGTTAACAATGGTGAGATCGTTTTACAGCATTGTAGAACGGAGGATCAATTTGTTGATATCCTCACAAAGCCACTTGCGCAGAAAAGCTTTGAACATTTCAGGAAATGCATGGGTATGCAAGAAAACCGAGCAGTTGAAATTAAGGGGGAGTGTTGGAACGTAATTTCAACCTGCGCGGATCAGTTGCAGGCGGCAGCACACAGCACGGTGAACAGGTTGGAACAGCGCGGAGTTAAACCGCAGGCAGGTTGGCATAGATCAACGGTTTACGGGGGGGTCAAACAGCACGCCGGTTAACAGGAAGCCGACCCCCGTAGTTGACCGGTTGATTGCACGTTGACCCAAAATGTGTGGATGTGGTTTATTACGGGGGGTCACCCATTTGATATGTACGGGCAGAACCATACCCCCCGCAACCACCAGCTTGAGGTGGCTCCGCCCACCAGCCACCCACGCGCCACCCAAACGCCACCACCGCGGGAAATTCACAATTCTGCCACGAATCAAATTTGCCATTAATTTTTTTATCGGCGCTGATAGAAATTTAAGGCACCATAAATATTTTTTTTAAGCGGTGAATTTTTGGCAATTTTTTCAACGAATGACATTTAATGGAATTGAGATATTTTGTATATATGTAATAGAACAGATTTGTAATTTTTTTTAGTTGCCGAGATATAGAACAGTGCAGTTCTAATTTTTTTTTAATGTAAGCACAACAGTGCGTTTATAAAAACAGAGAGAGCAGAATTTTAAAATAATACACAGCAATGTATATTTTATAAAAACACAGTGAGTTGTTTTTAATAGACAGAGAGTTGTTTATTTTTTTTTACAGAGACAGAGAAGAGTTTTTTTTTGGAACTGTGCTTAGAAGTAGTCCAGTAACAATTTGTAATTCCTCTACAGTGAGGAAGAAATTGTAACAAGTTTTTTTTTTTCTGAATAAAATTTTTTTTTATGAGAAAATCTGTCACTATGTATGCAAATTTTTAAATATTTTCTCTGTGTTAGAGAGGGAGTTTATTCTCCATTTTTTTAATTCTGGAATTTGAAAAATTCCAACAATCAATCCATTGGTTTAGTGGGCCCACCACCGAATGAAGAGGAGGAATGCAGAAGACAGGCCATGACATTCTCACTTTATCTTTGCTCACCAACGTCGTGTGCCATATATACTTGTACCTACCGTTGCTTAATGTCTGCTCAAAAAAAGAATACACACTACTTTAATACAATTATTTCCAGTAGATATAAATTTTGATCTAACAATTTAAGAAAAAATCAACTCTTTATCTATTATTATAAATTAGTGTAAACGAACTAGTTACCTGTAGTTGGTCACCGATGTGTATGATAAGCGTTTTGGAAACGTGCTTGGCATTCGCCCGCTCGTTCCTCAATATATGAAGCCCTGGCACATCGTTGTGCTTCAGCACACTTAAAGCAGACGTGTCTGTTTGAGCTGGGAGCACTCCCAACGCCATATCTAGTGTAGGGCACGGTGGGTAATAGTTTATCTTCAACTCCATTTACAAATTGTCACCTACCTGAGGATTTCTCACTCTGGATTCTTCCAACCCAATATTTATTGAAAAGGCTGACAATAGCTTAGATACTACTCCCAACACTTGTGTTCCATTTTCCTCAGTCACCTCTCTGCACTTCAACATGCAATATGAGAGATGATAAATAAACAAAAATGTAGAATTAAATGGTACGTAGGGAAATCATACCAACCCTGCCTCCCATCGCTGGTGCATCTCAGCTTCGTGCCATACCCCTCAAAACGGTCATTCGTAACGCCGTCAAGATTGGCATACAACTCCATTTCCTCCTGCAGGAGAGCGAAGAACTCTCTGGAAAAAGCCTACAAGCGTTGGAACAAATCATTAGGTATTCCATGGTTTACCACCTGGACAATCGCCCACTCCTGGTTGGCTCTTCCAATTTATGTCAGCGTCTTCTCACGAAGTTGATAGACTAGGGAAGACAAGTCTATTAGTGGCATCTCGAATTCGTTAAATTTTTCAAGAGCAGGTATCTTGTAAACAGACCGAATTAACTTAGAAGTAATCGATTGGAATCCACTTAGGGAGACGGCCTGCACTCTGGTAGAAGCCATCGATTTCAGTCTCCAATAAACAATGAGGCAATCAACACACTGCGCATGGTAGTGGGTAAACCTCAAATAAATAGACTGACGATGTCAACTTCACCAGTCTGGTTGTACGATGAAATATGAACCCGCACAATGTTGAAATTAAAAAATCTATGTGTCGATTTAGATGAAGAAAATGTCACATGGACATTCGGGCAATGAATTATATTATATCGTAGAGCATATTTAGTAAAAAAAATGTTCGTCGATTTGGATGAATAAAATGTCACATGGACTTTCACAAAAATGAATTACATTATATCCTCGAACATATATAATAAAAAAAATGTTAGCATTAAAATATATCTGTCGATTTGGTTGATGAAAATGCTACATGGACTACCTCAATATGAATTATATTTTTACATCAAGGTGTTTTTCTATTGAAAATGGTTAGGCTAGGAATTGTTTACATTTTTTTATCTTTATTTGACATTTGTAAAAGGGGTATATTTTTACATCAAGGTGTTTTTTTTGAATGGTAGGCTAGGAATTGTTTACATTTTTCATCTTTATTGGACATTTGTAAAAGGGGCTACTTTCGATCTAACAGAATATACATCCAGCCATAGAGAGACATAGGTGGTAAGAGCTAGTATACCTTCCAACTACATAACTAATGCCTAGCTCATATACGTATGTTGCGTTAAAGGCTGTAGGATCTGGTACTTTAACTCCAACTGCGTATTATGGATATGAAACTTATACTCGAACTGTTAGATGCTTGCTTTGCTGCTTGTTTTGATACCTCTGCTTTTGTTACTGCTTGTCTTGACATGGGTAAATTTTAACTTTAAAGGTAAATTTTAACTTTAAAAGAAAAATGAATTACGGAAGAAAGAAGGAAAGAAGAAATAAATTATTTTAACATTCACAAGACTAAACATAGCCTATGGGACAAATTGTTTCTCCATCTCGTTCTTGTATTCATCCATTTTCCTATGGAGTTTTACAATAAACACTCCCAAATTCTTGACAAACTCTTCGCTAAATAGATACTCCCAAGAGCTAGCTGCAAGAATATTGACATATTTTTTCTTGTTGTCTTTGAAGGCCTCACATTCTAAAATGGAATGCTTTTCTGTTTCTGCTTTTTCGGAAGGGAAAAAAATACACTCTTTCCTCCCACATTTCTTATGGTCTTTTTCAGCGCCCTGTTTCAAAATGAAGTTGATGAGAATTAGTCCTTAATTGAGAAATAATAATTTTGGATCTCCAAGAAATATTGGCCCCTATGTACCCTTTTTGTTGATGATTATGATTGGGATTCAACTCTTCAATATAGGACTTCTTATTTCTCCCTAGCTCTTTCTCCTACTTGTGTGTTTATGGAACTTATCCAAAATATTTTTTTTTTATATCTTTATCCTTTGTGGGACACATTCTCAAGCAAATACCTCAGTTACTAAACCATTTAATTTTTTTCCGCATCCAAGTCTTTTTTTTTTTGCACAAAATGTCATTAAACACAACGTTAGGCCATCTACCCTCTGAATCCATTTATTCATTTTTTTTAAAATATCCTATGACTCATACCATATCAATTGTTTGAATAGGATCAACCCCTGTTTCACTTCACAAGATAGCATAAGGAACTAAACATTTAATTTTCAATTTGTTTGTAATCAAAAGCTTTTGAATTTTCTTAATTTTTTTTCACTGCATCTCGGATGTGCTTCTAGCCCACATTTCATAACCGTAAAGAATCACGAGGATCACTAAAAGCCCAAAAAGAGTTAGAGTGGTTTTCCGGTCCCATAGCTTTGCCTCTCTACACTTGTTTTGAAAAGCATAAAATGCTTTCTAATGCCCCAAAGTTCGTTTCTTTCTACAACCATCCCAATTTAAATTTATGTTGAATTCAATTCCGAGGTATTTGTAATGTGCAACTTCTTCCAGAATTTTGTATTCAAAGTAGAACTTATGTTGGTTATGATATATTTTGTTAGAGAAAACCACTACTTATGTTTTGCTAATATTGACATGAATCCCCACCCTTCTACAAAAATGATCAATGGAAAGTAAGTTCTCTTGCAAACCAAGAGAAGATTTAGCAATCAAAATAAGGTCATATGCATACAAATGAAGCCTTGTAACAAACTTTCCCAAATGGATATTGTCACCCCTTGCGAATTTATCCATTCTTCAAGCTTGTCGATATATAAACAAAAAATGGTAGGAGGCAATAGGCAACCTTTCTTGACCTTGATATCACTTCTAAAACTTTCAGAAAATTTCTATCGAAGTTATAATTTTGACTTTCACCTCTTCATACAGCCTATGCACAGTTGCTCTCAAATGTCTGGGAACCCCAATTTCCTCCATTCTGTGCCAAAGTTTATCCCTAGGAACCATGTCAAAGGCTTTTCTGAAATCAACAAAGAAAAAAAAAAACTTATTCCTTTTTCTCCCAAACTTTTTGAATGATGTGCATTAAATTTATACAATGATCAAATGTGGAATGCTTAGGTCTAAAATATTATTTCCCTTTAGCACGTTTATCTCTTTCTTCTTTCCACTTGTTGATTTTATTTTCTAAGATGCTTCCCAATAACTTTGCAAATAAAGGGTTTATCATTATGGTCCTATAATTGGAGGCATTATTGACGTCACCACCCTTGAAAATATGTCTTTCCAAACTAGTTTTCCAATATGTAGGAACCCCTATTTTATGATGTTGTTGAAAATTTTTGTGATTTGAGGTGCAAGAATTTTGAAGTCCCACTTTAGATACCCTGCTTGGATTTCAGCTAAGTCTTTTCTTTTCTAATACCAAACTTTTTGATACCCATCTCTAGCTTTTGCACCATGAAGAGTTGTGTGTCTCCGTTGACCAAGGCAGAAGTGTCGTTCTTGGGATCCTCCTCATAGTGTTGTCTTTCATAGCTGAACCATTTAGAAATTGTAATGTTATTTTAAGTTTGCACCTTTCTCGGTTGGAGGTCCTTCCAGAATAATTTGGGGTTATTTTTCCCAAGGAATATTAGTTATTCTCTCCTCAAAACCATGAAATCAATATTTTTATTTCTTAATATTTTCTTGTATGCTTTGAGATTTTTGTTATCATTGTTTGATTCCTTCCGCATTCTC
Organism: Pinus albicaulis; assembly: GCA_034641835.2. Lineage (NCBI taxonomy): Eukaryota > Viridiplantae > Streptophyta > Pinopsida > Pinales > Pinaceae > Pinus > Pinus albicaulis. The sequence continues at coordinate 384,471,088 of CM076577.1, forward strand.
CTTCCAGTTTTCATTCCTCGTCAAACCAAGCATTAACCGAAAAGAAATTTGTTCAAGAATTCTTAATTTTTTCTCTTTTTCACTCTACAAGTGCGCTTTGAATTAAGTGTGCTAATTCATGACAATGAAGGTCGTGAAATGATATTTTCTCCTTCTTGAAGAGCCTCTCTAGCATTATTTTGAAGGTATTAAAATTTTCCAGAGTCAAAATAGTTCTTCCCTTTGAGAGATTTTGTTAGAGGCACTGAGTTTTTGACCCTATTTTTCTCTTTCTGGTACAAGAGAAACTTAAATAAATTGGGTTTTGATCTGATTTTAAGTCCCAAATCTAATCTCTAATCAACACTTCCTCCATTTTTCACACAAACTATGCGATAAAATTACGATAAAATTACATAATTTACTACACTTCCTCCATGGTACGTATTCCAAGTGAAATTATCAGAATTTTCCCATCTAGGAAAACCATTACAAATGACTGAATCAAAAGCCCCACAACCTTACAACCAAAGAGATTACAACCTTTATCCTCTAAAATTCTTTCCCATGGATGATTCCTCTTTTATGTAATCCAGATAGGGTTGCAGTCTTCTTTAAAATATAGAATGCTATCTTGCTCACTTGTAGTCCTAGCATTGAAATCCCCTACTATAAAGACTTCACCTAGGTGAGAATACGTTTTGATATGTGCTTTTAGGGCTACAAAAGGATCTTTGTGGTGAAGCCCTCTTATTTTAGAAAAACCATTTTTCAAAATAATATTTTCGTATATATAAATTAATGTTATAAAAAATAATGAGAAAATTATCGTGGATGAACTTATTAGAATTCGAATAATCTCAAATCCCTAGGAAATTCGTGGGTGGGGAGCCACATGGCTAGAATCTAATTGTTTAAATTATTAAAATTAATTGATCATTTTGCTAAATAAAATTTTCTTATATATAGATTAATGTTATAAATAAGAATGAGCAACTTATCATAGAGAAACTTATTAAAATTGGAATAATCTCAAATCACTAGGAAATGATTTTTTAAATTTATTAAAAGTAATGGACCATTTTTCTAAATAAAATTTTCTTCTATATAAATGAATTTTATAAATAGCCCCAAGGGTTAGCTCAATTGGTTGAGTCCTCGCTTGTTGAATGAAAATTTTTCATTTAAAGTTTATAAATGTATTTGAATTTCAACCTATAACATTTTACCAAAGAAAACACTTACTCTTAACCCCATATATATATATATATATATATATATATTTCTATCATTTATATTTTATACTTTTTTAGTATGAAATTGAGATTTATAATTTCTCCATTCCACATACAAAACAAATAATGTAAAATAACAATTCAATAATATGAAAATTTTCCAAACTATAACCCTACCAAATAATTTTTGAAATTTATTAAAAGTAATGGAACCTTTTAAGTAATATAATTTTTTATTTTTTTTTAATTTATTAAAAAACATGCAACCTAACAAAATCAATCTAAGCCCTCAATTAAAAAAAAAAAAAATCCACCTAAAGTACAAATAAAAAGCCTTCAGTAATTAAATATTATTAACAAATATAAATAATAATTTAATTTTAAGATTATGGCTATATTAGATATTATATTGATATATGAGATTTTTTCATTTAAAGATAATAAAGGTATATATATTTTAATTATTTCCCTTTCAAGAGTGGTAAGGCTAGGTAATGTATATTGTTTTCATCTCCATTTGACATTTTTCTGTCTATTGTTTTGACATGTGTCAACTTTAACTTAAGAAGAAAAAAGAATTACCTATCTTATTGTAAAATGGACCACTTTTCAAAAAAGTTTTTTCTTATATATAAATGAACGTTATAAATAATAATGAGTAAATTATCCTTGAGAAACCTATTAGAATTTGAATAATACACTAAAATCGTTTATAAACATTAAGATTATGCATATGTTGAGCATATTCCCTTGATAATCAATCTAGATCCTCGATTAAAAAAAAAGAATCAATAGATCCGCATCCATCTTAAGTTGAAATAAAAATCTTTCGAAAATTAAATAATAATAATAACAATCATAATTTAATTTTAATATTATGGCTATATTATATATTAAATTAATATATGAAATTTTTTCATTTAAATTTTATAAAAATATATATTTTAATCCTATTTGAAGTTGAGCCTATAACTTATAACTCTTAACCATTGTTATATATATATATATATATATATATATATATATATATATAATTTATATTTATACTTATTTAATATGAAATTATATTTATAGATTCTCCATTCCATATACAAAACAAATATATGTAAAATAAACAATTCAATAATGTGAAAATTTTCCAAACTAATCTAGGAAACAATTTTTTAAATTTATTAAAAATAATAGACCATTTTGCTAATTAAAATTTTCTTATATACAATTGAATGTTATAAATAATAATGAGTAACTTATCATGAAGGTACTTATTGAAATTGGAATAATATGGAATCTCTAAAAAATTGGTGGGCGGCCGTGTGGCACTAATATAATTTTTAAAATTTATTAAAAATCATACAACCTAACAAACTCTGTAATACACTACAACCATTTATAAATATTAAGACTATGCATATGTTGAGCATATTTCATTCATAATCAATCTATAACCTTAATTTTTTCTTCTAAAGTCAGCAGATCCTCATCTACCTAAAGTTGAAAGAAAAAGCCTTCAACAATTAAATAATAATAACAATAATGATAATTTAATTTTAATATTATGGCTATATTAGATATTAAATTGATATAAGAGACTTTTTCGTTTAAATTTTATAAAGGTATATGTATTTTAATCCTTTGCCTTTTGAGAACGGTCAAGCTAGGCAGTGTCTACCTTTTCTGTCTCCATTTGACATTTGTTCGTCTAATGTTTTGACATGTGTCAACTTTAACTCGAGAAGAAAAAAAATTACATATTTTATTGTAAAATGGACCATTTTTCAAAACAAAATTCTCTTATATATAAATGAATGTTATAAATAATAATGAGGAACTTATTAGAATTGGAATAAACTCAAATTCCTAGAAAATTGGTGCATAGGCAGCCACCCTATACAAATCTAATTTTTAAAATTTATTAAAAGTAATGGTCCATTTTGCTAAAGAAAATTTTCTTATATATAAATTAATGCTATAAGTAATTTTGAGGAACTTATCATGGAGCACCTTATTAAAATTGGAATAATCTCAAATCCCTAGGTAATAAAAGTTTTAAAATTTATTAGAAATCAATGCAAGCTAACAAACACTGTAATTCACTACTATGTTGAGCATATTCCTTTGAGAATAAATCTAGACCCTCAATTAAGAAAATAAAAATAAAAAGTCAATAGATCCTTATCCACCTTAAGTTGAAACAAAAAGCTTTTGGCAATTAAATAATAATAACAACAATAATAAAAATTTAATTTTAAGATTATGGTTATATTAGATATTAAATATATATATATATATATATATATATATATATATATATATATAATAAATTTATATATCTTATTTTTTCATTTAAAGTTTATAAAGGTATATATTTTAATCCGATTTGAATTTGAACACATACACACATATATATATATATAATAAATTTATCTCGTTTATATTTATACTTTGTTAATATAAAATTGAGATTTATAATTTTTCCATTTTACATACAAAACACATATATATAAAATAAACAAATCAATAATGTGAAAATTTTCTAAACTATAATCCTAGGAAATAATTTTTTAAATTTATTAAAAGTAATGGACCATTTTGCTAATTAAAATTTGATTATATATAATTAATGTTATAAATAATAATTAGGGACTTATTACGGAGGAACTTATTCAAATTGAAATAATATCAAATCCCTAAAAAATTGGTGAAGAGACACGTGGCACTAATATATATTTTTAATTCTATTAAAAATCATGCAACCTAACAAAGTTAAGGCTATATAAGATATTAAATTGATATATAAGATTTTTTTATTTAAATTATATATATATATCCTTTCCCTTTTGAGAATGGTCAAGCTAAGCATTGTCTAGTTTTTTCATCTCCATTTGACATTTGTTTGTATGTTTTTTTGACATATTTCAACTTTAACTTAAAAAGAAAAAATAATTACATATCCTATTGTAAAAAGGTCCACTTTTAAAAATAAAATGTGTTTATATATAAATGAATGTTATAAATAATAATGATGAACTTATCAGGGAGGAACTTATTAGAGTTGTAATAATCTCAAATCCCTAAGAAATTGGTGGGTGGGGTCATTTTTAAAATTTATTCAAATTAATGGACCATTTTTCTAAATATTATTTTCTTATATATAAATGAATGTTATAAATAATAATGAGGAACTTATCATGGAGGAAATTATTAGGATAATCTCAAATCCCTAGGAAATTGGTGGTTGTCCATGTGGCACTAATATACTTTTTTAATTTTATTATAAATCAATGCAACCTAACAAACTCCGTAATACACTATAGTCATTTACAAACATTAAGACTATTCATATGTTGAGAATATTGCCTTGAGAATCAATCTAGGCCCTCAATTATAAATAAATAAATAAATCAACAAATCCTCATCCACCTTAAGTTGAAATAAAAAGAATTTGGAAATTAACTAATAATAATGATAATTTAATTTTAAGATTATGGGTATATTAGATATTAAATTGATTTGTAAGATTTTTTCATTTAAAGTTTATAATGTTATATATTTTAATCTTATTTGAATTTGAACCTATAACATTTTACCAAAGAAACACATACTCTTAACCATTGTTTTATATATATATATATATATATATATATATATATATATATGTGAAATTTCTCTCATTTAGATTTATACTTTGTTAATATGAAGTTGAGATTTATAATTTCTCCATTCCACATACAAAACAAGTATATGTAAAATAAACAATTCAATAATGTGAAAATTTTTTAAACTATAAATGCATATCATATACTTAGTAGGTGCTCCTTCAAATCAAAACTCTTAAGATAACTCCCACACAAAATTTCTTTAATCAACTATGATAAAGTCTCACCTTAAATCATGTTCAACATGAGACATTACTAGGCATTTTATTGTTTAGGAACGGCCATCCTTGACATAAATTCTTCTTAACTACGGTTAAATTACATGGTCACTTGTTATTATGGGACCTGCACGAGCAATGCTAAGGAAACCACAATTACTTTTGGAAAGATGATAAATAAAGAAAGAAAATTTTAGTGTCCACATGGCTAAATATAACCTATGGTACCTCTTTTAGAGTGCAAAATTTGAAAAAAAGTATGCACCTAAAGATATTTAATAATCTTCAAAATGGACACTTTGGACACTTGGATTGTGTAAGATACACAACATAAATTTTTAATTCCAACAAATATTTGTTAGACACAATTTAAATTTAAATTTAAAACTGGAATTAATGGAAAACAAACTCCAAATTAATTTAATTTTTTTAAAAAGAGATAGCTAAAATTCTAAAGCAATTTTTTAAAAAAGAAATAGCTAAATTTATAAACCAAAACCTCTTCTTTATGTTGATTGTTGAATATCCTGGAATCTGAAGGTCACTCTAGTGGAAGATGTTATTTATGTAATCTCATTATTATCATTTCCTCGGTGAAATTATTTTTTTTGTGAGCCAATTCCCACGAGGACCTATGCTAATGTTTTTCCTCATTACCTTGCATGTGATAGCTTGGATATAATATGTATATAATATTTTGACATAGTGGTATGATTGGAAAAAACTGATTTAGCCAAGTGGTTCAACATCTAACTTCTGTCAAACAGGCATCTACACAAGTGTGAGATTATTTCAAGCATGAACATATTTCATATGTCAGACATGCATCTCCGCAAGTGTGATACTGTTGCAAACATCAACACATTTCATCTGTCAGATAGACATCTAAATAAGTATGAGGCTATTGCAAGTATGAACAGATGTCCTCCCCTCCATTCTCCACCCTTTAGGTTGTTATCATTCCTTTGTTACAACATTTTTGCAATAACATCATAGCAATGTTCAATTCCTTTGGTGTATCTTTGCACCTTTAGGGAAAATTTCTAGTCTATAAATATGCAAGATGAACATATCTATGGAGGACATTATTATCTATTCGTTGGAAAATGTCAAAACCTGATTTCATCACGTGAAGGACTTGTGTACTTTTTGGTTGTTACAACCCATCATACTTATATATGCTTCACTCTGTCATTGTTGCAACACATCATAATTACTTATGGCTCACCCTTATAAGCCGATGAAGTAGACACACTATGGTGGCTAAGCCTTTAATGCACCAAAGAATCACAACATAAATGAGATTGGCAAAATGTGTAGAGCATCTAGTCCAATGAAACTCTTCACTGCCATGGTCACATCGATCAGTGTTTCCCTAGTTGTTGGTTGCATTATGTTAAAATAAGCTAATTACTCCCACATGAGGAGTTAGCTAAATTTAGATAATCAATCAAGTCGAGTTAATTCATATTAAAATTTAGTGTATCATTGCATTTCAAAGTGTTTTAGGCGAGTTGCTAATTGGAAAAGTATAAATACCCCTCACTGGGTTAATTATAATAATTAAGCTTTTGTGGTAAATAGAAGAGCCACAACTCGTGTCATTGTGTGTGTGAGTTACTTGTATTATTTTGTGCCTTAACTCCTCTTCCTTTTCAAAAAGTTGGTATTAGAGCTAAGGAAGGATCACAAGAACCATGACCACTGAGAAGAGAGCAAAAAAAAAGCAGGTCGACAGTTTTTTATCAAGTTGTGTGCATAGTTTATATGTGTCGGGGTGTGCAAACCCCATCAGTTACGAAACACACAAATAAACTCAAACAAAGGGCATAGGGCATAAGACAAGATTCATGATTCTTCATACTTAAGATAAATAGTATAGGTGTTCAAAAAGTCACGTGGGGTTAAAGGAGCCACATGTATTGGTTTTTTGGAAAAAATACGTGCGGTTTGGATTAGAATACGTGCTTATTAAAGTTCTTTTGGAACAATACGTAAGGTTTCGATAAAGTGTTATATGAAACACTTTTTATATATAATTTTTTTTAAGGATTTTTTTATATATATAAAAAAAATGTCAAGGATTTTATTAAAAGTATTGAAAAGGGTTTATAATATTCTTTAGAAAAAGAGGGTTTTATTATTTGAAAAGTATTTTTTTTTAAGAAAGATGGTTTTTTCAAATTTCCATCCCAAGTTCCCACCATTTATAGGGAAATATTATGATGTGTGAGCCATTAAGATGGAGACTACATTGAAGGCTCATGATGTTTGTGATCATCTCTTCGGTTTTTAAAACCTAATATGAAGAAAAAGAACTATCTCTCACTAATGTAGAGAGGAAACCATGGAAGAAAGAAAAAAATAAGAATGCACAAGTGTTGTAACTTATCCAACAGGGAGTGGATTGGGCAGTGTTCTAGAATATTATGATCACATTGTTATCAAAGACAACATGGGAGACTTTGGCGAAAAGCAATAAAGGTATGGATAATGTAAATGTTGTTAAGTTTCAGAATACTAGGAGACATTTTGAAAGTATGCACATGAAGGATACAGAGGACATCGATTCATTCATGAATTGGGTCATGACTGTCATAAATCAGTTAAAAATATATGTTGAAGATATTAAATATCAAACAATGGTTTAGAAGGTCCTCATAACTTTGTATACCAAATTTAATGATGTGGTAGCAGGGATAGAAGAAGCCAAAGATTTGGAAACATTGAAAATTGATAATTGGATGGGATTATTTCTATCCCATGAGGCAACGATAGACAGAAACAAGGATTCCACTTTAGAATCCAATTTCAAAATCCAGGTGTCTATTTCAAGAGACAGAGGTTGAGACATAAGTCGATCGAGAGTCAGAGGGCGAGGCAGAAGATATGGTGGTGAGAGAGATGGTTGATAAGAGAATTAACATGAAAGTGGAAGCAATAATATAAGCTTCAACAATAATCAAAGAATTGGAAAATCAAAGGCGAAATTTTATTATTGCAATAAATTTGGTCATTATGACTGTGATTGCAGGAAGAGGGTAGCTAATCAAGGAAACCAAAGAGCTAATTTCACTATAGAGAATACTAACTCCATGTTCCTATCTTTTCATACCATGCATGATCCTTCTAATAATGTGTGACTATTAGATAGTCATTGCAGTAACCGCATGATAGGAAACATGAATTTGGTTACAAATTTGGACCAATTTGTGAACACAGAGGTAAATTTGGGGACTGACAAGACTGTGGATGTAGATGGAAAAGCAGCGGTCAACATTATGACCAATCAGGGGGAGCTAAAGAGAATTTTAGAGGTATATTATTTCCCTAGTCTCAAACATAATTTGATAAGTGTTAATAAATTGATGTAGAGGGGATACAAAATTATATTTTGAGGACAAGCCTATGTTATATATGACTAGCCCCAAAGCAAGTAAATGATAGAAAAGGTGCAAATGACGAGGAAAAATATCTTTCCTATAACCATTAATTACAGTTATGATGTCAGTTATTTTATAGTTACATGTTCTAATGATCATTGGTTATGGGAATTTCGGTTTGGGCACTTGCACTTTTCTAGTTTATGATTGTTGCAACAGAAACATATGATTATAGGGTTACCTCCCATACAATAACCTTATAGTACTTGTGAGTGATTCATGTTGGGAAAGAAACACCGTGAAAATTTTCTAAAGGGAGTTTGATACAATAAAATAATCCACTTGAGTTAGTGAATAGAGACTTGTGTCGACCTATGAGGACATAATCAATTGGTGGAAGTTGTTACTTCCTCACTTTTATTGATGACTATAGTAGAAAGACTTGGGTTTACTTCTTGAAGTAGAAGTATGAAGCTTTTTCAAAGTTAAAATAATTTAAAGCCTTAACAGAGAGCCAAAGTGATTGACATATCAAGATATTGAGTTTAGATCATGGTGGAGAATATGATTTGATGTTAGTTTAAATTTTACATTTTTTTCATTCCAACCTTCATCGTTTGAAGAAGAAATGAGAGATTAAAATTAGGTGCAAGCAATGGATGAAGAAATTGAAGCTATTGAAAATAATGATACATGGGGTTTGGTTGATTTTCCAAAGGATAAAAACCTCATTGGTGTATAAGAAAAAGTTGAATGAGAAAGGTGAAATTTACATATTTAAAGCAAGACTTGTAGCAAAATGATTGTCACAGCAACCAAGAAGAGATTTTGGAGAAGCATTTTCTCTGGTAGCTAGATTGGATACTGTAAGAGAAGTTCTAACCACAACAGCTCATAAAAAATGGAAAGTATATTAGATGGATGTGAAATAAACCTTATTGAATGGAATTCTAGATTAAAAAATCTATGTGCAACAACCTCCAAGTAATGAATTTGAAGGTAAAGAAGATAAATTTTACACATTAAAGAAAGTTCTTTATGGACTCAAGCAAGCTCCTAGAGCTTGGTATAACATAATTAACAATTACATGATGAAGAATGGATTTTGCAGAAGCATTATTGAGTCTACCTTGTACACAAAGGTAAATGAAAATGAAAAAGTTTTGATTGTTTGCTTATATGTTGATGACATTATTTTTACAGGTGATCTTGAGTTAAATGAATTTAAATCAAACACGATGAAATAATTTGAGATGACCGATCTTGGTCTCATGAAATTGTTTCTTGTTATATAAGTTGAGAATCTGAAAAAGGAATTTTTATTTTCCAAATTAAATATGTTAGATATTTGATGAAAATATTTCAGATGGAAAATTTTAAACCTACCCTTACATCAGTTGAAACATGTACAAAGTTAAGTAAGGATGATGAAGGATCAAATGTCAATCCAAATCTATTCAAAATATTGGTTGGCAGCCTCATGTGTCTTGCAACAACTAGATGCATTTATTTTAATATAAATGATTTCTTATCCTATTTGATTTCTTGCATTGAATGCATTGATTTCAGTGTAGATGGTGATTTCTAATCCTATTTGACTGCTTGCACTAGATGGATTAATTTCAATGTTCATGTTGACTTCTAATTTTATTTTAATGGTTGCACTAGATGCATTGATATCAATGTAGATAATTTATAATCATATTTGATTGTTTGCACTAAATACATTGATTTTAGTGTAGATTGTGATTTCTAATCCTATTTGATTTTTTGTGCTAGGATTAAGAGACAAATTAGGAGAGATGGAGATCATGGGGGGGAGAAGGAGAGAGAGAGGCATATAGTAACAAAGTTGGAAGGTGGAGAGAGAGAGAGAGAGAGAGAGAGAGAGAGAGAGAGAGAGAGAGATAGAGGATGTGATAGATTGCAGAGAGGTAGGGAAAGAGAGATAGAGATGGAGGGGGAGAGAGAGGGATGTCAGTATAAAATCATAGAGAGAGAGAAAGGTGGGGGAAAGAGGTATGGGGTGATACAGAAGATGGAGAGAGAGGGAGGGAGGACAACAGGTGGGGAGAGTGATAGTATCAGGGGAGAGAGAGGGAAGGGGAAGAGAGAGAGAGAGAGAGAGGAGGAGGAGGGAGTGATAGATAGATAGATTTGAGAAAGAGAATGTATGTTTTTGGTTTGATATAGGGAGGCAGAGAGAAATAGAGATATAGATGGAAGGTGAAGGGAAAGAAAGGAGAGATCGATACATGAAGGGAGGGACAAAGAGATTGATAGATATGGAGTGAGAGGGTGTGTGTGTTTGGGGGGGTGAGATAAAGAGAAAAATAAGGAGAGAAGGAGGGAGATATAGATAAAGATGGAAGGGGGGGAGAGGGAAGAATATTTCTTGCACTAGATGCATTGATTTCAATGTAGATGATTATTTATAGTCCCGTTTGATTGCTTGCACTAGATGCATTTATTTTAGTGTCGATGTTGATTTATAATGATATTTGATGACTTGCACTAGATGCATTGATTTCAATGTATATGATTTCTAATCCTATTTGATTTCTTTCACTTAACGCATTGATTTTAGTGTAGATGGGGATTTATAATCCTATTTGATTGCTTGCACTAGATGTATTAATTTCAATGTAGATGTTGATTTCTAATTATATTATATATATATTTTTTTCTAAGTTGGACTAATCTGTTAGTATGAAACATAATGTAGATGGTAGGACTGACCTTAGGAATTGTTGTTCTAGCCAATTCCGGAGGGATTCTTAATAAAAAACCAAAATACTGACTGCCCCTAGTGGGGAAACCAGCCCAAAATATGCTGCCCACTGTGGAGAAACCAGCTTTGATCAGTAGCTTTCCAGAGTTAGACAAAGACGTTATGACAGCTCACAAGTCCAGAAAAAACAACAAAACATGAAAATTGACCAAAACTAGATGTTGAAACCTGTCCTTGCAATGGTTGTGCATCATGCTAGGTGCCTTTTTATGTTGGAGGTGGCTCCTCCATAATGAGACATCTGTACTCCTCGGATGAGTCATCATATTTCTTGGATGGTTGTGCCGTCGGCTTAGGCGAGGATGTTGTGCGTGCTTGACTGCTACCTTTCCTCAACTCCCCCACTGTGTGCTCAGAGCTTCCACTGGAACTACCTACAGTGCTTGAGGATGACAAAATAGACTTGACAGGGAGGGTGACAGACTTCTGGGAGTCTTGTGGTGGAACCAAGGAGATAATAGACTTCCGCATGCATTTTCTGGAGCCCAAGCCCATAGAGCTGGGTTGCGCTTCCTGAAACGTGACTGAGATTGTGGCAATGACCCTTGGTCTATCCAAGAGGCTGTAGAAATCAAAAAAAGCTACATTTTTAGCCAGAGGTGGGAAGCTATGCTCTTCATGAATGGAGAGACGCGAGCGAGAACCAACATCTCTACTCCTTCCCTGTCTGCACCTCATGCGGTGCCTTCTCAACATTATGGAGTTGTTGGGCAAGCTAGAGGGTGAATGAGGCATTTGAGAACTATGGGTAGGTAGATGGCTATCAATACCAAATGGCGAAAGAACACCATGGACAGGTTTTTGGCTATCAGCACCGGAGGGCTACGGAGCGAGCAGCAGGCAGAGGTCAAACATTGATTCAGAGGAGCTCGGAGGTCGAATAGAGGCAAATGAAAAAGATAGAGAATGTTTGTAGACTGAGTAAGACAATGAGGAGGGACACAACGCCATTGAAGGAGGGGCAAGACAGTTTGTAGAGTAGGAGTAATGGCCAAAATCAGGAGAGGTAAATGACAGGTGCTCGTGGCAATGAGCATTAAATGCCAAAGTACCCACCTTCTGCGTGGCCATGTAGCCTGGCCAAGTGGCATGCCTTGGGCCGACCACCTCTTTAATCCATTTTATCACCCACATCCGAGACTAATTATATTATATTACTTGCACTAGATGCATTTATTTGAATGTATATGAATTACAATCCTATTTGATTTCTTACACTAAATGCATTGATTTCAGTGTAGATGGTGATTTCTAATCCTATTTGATTTCTTGCACTAGATGCATTGATTTCAGTGTAGATGTTGGTTTCTAATCCTATTTTCTTACTTGCACTAGATGCTTTGATTTGAGTGTAGGTGTTGATTTCTAATCATATTTGATTACTTGCATTAGATGCATTGATTTGAGTGTAGATGTTGTTTTCTAATCTTTTTTGATGTCTTGCATTAGATGCAATGATTTTAGTGTATACGTTAATTTTTGATTCGATGTAAATTGATGTATGATGGTACATTAATTTTAAAGCCATTGGATTAATAGCATGAACTGATGTCACTATAAGTACAAAAACTTATTAACGATGTACATTGATTTATGTGTTATAGTAATTAAACCTATTAATATTGGAGAGCAAGAGAGACAAGGTATGATGTTTACTACAACATCTCGAGCTAAATATTTAAATAATTTATGATTTCAACTATCGTTTTCATATAGTCAATATGAAAAGATGACAAAACAATCAAGAATCAAAATATGAATAGTAGAAGAGAATAGTTTGAGATTTATCACAATGAAACTATTTGTAATTGACTACATTCTTATTATACACATTTTCCATCATTCAACACTTTTACACTGTCACTTTGCATTCAAAATTATTATTTCGTCATTTTTCATCATTAAAGTTATTTAAAATAGTTATCATCTCAACACACTAAGGTAACTAAGAAAATTTAAAATTAAAATGCTTATATAAATATAAGACACACTTAGCATATTCAAAATCGTTATATTAATATTAAATATATTTACATATCTCAACACACTAAGGTAATTAAGAAAATTTAAAATTAAAATGATTAGATAAATATGAGACATACTTAACATATTGAAAATGGTTATATTAATATTAAATGTATTTACATATTGTTGATAAAACTAGTCATATGTTCGATAAATTTTCGTTGACGACACACTACTCAAACAAGCCTAAATCATATAGGAAGTTAAGATGGGACATTGACTTTTTTTCCATATCTTTGTTAAGTTAAAAAAATATACATTTATATTTCAATTATTTTAATAATTGTAGGAATTTACAGGGTAATTTCTGTAGATCAAGAACCAAAGGTCATCGCTCACAAACAGATCACAAATCAGTACACCAGTATAATCACGTGGTTAAAACCCTCAAAGAGGGAAACAACCCACGCCTTGAGCCAACGCGGCCACTTCAGGGAATTTATCAATATAAAAAGAAAAGTTACATATGTTTCTCTCATAAATGGTTATCGAACAAATGACCCTCGATGCCCTTTAAATAGAGATCATGGACCAATCGGGTGTTAAGCCATGGATCAAGTGCCATTAATACCGAGGTAAGAGATAATCGTTGGATCACTACAAATCATGACCATCAGATTATAAGTTACAAATGTACATGGTAAAGAAACACACTTTACCTAACTCTACACTAGACTAAGTTATTCTTAACTATTTCATATGTGTCAGAATATCCTAACATCCCCCCTTAAGAACAACTTGGGATGGGATTGAAGGATTTACAAAGGTGACACAAAAGGATCCTATTTCCTATGTGTCGAAATATCCTAACATCCCCCATTAAGAACAAATTGGGATAATATTGAAGGATTTACAAAAGTAACACAATAGGAGAAGGAAGGAGGCATTAGAGCCTATCCCCCCTTAATGACAACCTTCCTGAACTCCAAGCATGGATCGAAGTTTGGTAAACGTTGCTTCTGCGAGAGCCTTCGTAAAGATATCAACTACTTGATCATTGGTCAGACAATACTGCACTTCAAGAACACTATCATGAATGAGCTTTCTGATGAAGTGTATGTGGAGTTCAATCTGTTTCATACGCTGATGCTAAACTAGATCTTTACATAGCTGAATGGCACTTTGATTATCACACCAAAGTGTATTTGGATGCTGCTAATGAAGACCAAATTCAAACAGGATCTGACAAAGCCAGATGGCTTCCTTGTTGGCTTCAACTGCACCACGATGCTCTGCTTCTGCTAAAGAAAGGGACATGGCATTTTTTTTCTTACAATACCAAGTAATAGGTCCTGAACCAAGAGTGAATACATATCTTGCAGTGGGATTTCGATCATCAAGGTCACGAGCCCAATCAGAATCAGTGAAACCAATCAACAAGGGACATGCTCCTGCACTGTAATGAATCCCAATCTGAACAGTACCTCGAATATATCGAAGTATTCTTTTAGTTGATTTCCAGTGACTTTCATGAGGTTGGTGCATAAACCGAGCAACAAGACCAGTGACAAAGGAAATGTCAGGACAGGTATGGGTTAAATACAAAATTTTACCAACAATTTGATGGTATAAGGTAGCATCAACTTCAAGGGTAGTACAGTTGACTGAAAGCTTGACTCTAGAATAAAAGGAAGAAGGGTCAGGCTTACAGTCTTCCATGTGAAAGTGGTGTAGAAGATCACAGGCATACTTGGACTGAGAGAGGGTAATGCCTTCCTTGGATTGCAAGACTTGAAGACCAAGGAAATAATGAAAGTGTCCTAAGTCTGTCATTTCAAACTTCTTTTTGAGGCTAGACTTCACATGGTTTATATGGTTTGGATCACTACCAGTAAGGATAAGATCATCAACATAAAGAACAAGGATGGTGAAGGAATTATCCACTTTCTTGGTGTAGACAGTGTTGTTTAATGACACCAGAAAAGCCATTATCTAAGAGAAATCTATCCATCGTGGCATACCAAGTTTCCAGGAGCTGTTTGAGACCATAGAGGCATCTCCTAAGGTGACAAACAAGATCGGAGAGTTTTTTTTGGATAAAACTAGGGTTGTTCCATGTAGATTTCTTCATGCAAATCTCATGTAAGAAGGCAGATCCAACAATCCATCCGATGGACTTCCCATTTAAAGGAGGCGGCAAGGGAAATAACAAGGCTTTAGATAGAATATTTTTTGGCAACACGGGAGAAGGTTTTCTCCCTCGATGCCTTCAACTTCGAAACCATTAGCGGCGTGACAAGCTTGATGTCTATCCACTTTTCCATCTGGTCCAAACTTTGTTTTGTAAACCCATCTGCATCTGACAAGTTTTCTTCCTTTTGGAAGAGGAACAAGATCCCAAGTATTGTTTGCCAATAAGGAAAAATACTCTTCATTCATAGCTTCATCCCAATCTGGATGACCAGAGGATTCTTCAAAGGTTTCTGGATCAAGTTTTTCGGGAACTTGAGCCAATAAGGAAGAGGCTCTTTCGAACTAAGAACGTGTATTTCGTCGATCGGCAGGGTCACCTGCAAGAGAACCTTCTCCATCCTGAGTAGAGTGGACCCATATTGGAAGCGGTGGAGTATAAGGAACAATTTCACGAGATAGAGGAGGATTTTCATCCTCGCTGTCATCATATAAACTAGAAGGAATGCTATTAAAAATATAAGAGAGAGAGAGAGGTGGCACATATGTTGAATCAGGCTTGCAGGCCAAATGTGGCACACCCGCCGAACTAGGCTCGCAGGCCAATAAATTTTCATCAAAATTTACATCTCTTCTGATGATTATATTTTTGGATTTTGGTTGAATAATTATATATCCTTTGGCATCTTCAGAATATCCAACAAAAATAAATTTTTCACTCTTAGGTTCTAAGGCTTTATGTTTCGCATCTGGAATATGGGCCCAAGCATCACTTCCAAAAACACGAAAGTGACTTACATCTTGTTTGATTGAGGTCCAAGATTCTTCTGGAGTTATATTATTTAAAAAATTAGTATCAGTGTGATTTACTATGTGTAATATCCCGTTTCAGGGATATCTCTAAAACACGGCAAACTCCAACCAGAGATTGATTGGGAGGGCATTTACCGGATATATCGCCTCTAGAAGAGGACGAGATCCAGAGGCTATCTATCCCTTTCCAGAATATATATAGGATAAAAATATAAACACACCAAGTGTTATATAATTATAACGCTCAAGCAATAATAATGCAGCAGACTGTAATATCCCAAAAATGGATTTTTCAAAAGATCATGCCAGAAAAATGAATTATTCATATATGATGGCTTCATATATCATATAATATATCTTAATATTCTCATAAATCAAAATAAAGTACAACATAAACCTTCACTCAGCCTTTAAGGGAAAAAAGGTGGGGAAAAGTGAGGATTTTGGCCCTAAAATGAGTGTATAAGAAAATATGCGTAAAATTAAGGGTCAAGGTTCTGGAATATGTTATATAAGGTCAATCGGGACTTCCATATCAAATTTCAGCACAAACATAGGCGTTTTGATATGTTAAACAGTTCCTCCTTCCCGACTAGTCAAGAAAAACCCTGATTTCCCATGACTTTGAGTATGCAGAATTTTACTGAAGCAAGGGAAGCGTATCTTATGAAGGGATAAGATTTTAAACACTATGAAACATCAGATAATTGGTTTAGGAACATGGCATATGAATTAAGCACGGTTAAACAACAATTTTATATATAAAACCCCTCAAGAATGTTGTGCCGCAAGAAAAGAGAATGATCCAGAAACCCTTCAGCGTTTTCTCCAGGAGCTATGAGATAGGAAGATGAATATATATCCAATAATAATTTATAGCATCAATAAATTTTACAAGCCTTGAGGAAACAACCTCTCAAGAAAGCATTGCAGCCTCAATAATACATGTACATGGCAATGAAAGAACACAGCTATTTCTGCATAAACACAGGCTATGAAAAACACAGTCTATGATAGAATAATGCTCTATAATGATGTCAATACATTTATATGACAATATATGGCCCAAATAAAATAGGAGAGCAAGGCTCTAACCCTTAGAAACAATAATGGATCAATCGTCCAAGGGATTGGATGAAATACACAAAATGGCAAAAATGTCGGAGTTGCTGGTCAACAACTACAACTCAAATCTGGAACTAAGTAGAGAAGGTTGTAGATGATGAACAATCTGAATTAGACCTCCTCCAATGGATCTCCAAAGTGGAAGGCTGATCCTTACACTTTAGATGTCTTCCCCAAATCAATCTGCAACCCCTCACTGCAGATACACCATAAAAATAATGCAGTAAGTAGACGGGCTGCGTAGTAGTAGAATAAAACACTTCGGCCAAGTGTCTAGATCTACAAATCAGCTCCAAAGTCCTCTAATCTGATCCTCCAAAGGAAAGAAAGACTCTCCCTCTGAAAAAAACAAGAGAAGGAAGTGGTGTCGTAAAGTCACCACGAAAACACCGTACAACACACTATTATGCTACTGCAGCAATAACACTGTCCTGGACGATGATGCTGAAAAACTAACCTTGCCCGAGCAGGCACTCAAAGTCCCCTGGGGCTAAGGGTGAGATCTCTGCACAGAGACACTTAGTTGCACTAAACAATGCTGCAGACAGGCTAAACAGCCAGCGTGCTAAAGTAGACAAATGTGTCACTCAAAAATCAATAACTCAAGCATGAATGAAATGAGGAGGCTCCTCCATATTTTATAAAGTTGGTTTCCCTCCAAAACCCAATGTAGCCTCTCTCTCTCCTCCACATCCTCATCCTTATCCACATCCTCATCCTTATCTGCGCAGAAGCTTCTAGAGTGTACATAGGCACCCTCCTCCACGTGGTGTTTGGTCCCCCCTTGACTCCCACTTAAGTCACAACGTTGTGCTACTAGGTGAATGTATTATTTCACTTAAGTGAGTTAGACCCTCTTCACTCACTTTTTATTTATTTAAAAAATATAGACGACAAACTAAAAAAAATAGAATATTCCAATTAGTTGTCGCTAATTAGGAATATTACAGCCCCCCTTGGAAAAATGTTGCTTGCCCTCAAGCAACTGCCTGAACAAATCTCCTCTCTGCAAAATGTGCCTGGGTCCCAGATGCGCCACTGAATCTTCCCTATCCTCTGCATCACCCTGATATGAAGGGATCTCTCAATGCTGGGATCCCAAACTGATCTCTCATGGTACCAGGCGACCAAAAATCCTTCCGGATCCCATGCAATCATCCAAAAAAATTGAGCCACCTCCCAACAAGGCAACTCCTGAGAATCTCCTTCCACCTCAAGCTCCGGTAATGAAGGTGGGTTGAAAATCTGAACTCGGAAATCATCATAGCTTACCCCATGTTGTCCTTCTCTCCACTCATGACAAGTGTAGAGTGTATGTTGATCCTGGGCTACAAAATTATTTCCCTCCAATGGCAAAGTGAAGAACAATCCTCCAAAGAGGGTTCCTTCAACAATGAAGAACAAGCTAGCCCAAAACAATCCATCCATGAAGAATAGGACATGGTCATCATGGAACATCCTAGTGAGAGTTTTACTGAAGGTCTTACATGATGATACATGATGCAAACAATTCCTCACAAGGTTACAGCATAGCCTCATCCACTGCAACTTCAGAAAATTACATGGCAAGCAAGGTCCATGATTCATCACATCTACTAAAGGATAGTAAATGGGTAAATGTAACAACAATGATACATGATCAAGCACTAGCCCATGGCTGTACAATGGATGAATATCAGTCTGATGGCCCACCTCAAAAGAGAACAAATATTTGGCTGTGGTGGCCATATCTCCTCTCATGCTCCCATTAGAACATGTAGTGCAGAAATTGTGAGAATTCTTCCCACTCATGGACGCATCCAGCTGATGTGTCTCCCTCATAATCAAGCCTCCCTTACAAATATGATATATATATTCAAATGAAGACATGATTAGCAATAATATGAAGATAATTCTGAAGGTCTCATGTGGTGCAAGAAGGTACCAACAGAATCCCAAACAAGTACAACGCAGTTTTACAAGTTGCTGCTTGATGAAAGTACAAGGCAAAATGTTTCTCCTTACATGGTTAATCATGCATGTCTTTATATGATACATGCTATAGTGTAGCAAATGAACATACATGTGGTGATAACACATTTTCCCAAGGCCACAAAAGAGATGGCTGCCTCCATCATGTAGATTGTCCCAATATAATTCGTGGAGCAATTTCACAAGCTTGCCTTCTTGTGAAGCAATGAACTGCATAAGAATGGGAAGAGTGTGCAAATCAATGAATGTATAAACAAGCTTCTCACCATATGCTCGAAGTAATATGGTACATGGGTCCATACATGAGTCCTTCATAGTGTTTTGGCATGCTATGAAGAAGAATGAACCATGTGCTGCAAGAAGATGATCCTTCTCATGCTTGGAAATCCAAGTTAAGAAGAATATTCCATAGATGTCTCTATCATCATTACCTCCTCTAAGTGCAACAAATATGAAGTGATCCTGGGACCAGTGGGTTATCGATCCACCATATGTCTACTAGGCACACTTCATCCATAAGGTTTTGCTCTAAAGTGACAGCACTATGAGCTCATGCAAATAATCTCCTGTCAATACAAAGCTCCATTCTTTGACATGCTCCTTGTCAAAGACTCTTCCAATAATGCTGCAAAAAATATGGAATACTTCCCAAGATGGAAGTGCTTCCAAGTCATCATCAAAGATCAAGGAGATAATGCCATATCCTCCTCCTGCAACATCATACAAAGTGTAAGAGAAAATCTGCCCTTGCTCTCCAAAGCAAATCAACAAGACATTTTGCTGCCTCCCCATACTTCCATCATACAACCGATGTGATGAAGACATAATGAATGATATGAGAAACATATCAACACCATACATCCATACTCTATGCTGCTCAATGATGCAATTATCCAGCCATCTTCTCCCCATCCTCCTACTCTTAGGAAGATTGTTTGCCAAGTGATGGCCAAACTCTTTCAAGAGTAACCAACGCAGCCAAGCCTCCTGCTACCCGGTATCATAGTTTTGCAAGTACAAGTGATGGCCAAACTCCTTCAAGAGTAACCAGCACATCCAAGCCTCCTACTACCCAGTATCATAGATCTGCAGGTAGCTCCCTAGCTCCTTGCTCATCATCCACATCCACTCAATCACTTGTGGATGCCTCTTTCTTCTCCTCATCCTGGTACTCCTCCCATGAGGGCTACCATTCTCCCAAATCAAATTCCTGTCTTTGCACCTCATAGGGTTTTGAAATGAAAACTCCTCAAGGATAAATGAGACCCTATCAAGAATCAAATAGGTGGTAGGTGAAAACCTCCCATCATGATGTGTATGGCTCAAGGGATGTCCAACACAAGCATGAGAGATGTTATCCATCCTAAGATGTACTCCATCTTCTATCTTCTTTTGTGAGAAGGGAATAAAAGCATTGCATTCCATGGTGTGGCGAAGTGCATCTCCAATGAAATCTCTCCTTGAGACCTCCCTTTCATCCATATTCTTCGAAAACCAATGAGGTCTTGGATCTCAAAGTAGAAGTTCCTCTTTGAGTTGAGAGGAGCTCATTGATAAAGTGTCATCTTGAAGGGAGAAAAGGTTTCTTACTCCAAGATGTCTACCATCAATCTTCAAGGCTTCAAACCCCAACCTCCAATGTGATGTACAATCCAAAAGTGGCTCATGAGAATGATGATTTGATTCCTTCTTGAGTGTTTCCATGTTGCACAACATAGTGCAACCAAGCTACTCTTGATGTGCATTTGGAACCTCTTGTAGGGTTACAAGAGTCCCTTCCTCAAAAGTGTTGGCTGCCCCAACTGTTGATGCATGTGGCTTCTCCTCCACGAGTGGGACAACGTTATGACAAGCCTCTACAAGAGGTGGTGTGATCTCTTCTTATTGATGAGAATTGGAAGCGTATGGTACTTCCTCTTCTTTTTCTTCAGTCTTCTTGACCTCCTCAGAGGTGGATGTATTTCTTTTGGATCTGAAAAGAGATGAGAATAAACTCATCTTCTTCTTGGGCTTAGACTCACAGGGACTAGTGGATCCCTCATACATGGGAAGAGGTGATCTCCCAGTGCTACGGTGCAACTCTGAACTCTGCATGCTAGAAACCCCACGGTTCCTTCCTCGTTCATCCTGCCTGAGTTGACAGTAATCTCTGAAGGGCAAAGCTACTTTGAAGTCTTCCCCTTTGGACTGCCATTCTCAGAAATAATATCCAAAGGGTATATGATCATGATTATGTGAGATCCTCATATTTTCCATAGATAACTAGCTCCACAGGTTAAGCCAAAACTATGCTCTGATACCATTGTAATATCCCGTTTTGGGGATATCTCTGAAACACGGCAAACTCCAACCAGAGATTGACTGGGAGGGAATTTACCAGATATATCACCTCTAGAAGAGGAAAATATCCAGAGGTTATCTGGCCCTTTCCAGAATATATCTAGGAGAAAAATATAAACACACCAAGTGGTATAGAATTAGAACGCTCAAGAAATAATAATGCAGCAGACTGTAATATCCGAAAAATGGATTTTTCAGTAGATCATGCTAGAAAAATGAATTATTCAGGTATTATGGCTTCAGATATCATATAATATATCTGAATATGCTTAGGAACCAAAATAAAGTACAGCAGCAACCTTCAATCAGCCTTTAAAGGAAAAAAGGTGGGGAAAAGTGAGGATTTTGGCCCTAAAATGAGTGTATAAGAAAATATACATAAAATTACGGGTCAAGGTTCTGGAATATGTTATATTAGGTCAAGAGGGACTTTCATGTCGAATTTTAGCACCAAAAAAACGTTTTTCTATGTTAAACAATTCCTCCTTCCCGACTAGTCAAGAAAAACCCTAATTTCCCATCACTTTGAGTATGCATAATTTTACTGAAGAAAGGGCAGTGTATTTTCTGAAGGGATCAGATTTAAAACACTATGAAACATCATATAATGGGTTTAGAAACATTTCATAGGCATTAAGCACGGTTAAACAACATTTTTATATAGAAAACCCCTCAAGAATGAGGTGTCGCGAGACAAGAGAATGATCCAGAAACCCTTCAGCGTTTTATCCAGGAGCTATGAGACAAGAAGAAAAATATATAGCCAGTAATAATGTATAGCATAAAGAAAGTGTACAAGCCTTGAGGAAACAACCTCTCAAGAAAGCAATGTAGCCTCAATAATACATGTACATGGCAATGAAAGAACACTGTTATTTCTGCATAAACCCAGGCTATGAAAAATGTATTCTATGATAGAATAATGCTCCAGAATAATTTCAATACATGGATATGCCAATATATGGCCCAAATACAATAGGTGAGAAAGGATCTAACCCTTAGAAACAGTAATGGATCAATCCTCCAAGGGATTGGCTGAAATACACAAAATGGCAAAATTGTCGGAGTTGCTGGGCAAAAGCTGCAACTCAAATTTGGAACTAAGTAGAGAAGGCTGTAGATGATGAAAAATTTGAATTAGACCTCCTCCAATGGATCTCCAAAGTCGAAGGTTGATCCTTACACTTGAGATCTCTTCCCCAAATCAATCCGCAACCCCTCACTACATATACACCATAAAAATAACGCAGTAACTAGAGGGACTGCGCAGTAGTAGAATAAAACACTTCAGCCAAGTGCCGAGATCTGCAAATCAGATCCAAAGTCCTCCAATCTGATCCTCCAAAGGAAAGAAAGACTCTCCCTCTGAAAAAAACAAGAGAAGGAAGTTGTGTCATAAAGTCACCACGGCAACACCCCACAACATAGTATTATGCTGCTGCAGCAATAACGCTGTCCTGGAGGATGATGCTGAAAAACTAACCTTTCCTGAGAAAGCACTAGAAGTCCCCCGGGGCTAAGGGTGAGATCTCCACACAGAGACACTCGGTTGCACTAAACAGTGCTACAGACAAGCTAAACAACGAGCGTGCTAAAGAATACAAATGTCTCACTCAACAATCAATAACTCAAGCATGAATGAAATGAGGATGCTCCTCCATCTTTTATAACATTGGTTTCCCTACAAAACCCAATGTAGCCTCTCTCTCTCCTCCACATCCTCATCCTTATCCACATCCTCATCCTTATCTGTGCAAAAGCTTCTAGAGTGTACATAGGCCCCCTCCTCCACGTGGTGTTGGGTCCCCCCTTGACTCCCACTTAAGTCACAACGTTCTGCTACTAGGTGGATGTCTTATTTCACTTAAGTGAGTTAGATCCTCTTCACTCACTTTTTATTTATTTAAAAACTATAGACGGAAAACTAAACAAAATAGAATATTCCAATTAGTTGTCACTAATTAGGAATATTATAGTCCCCCATGGAAAAATGTTGCTTGCCCTCAAGCAACTACCTGAACAAATCTCCTCTTTTCAAAATGTGCCTGGGTCCCAGATGCACCATTGAATCTTCCCTCTCCTCTGCATCACCGTGATATGAAGAGATCTCTCAATGCTGGGATCCCAAGTTGATCTCTCATGGTACCAGCCAACAAAAAATCCTTTCGGATCCCATGCAATCATCCAAACAAAATGAGCCACCTCCCAACAAGGCAACTCCTGAGAATCTCCTTCCACCTCAAGCTCCGGTAATGAAGGTGGGCTGAAAATATGAACTCGGAAAGCATCATAGCTTACCCCATTCTATCCTTCTCTCCATTCATGACAAGTGTAGAGTTTATGCTGATCCTGGACTGCAAAATTATTTCCCTCCAATGGCAAAGTGAAGAACAATCCTCCAAACAAGGTTCCTTTAACAAAGAAGAACAAGCTGGCCCAAAAGAATCCCTCCATGAAGAATAGGACATGGTCATCATGGAAAATCCTAATGAGAGGTTTTATAAAGGTCTTACATGATGATACATGATGCAAACATTCCTCACAAGGTTATAGCACAGTCTCATCCACTGCAACTTCAGAAAATTACATGGCAAGCAAGGTCCAGGATTCATCCCATCTACTAAACGATAGTAAATGGTTGAATGTAACAACAATAATACATGATCAAGGACTTGCCCAGGGTTTTACAATGGATGAATATCAGTCTTATGGCCCACCTCAAAAGAGAACAAATATTTGGCTGTGGTGGCCATATCTCCTCTCATGCTCCCATTAGAACATGTAGTGCAGAAATTGTGAGAATTATTCCCACTCACGGACACATCCAGCTCATGTGTCTCCCTCATAATCAAGCCTCCCATAAAAATCTGATCTATATCATCAAATGAAGACATGATCAGAAATAGTATCAAGAGAATGTTGAAGGTCTCATGTGGTGCAAGAAGGTACCAACAGCCTCCCAAACAAGTACAACGCAGTTTTACAAGTTGTTGCTTGATGAAAGTACAAGGCAAAATGCTTCTCCTTACATGGTTAATCATGCATGTCTTTATATGATACATGCTATAGTGCAGAAAATGAACATACATGTGGTGATAACACATTTTCCCAAGGCCACAAAAGATATGGTTGCCTCCATCATGTAGATTGGCCCAATACAATTCATGGAACAATTTGAAAAGCTTGCCTTCTTGTGAAGCAATGCACTGCATAAGAATGGGAAGAGTGTGCAAATCAATGAATGTATAAACAAGCTTCTCACCATATGCTGGAAGTAAGATGGTACATGGGTCCATATGTGAGTCCTTCATACTATTTTGGCATGCTATGAAGAAGAATGAACCATGTGCTGCCAGAAGATGATCCTTCTCATGCTTGGAAATCCAAGTTAAGAAGAATATGCCATAGATGTCTCTATCATCATTACCTCCTCTAAGTGAAAAAAATATGAAGTGATCATGGGACCAGCGGGTTATTGATCCACCATATCTCTGCTGGTCACACTTCATCCATAAGGCTCTACTCCAAAGTGATAGCGTTGTGAGCTCATGAAAATAAGATCCTTTCAATACAAATCTCCATTCTTTGACATGCTCCTTGTCAAAGACTCTTCCAATAATGCTGCAAAACATGTGGAATACTTCCCAATATGGAATTTCTTCCAAGCCATCATCAAAGATCAAGGAGATAATGCCATCTCCTCCTCCTGCAACATCATACAAAGTGTGAGAGCAAATCTTCCCTTGCTCTCCAAAGCAAAGAAAAAAGACATTTTGTTGCCTCCCCGTACTTCCATCATACAACTCATGTGATGAAGACATAATGAATGATATGAGTAACATATCAACACCATACATCCATACTCTATGCTGCTCAATGATGCAAGTATCTAGCCATCTTCTCCCTGTCCTCCTACTCTTAGGAAGAGTGTTTTCCAAGTGATGGCCAAACTCTTTCAAGAGTAACTAGCACAACCAAGCCTCCTGCTACCTGGTATCATAGTTCTACAAGTACAAGTGATGGCCAAACTCCTTCAAGAGTAACCAGCACAGCCAAGCCTCCTGTTGCCTGGTATCATAGATCTGCAGGTAGCTCCCTAGCTCCTTGCTCATCATCCACATCCACTCAATCACTTGTGGATGCCTCCTTCTTCTCCTCATCCTGGTACTCCTCCCATGAGGGCTACCATTCTCCCAAATAAAATTCTTGTCTTTGCACTTCATAGGGTTTTGAAATGAAAACTCCTCAAGGATCAATGAGACCCTATCAAGAATCAAATAGGTGGTAGGAAAAAACCTCCCATCATGATGTGTATGGCTCAAGGGATTTCCAACACAAGTATGAGAGATGTTGTCCATCCTAAGATGTCCTCCATATTCTATCTGCTCTTGTGAGAAGGGAATAAAAGCATTGCATTCCATGGTGTGTCGAAGTGAATCTCCAATGAAATCTCTCCTTGAGACCTCCCTTTCATCCATAGTCTTCCAAAACCAATGAGGTATTGGATCTGAAAGTAGAAGTTCCTCTTTGAGCTGAGAGGAGCTCATTGAGAAAGTGTCATCTTGAAGGGAGAAAAGGTTTCTTACTCCAAGATGTCTACCATCAATCTTCAAGGCTTCAAACCCCAACCTCCAATGTGATGTACTATCCAACACTGGTTCATGAGAATGATGATTTGATTCCTTCTTGAGTGTTTCCATGTTGCACAGTGCAGTGCAACCAAACTGGTCTTGATGTGCATTTGGAACCTCTTCTAGGGTTACAAGAGTCCCTTCCTCAAAAATGTTGGTTGCCCCAACTGTTGATGCATGTGGCTTCTCCTCCATGAGTGGGGCAGTGTTATCACAAGCCTCCCCAAGAGGTGGTGTGATCTCTTCTTCTTGATGATATTTGGAAGCGCATAGTACTTCCTCTTCTTTTTCTTCAATCTTCTTGACCTCCTCAAAGGTGGATGTATTTCTTCTGGATCTGAAAAGAGATGAGAATAAACTCATCTTATTCTTGGGCTTAGAATCACAGGGACCAGTGGATCCCTCATACATGGGAAGAGGTGATCTCCCAGTGGTACGCTTCCACTCTGAACTCTGCATGCTAGAAACCCCAAGGTTCCTTCCTCCTTCATCCTACCTGAGCTGACAGTAATCTCTGAAGGGCAAAGCTGCTTTGAAGTCTTCCCCCTTGGACTGCCATTCTCGGAAATAATCTCCAAAGGGTATATGATAATGCTGATGTGAGATCCTCATATTTTTCATAGATTACTAGCTCCACAGGCTGAGCCAGAACTATGCTCTGATACCACTGTAATATCCCGTTTCAGGGATATCTCTAAAACACAACAAACTCCAACCAGAGATTGACTGGGAGGGCATTTACCGGATATATCGCCTCTAGAAGAGAATGAGATATAGAGGCTATTCGAGACTTTTTCTAGGAGAAAAATATAAACAAACCAAGTGGTATATAATTAGAACGCTCAAGCAATAATAATGTAGCAGACTGTAATATCCCAAAAATGGATTTTTCAGCAGATCATGCCAGAAAAACGAATTCTTAAGGTATGATGGCTTTAGCTATCATATAATATATATAAATATGCTTGGAAACCAAAAAAAAGTACAGAAACAACCTTCACTCAGCCTTTAAGGGAAAAAAGGTGGGGAAAAGTGAGGATTTTGGCCCTAAAATGAGTGTATAAGACAATATGAGTAAAATTACGGGTCAAGGTTCTTGAATATGTTATATTAGGTCAAGAGGGACTTCCATGTCGAATTTAAGCTGAAAAAAAGGCGTTTTTCTATGTTAAACAGTTCCTCCTTCTCGACTAGTCAAGAAAAACCCTGATTTCCCATGACATTGAGTATGCAGAATTTTTATAAAGTAAGGGCAGCGTATTTTCTGAATGGATCAGATTTAAAACACTATGAAACATCATAAAATTGGTTTAGGAACATGGCATAGGCATTAAGCGCGTTTAAACAACTGTTTTATATAGAAAACCCCTCAAGAATGAGGTGCCGCAAGACAAGATAATGATCCAGAAACCCTTTAGCATTTTCTCCAGGAGCTATGAGACAAGAAGATGAATATATAGTTGATAATAATGTATATAATCAATAAAGTGTAAAAGCCTTGAGGAAACAACCTCTCAAGAAAGAAATCCAGCCTCAATAATACATGTACATGGCAATGAAAGAACAGTGTTATTTCTACATAAACCCAGGCTATGAAAAACATGGTCTATGATATAATACTACTCCAGAATGATGTCAATACATGGATATGACAATATATGGCCCATTTACAATAGGGGAGCAAGGCTCTAACCCTTAGAAACAGTAATGGATCAATCCTCCAAGGGATTGGCTGAAATACACAAAATGGAAAAATTGCCAGAGTTGCTAGGCAGCAGCTACAACTCAAATCTAAAAATAAGTAGAGAAGGCTGTAGATAATGAACAATCTGAAGTAGACCTCCTCCAATGGATCTCCAAAGTGGAAGGCGGATCCTTACACTTGATATCTCTTCCACAAATCAATCCGCAACCCCTCACTGCAGATACACCATAAAAATAACGCAGTAACTAGAGGGACTACGCAATAGTAGAATAAAACACTTCAGCCAAGTGCCGAGATCTACAAATCAGCTCCAAAGTCCTCCAATCTGATCCTCCAAAGGAAAGAAAGACTCTCCCTCTGAAAAAAACAAGAGAAGGAAGTGGTCTCGTAAAGTCACCACGGCAACACCCTACAACACAGTATTATGCTACTACAACAATAATGATGTCCTGGAGGATGATGCTGAAAAACTAACCTTGCCCAAGCAAGCACTCAAAGTCCCCTGGGGCTAAGGGTGATATCTCCGCATGGAGACACTCGGTTGCATTAAACAGTGCTGTAGATAGGCTAAACATCTAGTGTGCTAAAGAAGACAAATGTCTCACCCAACAATCAATAACTCAAGCATGAATGAAATGAGGAGGCTCCTCCATCTTTTATAACATTCGTTTCCCTCCAAAACCCAATGTATCCTCTCTCTCTCCTCCACATCCTCATCCTTATCCACATCCTCGTCCTTATTTGTGCGGAAGCTTCTAGAGTGTACATAGGCCCCCTCCTCCACATGGTGTTGGGTCCCCCCTTGACTCCCACTTAATTCACAACGTTGTGCTGCTAGGTGGATGTCTTATTTCACTTAAGTGAGTTAGACCCTCTTCACTCACTTTTTTATTTATTTACAAACTATAGACGGCAAACTAAACAAAATAGAATATTCCAATTAGCTGTCACTAATTAGGAATATTACACTATGTAATTTTCACAATTAATGGCTTCTGCCCAAAAATTGAGACCAAGTCCTTTAGATTGAAGCATACAATTAGCCATTTCTTTTAAGGTGTGATTCTTGCTTTCAACTACACCATTTTGTTATGGATTATATGGAACATTATGTTGCAATTAAATGCCATGCTCAGTGCAGAAGTTGATAAATTTGTTGTTAACATATTCTCCGCCATTGTCTGATCTTAAATTAAGAATTTGATGTCGAGATTGTTTCTCAACAAAGGCCTTAAATGCCAAGAACATGTTAAAAACTTCACTCTTGAGTTTTAAGAAACATAACCAAGTGTGTCTGGAAAAATCATCAATAAAAGTTAAGAAGTACTTGTAACCAGAGAAAGAAACAATAGGAAGTGGACCACATAAATCGTTATGCACAAGCTGCAAAGGGGCTGAAGCATGCCAAGAGGCACGTTTTTCAAAACTATCCCGATGATGTTTTTTGAGTACACATCTGGAGCAAACACCATCTCGGAAAGATACCATAGGAAGGCCCGTCACCATATTTTCCTTACATAGAGTTTGAAGAGAGAGATAGTTTAAGTGACCAAATCACTCATGCCAAAGTTTTCTCACATCATCATTATGAGCAACAAAAATAGAGGGAAGTGATGATGACCCAAAGTTGTCAAACATATACAACCTTGTGGAATTATCAGCAATGCATTAGCTAAAATATGTTTAGGATCTTTGAGGTCCTTGATTACGACATCATGAGGTGAGAGTTCTACTATTTTCCCTTCACCTGAATGAGTTATCTGATAAATACATAGAAGGTTGCATGACCTGGTAGGAACACATAGTACATCATTAAGCTAACCATTATTTAGATTAATGGTTTTAGATCCTACAACACTAAGAGATCTATCATCACCAACATAAATATGTTTGTTGTTACAATAATTTAAAGAAGAAAACATGGATTTATTTTTATCCATGTGGTAAGAAGCTCCAGAATCAATGAGCCACTCATGAGAAGGAGAAGAAAAAGATACATTTAATGCATAACCAGATCTTGATGCTTGACAACCACAAGCAGAAAGTGCATGCCTGATGATGAAGGTGAAGAGTGCTCCAAATTGATGTTGTGCTTCTTCATTGCTACTTCTAAGGCTTCCATCTTCTTAAAACATTTGGAATCTATATGGCCATCCCGATTGCAAAAGTTGCAATGTCTATCTGCCTTCTTCCCTTTGTTTTGATTTGCCTTATTATTTTGGTGATTTGATTTTTTAGTTTGCGGCTGAAATTTATTAGGGCCCTTGTTTGGTTTAGGACCATATATTTTAGGATACTGCTTCTTGGGATTCTTTTGATATGGTTTTTGTTGGGCTGCTAAGGCTTTCTTAGAAGTGTTTCTAGCAGTGATAAGACCAAGGTGTAAAATATTTTCTTGTTCTCTTATCAAATAATCACAAAAGGAATCAAAAGAGGGATTCTTGTAGGTGGTTCCTAAAAAAATGATGGCTTCTCTAGTGGAATGGAAGGTGGAAACAAATACAAAGGACACAGGACCAAGCTTAGCAAGAATGCAATATATGAGGCTACCATCATCCTTTTTGATCTTACAACCTTCTAAAAGAATTCTGAGGGTCTTAAATTTGGACAAAAAATCTTCAATGGAGGAGAAATTATTGGGGTCCAAAGTAAGCAACTCATTTTGAAGCTGGTGGGCCTAGGATTGATTTCGAACACCGAAAACAGTTTTTAGCTTTTCCAGGGCCTCATCAGGGGTGTCAATGTTAAGGATATGAAATTGAAGATCTTGAGCAATGGACATTCCTATCAACCCTCATGCTTGATCTTGTTTATTTTACCATTTAGCAGTTGTATCATCATCGGAAGGTTTAGTTTCTTTTCCTGTGGCTATTCTATAAATCCCTTTACTTCTAAGTATATCTACCATGTGAGGTAGACATTGGAAATAATTGGTGTTGTTAAGAATAACCAGGCATGCACTTTCCATTTAAAAAAAAAAAAAACTGAAACTGAGAAAATTTGAAACTAACTTCTCCAATGGAAAGATCTCGAAAAATTAGGTTGTTTCAAAAAACACGGCTTGAAAAACTGCTTTAGGATGAAGAAGTTATGACTTTTGAAAAATCTGAGTTATAGATGCCGAATAGTTACGGGAATGAGATGAAGTGCAACTTTTAAAAAAAAAATCTGCCCCTTTGAAAAAAAACTTTTTACAAAAGAAGCTTGAGAAGGACACTTGAACCCAAGACCTCTATTCTTATAAACTAGCCCCTCACCAAGTGAGATAGTAAAAGGATCACGTTATTGTATGAAAGGAGGAAGGGAGGTTTTTTTTTGTTTTTTTTTAGTCTTCGGTGTATGTTCCTTTTCCTGCAAAAAAAACACAAAACCGAGCAAAAAAATGAAATGCAAAGCCTTACGGCAGAATGTTTTATTTTTAGTTAGCCTTACCAGCAATTATCACTGTCGCACAAAGATGCGGGGAAAGAGCATACGTAGCAAAAAAAATCCCTTTTTTCTATTTCTGATTTGTTGAGATCGCACGGAGTGCAAAACAAAGAGCATATACAGAGAAGATGGTATAGATCTGGAAAATAAATAAAACTTTAATACCGAAAATAAACGGAGAAAAAACTGAAATAAGCTGAACTATTAACAAATATAACTACAAAATAGATGCTTTATACCTCCAGATCTAAACTGACATAACTTGGGCAGCTGAAAACCTTTTTGCATGAAACGAAAGGCATTCCTCACTGTAATAGACGCTCCAGACACAACCAAGTAGTTATCCAAACCAAAAAATGTTCACAAATAATATATCTACAAAACAGAATTCGCATGTAGTCAAATCGGCTTCGAATTTTGATCAACAACGAATGCACTCCTCAAAATAGCTTTGATACCATGTAGGAATTTACAAGGTAAGTTTCGTAGATCAAAAGCCAAAGGTCATCGCTCAAAAATAGATCACAAATCAGTACACCAGTATAATCACGTGGATTGTTTCCCTCTTTGAGGTTTTTAACCATGTGATTATACTGGTGTACTAATTTGTGATCTGTTTGTGAGCGGTGACCTTTTGTTCTTGATCTACAGAATTTACCCTGTAAATTCCTAAAATAATGATTTCATGCCTTTTTAGAAATGGTTTTAGAAAATATATGGTTTAATTAATTTTAACTGGGAAAATAAGAAGATACACATGTATTGCCATTTAAGCTTTCCAACTTTCGTGATAACATTGAAAAAAAAACCTGTACAGTAGTATTTTCAAATCTTGCTCACGAAATTTAGGTTGCTCTCTTTACATTCATATATATGTTTTGTTCAATGTTAGTATCATTTTCTTTTTCAGTACAAAGCATTTTTTCCATTTCACACAAATATTACCACTCAACACTACAGTGGGATGTTGGAATCAATGACAATTTTTAGCAGCTATATATTAACTTAAAAAGAGGAATATAGTCTAGACTCACCAATTTTAAGTGGTGAGGTATAATTTTTATAGGAGAAATTGAAAATAGGCACTCCTATTTTACATGCTCAACCAAACTTCCCAAAAATATAGTAATAACATTCCACTAAACACCCTAACCTATAACCTGACACTTTCATAGCTAACTAACTAGAAATCATATAACAAAGTGATTACTTCTATTCTATTATATCCATAGTAGCAGTCGAATTATAACACTTACAAAGTGAAGATGTGAGAAGCCACATCACAAATGTATTGCGTTTATTACATCTGCACTAACACGGGAACGTCACCATTACAAGATTATAAGATGTTTTCTGGTTTGCCTTCGTTTTCTTGCGTTTCTTGAGTTCTTTGTACATCATCGCATTGAACTGTGGGGGATGATTTTCATCGATCAACTATTTGACTAGGCCCATAACCAAATCAAGACGAGGATTGCAGAAGATGGGCCATGACATCCTCACTTTATCCTTGCTCACCAACGTCCTGTGCAGTACGCTCTTATACTTCTCGTTGCTCAATGTCTGCTCAGAAAAATAATACACACTACTTTAATATAATTATTTCCAGTAGCTAGCACAATCACATTTACCAATGTGGTTGATATATGCCGATAGGCGTATATGAAATAGATTTACAACCACATTCACCAATGTGGTTGATATACGCCGATAGGCCTATATCCACCACCCACCACATGTATTTTACAAAAATAATCATTATATGTTTATCAATATAATTACCAATATATTTTATATATCTTCTTAAAATATATTAGTAATATTAACTATATGCATACTATATATTAAACTAATATATATATATATATATATATATATATATTATTTGATAATAAAATATTATTAAATTTTTTCAATACATTAATAGTTATAATCCAAACTATACTAAAATTCAAATATAACTTAATAATAGTATTTTATTATTATTTATAATAAGTATATATACCTTATCAATATCCCAATGGATTATTAATATTATAAGCCAAAAGAACTAATAAAACCGAGGAATTGGTGAACCCAAGGGGAAAATATTAAAAACCTAAGAGATCAAGAAGCCCAAGGGATCCATATTAAAAAGAGGAGATTAATAAAGGATAAGAATTTATATTTTAAATACAAATGAATGATAAACTCACATGATCAATAAGGATAAGAGATCAATATTAAAAACATAAGATATAAATAAACCTTAAGAATAAAGATTTCAAAAGAAAAAACATGAGAAATTAATAAACCCCAATAATAATTGATATTTTTAATTCAAGATATAAATAAACCCAAGAGATTATTAATATTATAAACCATTTAAAGAAGTAATAAACCCAATGGTTTAATATTATAAACCAAAGGAATTAGTGAACCCAAGGGATAAATATTAATATTATAAACCAAGAAATTAATAAACCCTAAGAATTAATATTTTAAACTAAAGAGATTAATAAACCCAAGGAGTTCTCCGGATGCGGATGGTACTCAGAATTGATGGGCCGCTTGGCCTCGTCCTCCTCCCGATGTGTGAGGCGTGTGGCGGCCACATGGCTCACCACAACGCCATTAAGAAGGCATTCAATGTTGTCAACCGCCATTTCCACCCTCCCATACGACGGCGATACAACAATACTATTCTGTCTGGCACCTGCATTATGGAAGTCGGTCCCTTCTTCGTTACGCCTGCAGACTCTCCAGGCGACTGGTTAGCTCCTCTGGACGGTGTGTGCTCTGCTCAATGCGCTGTGCCTAGTGCTCGCACGAACACTGGCCGGCGTTGCTCTCTATACTGTTGCATCGAATTTCAGCCGGAGGAGCATTTTTCTCACAGTGATTTCTGCATTGGAAGGTTTAATAATCCTCAGTTCACGCATAGCTCTCTGGAGGTTCTTGCTCAAACGGGTACGCACGGGGTTCAGCCTTCTCCCAGCTCGGGTTCTGCTCCAGCTTCTCAGTCAGTGCAGGGCATCTGCGACTCGGCACCAGTCATGCCTCGTCTTTGTTCGCGTATGACTGCTAGGCGTGGAAGTACCCGTGGAAGGTCTGCTGCTGACCGCTCTCTCCCCAGCAGGCATGGCATGGATTTTTCTTTTGATCCTCATGGTCAGCTGCCCTCTTCCCCTCAGCTCGTCACTCCTCCTGACCCCGCCACCTCTGGCCCTCCACCCTCTCGCAATCTCTTCACCCGTCACACCACGCAGAGAGGTGAATTGAATTTTGAAAGTGTTTTCAACCGTCCCTCAATCACGGCTTATATCACCGTCACCTTAAGTGAGGAAGCCACTC
This sequence comes from Pinus albicaulis, assembly GCA_034641835.2. Lineage (NCBI taxonomy): Eukaryota > Viridiplantae > Streptophyta > Pinopsida > Pinales > Pinaceae > Pinus > Pinus albicaulis. The sequence continues at coordinate 384,505,852 of CM076577.1, forward strand.
TCAGTTCTCATCTCTGGCTCGGCTCCCCTTCTGCTCGCCTTGACCCTTATCCCACTTCCCTCGCGCTCCGGTCTGCCCCCGCAGCCATGCCCCAAACTGAACCGAGCGGCCCCTCTGACCTTCCTTCTCCCTCCCTGGGCCTTCCTTCCTTGCAGGTGCACGCGGATGGTGCCTTAAGCACTGAGGATCCTCTTCCAGATGCTGCTGTGGACGACCCTGAGGCTTACTTCGGGTGCCCAATCGAGGAGGAGCATCCCTCTCCGGTTCACTCCAATTGAATTTGCCATGAGCGGGACTAGTAAGAATTATGAATTTGTGTTCGTCCATAGTGTGGTTGGTCTGGTCTATTGCAAAGCAGATAATGATAGTTTTTTGCTTTTGATAGTCACTGTTTTCTGTAGACTTATAACAAACAGTATAACTATTCCACCGGTTTCCCATACCAAGGGCGGTGTGACATACACTATCAAGCTGGTTTCCCTTTATGGGCAGCTTAGTTTTGAGATCATGCATGGTTTGCAAGCCCAGTCTCAGGCTACCAAAGCTGAGCTGAGGCAGTTTTGTATTATAATAGTTGCTTAATAGAAATTAGTCAGATTTAGAAAAAAAAAAAAAAAAAAACCCAAGGAGTTATTAATATTATAAACCAAAAGAACTAATAAAACCAAGGGTTAAATATTACAGACCAAAGGAATTGGTGAACCCAAGGGATAAATATTAAAGACCTAAGGGATAAATAAGGCCAAGGGATCAATATTAAGACCACAAGAGATTAACAAACCCTAAGAATTAATATTTTAAACAAAAAAACCTAAAATTAATAAACGCTAAGAATTAATATTTTTAACTCAAATGATTTTAAAACCAAATGGATTATTAATATTATAAACCAAAATAACTAAGAAAACCAAGGGTTTTATATTTCAAACCCAAGGAATTTGTGAACCCAAGGGATAAATATTAAAAACCCGAGGGATCAATAAGTGGAAGGGATAAATATTGAAAACAAAAGAGATTAACAAAGCCTACAAATTAATATCTTAAACCGAAAGGATTGATAAAATCACATGATTATTAATATTATAAACTCAAGGGAACAATATTAAAGATAATATAATAATATTATAAACTTCAAGTATATTAAAACCTTTAGATAAATATTATAGACCGTAAAATAAACATGGTTGAGCATGTTTGATTTAAACATTCAAACAGTTTTTGTCACAAAGTGACGTTGGATGAAGAATGACGATGGTTGGCGATGGTTGATTTTTATATTGAGATAATCTTTGTCACAAAGTGACATTCGACCATGGAAGACCTTTACCAAATACGAATAACGATGATTACAAATGGTCTCCCATGGTTGGTTGTCATATTCACACAATGTTTTTCATAATATGAAATTGGACCATGCATTAATATTAAAGCGTATGACTAATATTTAACACCTAATATTACCAACCCAAATATTTAGAAAACTCAAATATTATTAAAACCTAAGAATTAATATTTTAAACTAAAAAGAAAAAGAAGTTAATAAACCCTAACAATTAATAATTTAAACTAAAGAGGCTAATAAACCAAAGGGATTATAAATATTATAAACCAAAAAAACTAATAAACCAAAGGGTTTAATATTATAAACTAAAGGAATTGGAGAACCCAAGGGATAAATATTAAAAACTTAAGGGATCAATAAGGCCAATGGTTTAATATTAAAAGCACAAGAGATTAATAAACTCTAAGAATTAATATTTTAAACACAAAAACCTAAAAAATTAATATACCATAATCTAATCAATATCTTAAACTCAAGAGATTAATAAACCCAAGCAATTATTAATATTATAAACAAAAAGAAGTAATAAACCAAAGGGTTTAATATTATAAACTAAAGGAATTGGAGAACCCAAGGGATAAATATTAAAAACATAAGGGATAAATAAGGACCATCATTTAATATTAAAAACAAAAGAGAATAATAAACCCTAAGAATTAATATTTTAAAAATAAAAACCTAAAAAATTAATACATCATAATCTAATCAATATTTTAAACTCAAGAGACTAATAAACCCAAGGGATTATTAATATTATAAACCAAGAAATTAATAAACCTTAAGAATTAATATTTTAAACTCAAGAGATTAATAAAGAATAAGAATTAATATTTTAAACTCAAGAGATTAATAAACCCAAGGAGTTATTAATACTATACACCAAAAGAACTAATAAAACCAAGGGTTTAATATTACAAACCAAAGGAATTGGTGAACCCAAGGGATAAATAATAAAGACCTAAGGGATAAATAAGGTCAAAGTATCAATATTAAGAATACAAGAAATTAATAAACACAAAGAATTAATATTTTAAACACAAAAACCTAAAAAATTAATAAACTCTAAGGATTGATGTTTTTAACTCAAGAGATTTTAAAACCAAAGTGATTATTAATATTATAAAGCAAAATAACTAAGAAACCCAAGGGTTTTATATTTCAAATCCAAGGAATTAGTGAACCCAAGGGATAAATATTAAAAACCTAAGGGATCAATAAGTCGAAGGGATCAATATTAAAAATAACAGAGATTAATAAAGCCTACAAATTAATATTTAAAGGAAAAAGGATTGATAAAATCACATGATTATTGATATTATAAACCCAAGGGAATAATATTAACGCTGAGAGGTTAATATTATAAACCTCAAGAATATAAAAACCTTTAGATAAATACTATAAACCGTAAAATAAACATGGTTGAGCATGTTTGATTCAAACATTGAGACAATTGTTGTCACAATGTGACATTGGACAAAGAATGATGATGGTTGGCCATGGTTTATTTGCATATTGAGACAATATTTGTCACAATGTGACATTCGTCCATGGAAGAGCTTGATCAAATACGAATAATGATTATTAACAATGGTCTCCCATGGTTGGTTTTCATATTCACACAATGTTTTTCATAATATAACATTGGACCATGCATTAATATTAAAGTGTAAGACTAATATTTAATGCCTAATATTACCAACCCAAATATTTAGAAAACTGAAAGATTATTAAACCCTAAGAATTAATATTTTAAACTCGAAAGCCTAAGAATTTAATAAACCCTAATAGTTAATAATTTAAACTCAAGAGGCTAATAAAACAAAGGGTTTATAAATATTATAAAGCAAAAAACTAATAAACCCAAGAGTTTAATATTATAAAATAAAGGAATTGGTGAACCCAAGGGATAAATATTAAAAACTAAGGGATCAATAAGACCAAGGTTTTAATATTAAAAACAAAAAAGATTAATAAACCCTAATAATTAATATTTTAAACACAAAAACCTAAAAAATTAATATACCATAATCTAATCAATATCTTAAACTAAACATGTTAATAAACCCATGGAATTATTAATATTATAAATGAAAAGAACTAATAAACCAAAGGGTTTAATATTATAAACTAAAGAAATTGGTGAACCCAAGGGATAAATATTAAAAACCTAAAGGATCAATAAGGCCTAAGGGTTTAATATCAAAAATAATAGAGATTAATAAACCCTCCAGAATTAATATTTTAAACATTAAAACCTAAAAAATTAATATACCATAATCTAGTCAAAATTTTATACTCAAGAGATTAATAAACCCAAGGGATTATTAATATTATAAACCAAAACAATTAATAAACACAAAGTTTTAATATTATAAGCTAGAGGAATTGGTGAACCCAAGGGATAAATATTAATATTATAAACCAAGAAATTAATAAACAAGAATAAATATTTGAAACTCAAGAGATTAAGAAAGATTAAGAAAGCATAAGAATTAATATTTTAAACTCAAGAGATTAATAAACCCAAGGAGTTATTAATATTATAGACCAAAAGAAATAAGAAAACCAAGGGTTTAATATTACAAACTGAAGGAATTTGTGAACCCAAGGGATAAATATTAAAGACCTAAGGGATAATTAAGGCCAAGGTATCAATATTAAGAACACAAGAGATTAATAAACCCTAAGAATTTATATTTTAAACACAAAAATGTAAAAAATTAATAAACTTTAAGGATCAATATTTTTAACTCAAGAGATTTTAAAACCAAAGTGATTATTAATATTATGAACTAAAATAACTAGTAAACCCAAGGGTTTTATATTTCAAACCCAAGGAATTAGTGAACCCAAGGGATAAATATAAAAAAACTAAGGGATCAATAAGTCGAAGGGATCAATATTAAAAATAACAGAGATTAACAAAGCCTACAAATTAATATCTTAAGGAAAAAGGATTGATAAAATCACATGATTATTGATATTATAAACCTAAGGGAATAATATTAAAGCTAAGAGGTTAATATTATAAACCTCAAGTATATAAAAACCTTTAGATAAATACTATAAACCATAAAATAAACATGGTTGAGCATGTTTGATTCAAACATTGAGACAATTTTTGTCACAATGTGACGTTGGACGAAGAATGATGATGGTTGGCCATGGTTTATTTGCATATTGAGACAATATTTTTCACAATGTAACATTCGACCATGGAAGAACTTGATCAAATACGAATAATGATGATTAACAATGGTCTCCCATGGTTGGTTTTGATATTCACACAATTTTTTTCATTATATGACATTGGACCATGCATTAATATTAAAGTGTATGACTAATATTTAATGCCTAATATTATGAACCCAAATATTTAGAAAACTCAAAGATTATTAAACCCTAAGAATTAATATTTTAAACTCGAAAAACTAAGAATTTAATAAACCCTAATAATTAATAATTTAAACTCAAGAGGTTAATAAAACAAAAGGATTATAAATATTATAAACCAAAAAAACTAAGAAACCCAAGGGTTTAATATTATAAACTAAAGGAATTGGTGAGCCCAAGGGATAAATATTAAACACTTAAGGGATCAATAAGACCAAGGTTTTAATATTAAAAACAAAAAACATTAATAAACCCTAAGAATTAATATTTTAAACACAAAAACCTAGAAAATTAATATACCAAAATCTAATTAATATCTTAAGCTAAAGATATTAATAAACCCAAGGAATTATTAATAGTATAAACGAAAAAACTAATAAACCAAAGGGTTTAATATTATAAACTAAAGGAATTGGTGAACCCAAGGGATAAGTATTAAAAACCTAAGGGAACAATAAGGCCTAAAGGTTTAATATTAAAAATAAAAGAGATTGATAAACCCTCAGAATTAATATTCTAAACATAAAACCTAAAAAATTAATATACCATAGTCTAATCAAAATTTTAAACTCATGAGATTAATAAACCCAAGGGATTATTAATATTATAAACCAAAACAACTAATAAACACAAAGGTTTAATATTATAAGCTAAACGAATTGGTAAACCCAAGAGATAAATATTAATATTATAAACCAAGAAATTAATAAACCCTAAGAATAAATATTTTAAACTCAAGAGATTAATAAAGCATAAGAATTAATATTTTAAACACAAGAGATTAATAAACCCAAGGAGTTATTAATATTATAGACCAAAAGAAATAATAAAACCAAGTGTTTAATATTACAAACCAAAGGAATTGGTGAACTCAAGGGATAAATATTAAATAACTAAGGGGTAATTAAGGCCAAGGCATCAATATTAAGAACACAAGAGATTAATAAACCCTAAGAATTGATAGTTTAAACACAAAAACCTAAAAAAATTATAAACTCTAAGGATTAATATTTTTAACTCAAGAGATTTTAAAACCAAAGTGATTATTCATATTATAAACCAAAATAACTAAAAAACCCCAAGGATTTTATATTTCAAACTGAAGGAATTGGTGAACCCAAGGGATAAATATTAAAAAACTAAGGGATCAATAAGTGGAATGGATCAATATTAAAAACAAAAGAGATTAACAAAGCCCACAAATTAATATCTTAAACAGAAAGGATTGATAAAATTACATGGTTATTAATGTTATAAACCCAAGGGAATAATATTAAAGCTAAGAGATTAATATTACAAAACCTCAAGTATATAAAAACCTTTAGATAAATACTATAAAATGTAAAATAAACATGGTTGAACATGCTTGATTTAAACATTGAGACAATTGTTGTCATAATGCGACGTTGGATGAAGAATCACGATGGTCAACCATGGTTGATTTTAATATTGAGACAATATTTGTCACAATATGATATTCGACAATGGAAGACCTTAATCAAATACGAATAACGATGATTAACAATGGTCTCCCATGGTTGATTTTCATATTCACACAATCTTTTTCATAATATGACATTTCACCATGCATTAATATTAAAGTGTATGACTAATATTTAACACCTAATATTACCAACCCAAATATTTAGAAAACTCAAAGATTATTAAACCCTAAGAATTAATATTTTAAACTCAAAAGCATAAGAAATTAATAAACCCTAATAATTAATAATTTAAAATCAAGAGGTTAATAAACCAAAGTGATTATAAATATTATAAACGAAAAAAACTAATAGACCCACGAGTTTAATATTATAAGCTAAAGGAATTGGTTAACCCAAGGGATAGATATTAATATTATAAACCAAGAAATTAATAAACCCTAACAATAAATATTTTAAACTCAAGAGATTAATAAATCATAAGAATTAATATTTTAAGCTCAAGAGATTAATAAACCCAAGGAGTTATTAATATTATAAACCAAAAGAACTAATAAAACCAAGGGTTTAATATTATAAATCAAAGGAATTGGTGAACCCAAGGGATAAACATTAAAGACCTAAGGGACAAATAAGGACAAGGGATCAATATTAACTACATGAGTGATTAATAAACCCGAAGAATTAATATTTTAAACACAAAAACCTAAAAAATTAATAAACCTTAAGAATTAATATTTTTAACTCAAGAGATTTTAAAACCAAAGGGATTTTTAATTTTATAAACCAAAATAACTAATAAACCCAAGGGTTTTATATTTCAAACCCAAGGAATTGGTGAACCTAAGGGATAAATATTAAGAACTTCAAGGATCAATAAGGTGGAGGGATCAATTTTAAAAACAAAAGAGATTAACAAAGCCTACAAATTAATATCTTAAACATAAGGGATTGATAAACTCACATGATTATTAATATTATAAACTTAAGGGAATAATATTAAAGCTAAGAAATTAATATTATAAACCTAAAGTTTATAAAAACCTTTAGATAAATACTATAAACCGTAAAATAAACATGGTTGAGCATGCTTGATTTAAACATTGAGCCAATTGTTGTCACAATGCAACGTTGGATGAATAATGGCGATGGTTGGCCATGGTTTATTTTCATATTGAGACAATCTTTGTCACAATGTGACATTTTACCATGGAATACCTTGATCAAATACGACTAATGTTGATTAACAATGGTCTCCCATGGCTGGTTTTCATATTCAGACAATGTTTTTCATAATAGGACATTGGAGCATGCATTAATATTAAAGTGTATGAGTAATATTTAATCCCTAATATTACCAACCCAAAGATTTAGAAAGCTCAAGGATTAATGAACCCTAAGAATTAATATTTTAAAACTCAAAAGCCTAAGAAATTAATAAACCCTAATCATTAATAATTTAAACTCAAGAGATTAATAAACCAAATGGATTAATATTATAAACAAGAAAAACTAATAAACCCAAATGTTTAATATTATAAAATAAATGAATTGGTGAACCCAATGGATAAATATTAAAAACCTAAGGGATCAATAAGGCCAAGTGTTTAATATTAAAAACGCAAGAGATTAATAGACCCTAAGAATTAATATTTTAAACACAAAAACACAAAAAATTAATATACCATAATCTAATCAATATTTTAAATTGAAGAGATTAATATACCCTTGTTAATATTATAAACCAAAATAACTAATAAAACAAAGGGTTTAATATTATAAACTAAAGGAATTGGTGAACCCAAGTGATAGATATTAAAAACCTAAGGGATCAATAAGGCCAAGGTTTTAATATTAAAAACACAGGAGATTAATAAACCCTAAGAATTAATATTTTAAAAACAAAAACCTAAAAAATTAATATACCATAATCTAACCAATATTTTAAAATGAAGAGATTAATAAACCCAAGGGATTATTAATATTATAAACTAAAAGAACTAATAAACCAAAGGGTTTTCTATGATAGATTATTTCTCCACATTTTGGCAATGGTAGACCACATTCAATCATATTATCAACTGAAAGGACTAACATTATAAATCCTTGGGATCAGTATTATAAACCCAATATATTAATAATCCAAATGTTTTATTAAACCATAACGTTATAAACCCAATGGAATAATATTAAACCTTATTGTTAGTATTATAAACCAAAGTATTATGAACCCTAGGGTTAATATTATAAACCAAAGTATTATAAACCATAAGATTAATATTATAAACAAAATGGGTTAACATTATAAATCCTTGGGTCTAATGTTATAAATCCAAAATATTAACAAACCCAAGGGTTTATTAAACCCTAACATTATAAACCCAAGGGAATAGTATTAAACCCTATGGTTAGTATTATAAACCGTGGGATTTGAATATTATAAACCCACGAGATTAATATTATAAATCCTTGATATTAATATTATAAACCTAAAATATTCATTAACCCAAGGGTTTATTGATATTAAAAACTCAAGGGATTAATAAACCATCAGGATTATTAATATTATAAATCTAAGAAATTGATATTATAAACCAAATTGTAACACCTCCAGTTTAAGGATTTTTTTTTTCTTTTTTTTTCACATATATAATGGGGTTTCATTTTTATTTACCAGGTGGTCTGAATATTCAGTTCAGAAATTGGATTGTTATCTCCATCTTTTTAAATTTTCCTCTACTCCTCTAGTATCTCATTTAAGATTTCTCTCCCACTATCCTGTCCTAATAACATTCAATATTCCCCCATGTGTACATTAAAAACATGTATATAAAATTCTATACCCCCTCTATATCAACACGGGATACTCCTCCTGGATATAATATAAGTCTAGACCCTATGTTCATTCATATCTTCTGATAACATCATATAAACCATACATATATAACACCTATACCACTTATATATATATAACACATATATATATATAAACTTTGATAATATTACTTGAATGCGCATGTATATATATATATAACACATCTATATATAACACACATATATATATCCTTTGCTAAAGTTTATTTGAATGCGCATACATATATATATATAACACATATATATATAACCCATATATATATAGATATACACTTTGATAAAATTAATTGAATGCGCATATAGATATATACAACACATATATATAAAACACCCCCTTTTATAATATCATTGAATCGGCATATATGTATAACACATATATATACCATTTGACAATATAATCGAATCCGCATCACGCATATACTATACCTAATATACATATATCTTACCCATACGTTGAAATAACGCTTGTGTAGATAAAGTACAGCGTATACATACTACTAATTTCGTACGTCAATGAGTCTACGCCCATTTCAGTTATAGTCGCGGACTATTGATAAATATAACAGTGACTCAACTATTAATTATGGAGCACCGAAACCTACCAGTCCCAATATAACCAAACCCTAATCATGAATTTTGTTGGCGTTGTTTTATTATTCAACCCTTTTTTTTTTTCGTCGTGATAGGGTATATTATTATTGGTTTATACTCTTATGCATATCACCACCTGTAATGACATTGACAGTCATGCATATTGGTGTTTATGCATCATACAGATCAGAGCGCCTTGCCTCTTGCGTCGAATCATAATTTTTTTGGTTTGAAACGACGCGCATACGATTTGGTTTTTATACGCATAGTACGCACCATGCGTGCGGTCATGAATGGAGACCATCGGTGGCTTAGGATACGGGCGGTACGGCTTAACGTGTAGTTCCGTTTCTGATGTTTTGATAGTTTTATTACGCAGGGAAGGCATCTCGCTCCAAAAAATTGAATACACGGAATGCCGGTCGCACACGGACTCATACCCAGGTAATTTGGGTTAACGCTTCCATTTTGTCGACACGTACCCGGCCCGATGCGTAGGGCCAACCAAGGCGTCCCCTAGGTACCTCGTCTTAAGAACATTACTTCACAGTACCCTAACAAACTAGGTTTGGGTTTTCCAAGAAGTCGACTTTGGGTTGCCCCAAGTTTGTTTGAAGACGATGGGATTAGGGTTTCTCTACCCGCCCATCTGTCTGCTGCGCTTTAAGCTCAATGCTGCCACTCACCTTTCTCCTTATTATATATGGTGGCTGCGATTTACGGTTAATTCTTCTCTTGGTTATTGTATTTGTCTTTGTTCACAATTCGTTCACCGAAGGAGCAAATCTTTCCTTTGGATTAGGTGCAGGAATACCAAGTCGGCTTAAAGGCATCGGCTACAGCTCCATGGAGAGTTCGAGCGTAAGGTCTTTTATAGTTCTTTGTATTTAACGCTTCATTTGATCTCAATAAAGTGCCGTATCCTATGTGCCGCCAATTGTTTTGTACGGTACGAACGAAAGCGAGTTTCTTTCGTAGTGCTCATCGTAAATCACTTTATGTCATAGGCTTTTATTATTATAGTTTTTTTTCTTTGATGGCGTATTGACCTCTGGTTTTTTATTTCTTTTTAACACAATGCGATCCGCATAGGTCAAGCTCGAGTTTCTGTCATACCATTGCAGAGATTCATGCCTCTGATTTATTTGCATGCGTTCCAGAACTCCAGTGTTATTGATATCCAGTACTAACTGTCGGGACCTATGTTTTGAATCGGTTTTATGTTTTCGTTTCCCTATCTAAATCGTAACTATGGTCAGCGACGTATTGGCCATTCGATTCCAAAATTTTTCGTTTGGCTTTTTTGCAGATGGCACAGGTAACTAACGAACCACGCCAGGGGAAAAGCCGAGCTCCCATGTCGGTAACTCCCTTCCTTAACGCGATTGCGCCCTCTGTAATTTTTTTCGTTTTTGATACTAGTAACGCTCTGCACGAAAATAGCCAGGGCTACACTGCCTTTGTAAATTTAATATACTACCTTCTGGCAAAAAAAATACTTTCCACCCGTGACATATGGGCATTCGATACCCTGCGTACAGGTTGGGTACTCGGCCCTCGCTATCATCGCGTCAACTCGTAGTTTTATAGTTGTGTCGGTTATCTACCATTGTTTAAATATGAGTAGCCATACGATAGATCATAGTCATATGATAGATAACATGAATATGATATGAATATAGATAATATGTATTCACATGCATGTTTAAAATGTATACCATCGTTTGATTTTTACCTCAGTTTATTTCATATCATGTCTAAATAAGACCTAAAATGCCGTGGACATTCATGTCTGTACGACTTGGAGGTATTAAATCGAAACAGGCCCAATGCGTAGTAATTGAAAGAATCACCATGATTTAATATAGTTTGACCATACATTAAATCGCATAGATATATGGTTCATATAGTTTGACCATACATGAATTCACATCGGTACATGGTTCATATCTATATTTCTTCCACCGGCTACTAATTTGTAATCGTTGTTAAAAGGAGCTATGGTTTTAGCTCTCGGCTCTTATATTTTTTTGTTGTTTTCATATATATGTATTCAATAGTTAATTGAATAGTGCACCATAATTCTAGGTTAAGTAATTTGCTATGACATTTGTTTCAAGGATTAGGGGTAGATTAAAGAATGCAATATACACTATATATGCTATAATTGAGATAACACTTCTAAGGAGTAGAATTACTTCTTAAGCTAGCAAATCTCGAAATACATATTCTAATGTCTTTGCTACTCTTTTATTGTACCATGTAAATTTCAGTTCTGCTACAATAGTTTTCTAACGTACATATGAGCATATAATTTCACCTTTGTATATAGATGTGAAACAAGTTAATATTTAATTATCTATGGAGACTAAGTACCTTCAGATTTAAACCATCTTTGGTTTAAATTTTCTGTGGGTTTCTACTCTATGGATTACTAGTCTACAACTAAACAGAATCTGGAAGGTGAATGCCTTAAGATGGATTCTGTTAAATGTAGTACTAAAATCAATCATACCATTTCATTAAATTTTATATGTAGCCAATTCATACCATAATAAATCAAAATAAACAAGAATTTCAGAAACATACCACTATTGCAATTGACCAACCTCCCAACATTAGAGTTCTCTTTGTCTCCTAGAACTCACCCCCGAGCTGAGATCACCTCCACCATAGATCAACCCCTGATCTGCTTAGGAGCAGCTTATTTAAGCTCATGTTTCCCCAAAGCATGTTTCTAATTCTGCGTCTAGAATAGCAGGATGCTTTCTTTCCTGTTTAGCCTAGGCTTCCCATTTTGGGACTTTTTAAAGCTGTTTTATGCTTTTCCTCAGCTTTTCCAGCTTTTGTTACCTCTTCCCAACTACTTTCCTCATCATTGGGGAAATTTAGATTCCTCCTCAAATCTAAATTAATTTCTTTCAAGGATTTTTTGAAAGATGGTGGGGATTTATTGCCTTATCCATCCTCATGGATTTTGGCAAGTGATCTCTAATTTCTCATCTTGGTCAATATGCACAATCATTTTATTTATTTCATAAATTTAAATAGTAAATTACATTCACACCATACTGATCCTTTGGGGTCCACTCCCCTTAGGATTAAGTTCAAATGTCTACCGTTTCCAAATTCAACACAGAAATTGGGGGTGTTACATATTCCTCCTTTGAAAATAAACATCGTCCTCGGTGTTGTTATTCAACTACTAGAGTTCATTTAAACAAAAATGGATATTTTTCCATCATTTCAGCTTCCCTTTCCCAGGTAGCTTCTTTAGCAGTAAAGTGCTTCCACTGCACTTTTACTGTAGCCACTGTTCTGTTTCTCAATTCAATTTCTTCCCGCTCCAATATTTCAAGCGGTTTTGGCAGAAAATCCCCTTCTGGTTTCACCTGTACAACATTCCAATCAACTATGTGAGAAGCATCATGCACATATATTTTTAATAACGAAACATGAAACACATTATGAACTCTAACATGGGGGGGGTAAGGCCAGTTTGTAAGCCACTGGTCCCACCCTTTCCAAAATTTCAAAAGGCACACAATATCTAGGAGCAAGTTTTGCACAACTTCCAGCATAAAGTGTGATCTTTTTGGGTTTGATGCGAAAATACACATGATCCCCCACTTTGAATTCTCGGTGCACTCTTTTTTTATCAGCATAGCTTTTCTGGCAATCTTGTGCTGTCTTGATATTTCCCTGTATTTGTTTTACAATTCTTTCCATCTCCTGTAAGGCATCAGGTCCCAGCATTAATTTATCCTCAGGTTGACTCCAACTCAAAGGAGTACGACACTTCCTACCATACAGTGCTTCAAATGGGCTCATCTTGATAGAAGATTGGTAGCTGTTATTATAGGCAAATTCAGCTAAATGCAGATACTCTTCCCATTTTGATGGTCTATCCATCACATACATTCTCAGCATATCTTCCAATACTTGATTAATCCTCTCTGTTTTCCCATCGGTTTGAGGGTGATAGGCAGTACTAAAATTCAGCTTAGTACCCATCCCTCCAAACAATCCTTTCCAAAATGTTGTTGTAAACTTAGCATCTCGGTCTAAAACAATTACCTTGGGAACTCCATGAAGCCTTACTATCTCCTTCAGGAAAACATTTGCTACTTGAGTTGTCCCAAAGGTAGACTTCACTGGTATAAAGTGGGCAGCTTTGGTGAGAGTGTCTACTACTACCATTACATAATCATGTTGATATTTAGTTTTGGGTAACCTTGTTATAAAATCCATGGAGACCGTGTCCCATTTCCATTCTGTAATTGGAAAAGGGTTTAGAAGACCTTCTGGATGTTGATGCTCAACTTTGACTAGTTGACATTCCATACACCTACTTAGATATTCTGCCACATCTCTCTTCATTCCTGGCCAGAACAACTTCTTCTTCAAGGCTGTTAACATCTTTTGGTATCCTAGATGTCCTGCATAAGGCTGTTTGTGATATTCATCCAAAATTTCTCTTTTTAATGACTCTACATTTGGAGTATACAACCTGTTTTTGTAATATAGTAGCCCTTTTTGATTCTGAGTGAAATCAGTTTTATCCCTTTTCTGTAGTTTCACCAAGAGTGTTTCATAGTTGGGATCTTGATTTGCTGCTTTTCTCACCAATTCCTCTACCTCCATCTGGGCACTACTCCCAATACTGTTTAAATTTTGACAAGCATTTCTACTTAAGGCATCAGCAACTTTATTTTCTTTCCCCTTGATATGTTTTATGTCCATATCAAATTCACTTAAAAAGGACAGCCATCTGGCTTGTCTTGCATTCAGGTCAGTTTGGGAAAAGAAATATTTGAGGCTAATATGATCAGTCATCAATGTGAACTTTTTCCCAAGAAGATAGTGCCGCCACATTTTTAAAGCATGAATAACAGCTGCAAATTCTAAATCATATGCACTATAATTCTATTCATATATTTTCAGTTTTCTAGATTCATATGCAATAACTGAATTTTCCTGCAATAGGACTCCTCCTAGCCCCTCTCTGCAAGCATCTGTACATACAACAAATTCTTTATCAGGATCAGCAATTTTGAGTATAGGGGCTGAAATAAGTTTTTGTTTTAATTGTTTGAAACTGACTTGACATTTCTCAGTCCACACGAACTTGACACCCTTTCTTTGCAATGAAGTGATGGGATGTGCAATGGCAGAAAATCTTTCCACAAATCTACGATAGTAGCCTGCCATCCCCATGAATGACCTTACTGCTGAAACATCAGTTGGGACTGGCCATTCATTAATGGCTTTTATCTTTTCAGGATCAATTGCAAGTCCTTTTTCATAAATAATATGACCCAAATATTGAATCTTATCCTTGTAAAATTCACATTTACTAAACTTGGCATATAGCTGATTTTCTTTCAGAGTTTGCAACACTATCCGCAAATGTTCCTTGTGTTCCTCTTTGTTTTTGGAGTAGACTAAAATATCATCTATGAACACCAGAGCAAATTTATCCAAATACTTATTTAACACACTGTTCATCAGGCACATAAAGGTGGCAGAGGCATTTTTCAATCCAAAAGGTAGGACTACAAATTCGTAGTGTCCATACCGAGTTCGAAAAGTTGTTTTGCTAATGTCTTCTTCCTTGATTCTGAGCTGGTGATACCCAGTTCTTAAGTCAATCTTGGAAAACACTGAGGCCCCTCTCACTTGATCAAAAAGATCATCAATTCTAGGGAGTGGATATCTGTTCTTAATGGTCAACTTATTCAGTTGACGATAATCAACGCACATCCTAAAAGTTCCATCTTTCTTTTTCACAACTAAAACCGGTGCTCCCCACGGAGACACACTTGGTCTAATGTAACCTTTATGCAGTAATTCTTGCAGCTGCATCTTCAGCTCCATGAGTTCAGGCGGACTCATTCGATAGGGGGCTCGGGAAATAGGTGTGGCTCCCGGCACCAGATCTATGGAAAATTCAATTTCTCTTTTGGGGGGAAGATAAGGAATCTCATCTGGGAAAACTTCTTTAAATTCCCTTACCACTGGTAACTCACTCAGCAGATGTTCTTCAGTTCTTTGTTCGACTTCTTCCACATGTACTGCATAAACTTGATATCCTTTTCTAGTTGTTCTTTTTAATTGTAATGCTGATATTTGTCTTACTGAAATGGATTTTGGTTTCCCTTTTAGTGTAAAAGGTTTCCCTTCTTCATCCACACAATGCAGGGTTTTATCCCAGCAGTTCATCAGAGCTTTCTTCTTTTCCAGCCAATCCATTCCTATCAGCAGATCATAGGATCCTAATGGCAATATGTTCAAATTTACTTCTGTTGGAAAACCATTTAATTGTATTGCTGTTTTGGGCAATTTATGTGTAACTTTTCTCTTAGTTCCAGTGGCTAGCTGTACCAACCACAACTGCTGAAATTTTTCCGGTTTAATTTTACATTTTTCTACAATTCCGGGACTAATATAACTCAAAGAAGCACCTGGATCAATCAAAATAATGTGATGGTCCCAGAAATCTTCCACCTGTTTTCACCATGAATTTGTGATGTGCCTTGCTTTGATTTTCCATCTTTGTAGCAGTAGTTGGTATATTGTTGTATGTTCTGTTGTTGCCTCCTAGCTCTACTGTATGATCATGTGAATATTTCGACACCTAGAAACAGTCCCTCATCACCGTAGAGTTCTCCCAGTAACATTTTCAAAAGAGTTCCTTCACCATTCGTGTCCTTCCTTTTTATTGTTTCATACTGCTTGTTTTTGTAAACCATGAGGTGACGGATTTGCTTTCTTTTGGTTTAATGAATTTTCTGACGATGATCTAAGCCAAAATTCATAGATGAAAATAGTTTTTGTCTTTTCCCCTTGAACTCACCCTTGTTCAACCAGCTCTTCCCTTGTTCAGCCTTTCCTTTAAACTGCTGATAGCATAATCTTGCTTTTCTAACCGCTTCGTCCATTGTCTTTGGGTTGTCAAACTTAATTTTCTCTTTGTACACAGTAGGCAAACAATTCAAAAACATTTGCACCTTTGCCTTTTATTCCCTAATATAAGGGACATATCTCAGTAAATTAGTAAACTTAGTGACAAACTCATCAATAGTGAGTTGTCCCAGCCTAAGTTCATGGAATTCTTTAGCTTTGTCGTCATAGTAACGCTCATTCAAATAACGGTTTTGAATTTCGCTTGAAAATCTTTGAATACTTTGTCTTTTTCATCGTTAGCACCATTTTTTGTCTCTTCCCAACACGATTATGGCTTTTCCTTGTTGCTGATACCACAGCTCTACGCATACGGCCTTTAGATTTCTCTCATATTCATAAACTTGGAAATACTTGATCATGTTCGACAACCAAAGCAAGCTTGACATCTTCTTACTTCTCCCATCGGAGAAGGAAACTCCTCGTTTAATTCTCTGCCTTCGTTCTCTTTGTTTACATATTGATGCCTGAATGTCATCATCATCATCAGACTCATCCATCATCCTCTTTCTGAAACCTTCGCCTTCCTGGCTGTTCCGAGAAGTTAGCTCTCTGATGAGCTTTTCCTGTTCCTTACTGGCTGATGACAACATGTCATTCTGGCTTTTCAGTTCAGCCAATTCTCGTTGCATTCTATGCAACATAGCCATTACCGGGGCATTGGGATCTGGAGTAGCAAACTCATCACGCAGATCCACATAAATTCCTCCCTGTTCAGCCATGTTAGCACCACTGTACACACTCATAAATTTGGTCAGTGAAATTGAAAGAAACAACAATGATTTCTACAGTATTCATTAATAAGACTAGCATTCAGAATTCAGTGAGCACAGTAACAACAGCCCAGTTTTGTAACTTGGGCTCTGATACCATTTGTAACACCTCGAGCTCAAGGAATTTTTTTTTTTTTTTTCACATATATACTGGGGTTTCATTTTTATTTACCAGGTGGTCTGAATATTCAGTTCAGAAATTAGATTGTTATCTCCATCTTTTTAAATTTTCCTCTACTCCTCTAGTATCTCATTTAAGATTTCTCTCCCACTATCCTGTCCTAATAACATTCAATATTCCCCCATGTGTACATTAAAACCATGTATATAAAATTCTATACCCCCTCTATATCAACATGGGATACTCCTCCTGGATATAATATAAGTCTAGACCCTATGTTCATTCATATCTTCCGATAACATCATATAAACCATACATATATAACACCTATACCACTTATATATATATATATAAACTTTGATAATATTACTTGAATGCGCATATATATATATATATATATATATATATATATAACACATCTATATATAACATATATATATATATATATATCCTTTGCTAAAGTTTATTTGAATGCGCATACATATAACATATATATATAACCCATATATATATAGATATACACTTTGATAAAATTAATTCAATGCGGATATAGATATATACAACACATATATATAAAACACCCCCTTTTTTTATATCATTGAATCGGCATATATGTATAACACATATATATACCATTTGACAATATAATCGAATCCGCATCACGCATATACTATACCTAATATACATATATCTTACCCATACGTTGAAATAACGCTTGTGTAGATAAAGTACAGCGTATACATACTACTAATTTCGTACGTCAATGAGTCTACGCCCATTTCAGTTATAGTCGCGGACTATTGATAAATATAACAGTGACTCAACTATTAATTATGGAGCGCCAAAACCTACCAGTCCCAATATAACCAAACCCTAATCATGAATTTTGTTGGCGTTGTTTTATTATTCAACCCTTTTTTTTTCCGTCGTGATAGGGTATATTATTATTGGTTTATACTCTTATGCATATCACCACCTGTAATGACGTTGACAGTCATGCGTATTGGCGTCTATGCATCATACAGATCAGAGCGCCTTGCCTCTTGCGTTGAATCATAATTGTTTTGGTTTGAAACGGCGCGCATACGATCTGGTTTTTATACGCATAGTACGCACCATGCGTACTGATCATGAATGGAGATAGCAGTATAGCTTAGGGATCTAACTAGTCTGGCTTAACGTGTGGTTTCATTCTAATGTTTTGATGGTTTTGTACACAGGGAAGGTGTCTCACTCAGAATATTGAAGAACCAGATGCCGGAGCTTGCAGACTCATACCCAATAAGTAATTTGCGTCTAACGCTTCCATTTGTCATTCCAGTCTGGCCCAGTACTGTGCGAGCCGACTTCGGCGTCTCAGTACCTCGTTTGCAACTTATTTACTTCACCGAGTACCCCTATGTCGACTAAGCTAGGTTTTCCAATTCGACTTTGGGATTTTTCTGATTTGTTTTGGGGCAGTGGGATTAGGGTTTCTCCTACCCTTCCCATTTATCTCTGTGGCATAAGCTCGACGCCACTCACCTTTCCCTCCGCCTTATATAGTTGGCTCAGTTTACGGTTAAGTCTTACTCTGGTTATTGTATTTGTCTTTGTTCACAATTCATTCACCGAAGGAGCGAATCTTTCCTTTGGGTTAGGTGCAGGAATACCAAGTCGGCTTAAAGGCATCGGCTACAGCTTCGTGGAGAGTTCGAGCATAAGGTTTTTTATAGTTCTTTATGTTCTGCAACCCATTTTGATCTCGTCAGGGTATGTCGTGTCTAATCATGCACTGATTGTTTTGTGCAGAGGGTGCAGATAGTGGGGTTTACTGGCTGCGCTCATCGTAAATCATACATATCCTTGTTTTTATTATTATAGTTTTTTTTCTTTGATGGCGTATTGACCTCTGGTTTTTTATTTTTTTTTAACGCAATGCGATCCGCATAGGTCAAGCTCGAGTTTCTGTCATACCATTGCAGAAATTCATGCCTCTGATTTATTTGCGTGCGTTCCAGAACTCTAGTGTTATTGATATCCAGCACTAACTGTCGGGACCTATGTTTTGAATCGGTTTTATGTTTTCGTTGCCCTATCTAAATCGTAACTATGGTCAGCGGCGTATTGGCCATTCGAGTCCAAACTTTTTCATTTGGCTTTGTTGCAGATGGCACAGGTAACTAACGAACCACGCTAGGGGAAAAGTCTAGCTCCCATGTCGGTAACTCCCTTCCTTAATGCGATTACGCCCTCTGTAATTTTTTTCATTTTTGATACTAGTAACGCTCTGCACGAAAATAGCCAGGGCTACACTGCCTTTGTAAATTTAATATACTACCTTCTGGCAAAAAAAATACTTTCCACCCGTGACATATGGGCATTCGATACCCTGCGTACAGGTTGGGTACTCGGCCCTTGCTATCGTCGCGTCAACTCGTAGTTTTATAGTTGTGTCGGTTATCTACCATCGTTTAAATATGAGTAGCCATACGATAGATCATAGTCATATGATAGATAACATGAATATGATATGAATATAGATAATATGTATTCACATGCATGTTTAAAATGTATACCATCATTTGATTTTTACCTCAGTTTATTTCATATCATGTCTAAATAAGACCTAAAATGCCGTGGACATTCATGTCTGTACAACTTGGAGGTATTATATCGAAACAGGCCCAATGCATAGTAATTTAAAGAATCACCATGATTTAATATAGTTTGACCATACATTAAATCGCATATATATATGGTTCATATAGTTTGACCATACATTAATTCGCATCGATACATGGTTCATATCTATATTTCTTCCACCGGCTACTAATTTGTAATCGTTGTTAAAAGGAGCTATGGTTTTAGCTCTCAGCTCTTATATTTTTTTGTTGTTTTCATATATATGTATTCAATAGTTAATTGAATAGTGCACCTTAATTCTAGATTAAGTAATTTGCTATGATATTTGTTTCAAGGATTAGGGGTAGATTAAAGAATGCAATATACACTATAAATGCTATAATTGAGATAACACTTCTAAGGATTAGAATTACTTCTTAAGCTAGCAAATATCGAAATACATATTCTAATGTCTTTGCTACTCTTTTATTGTACCATGTAAATTTCAGTTCTACTACAATAGTTTTCTAACGTACATATGAGCATATAATTTCACCTTTGTATATAGATGTGAAACAAGTTAATATTTAATTATCTGTGGAGACTAAGTACCTTCAGATTTAAACCGTCTTTGGTTTAAAGTTTCTATGGGTTTCTACTCTATGGATTACTGGTCTACAGCTAAACATAATCTGGAAGGTGAATGCCTTAAGATGGATTCTGTTAAATGTAGTACTAAAATCAATCATACCATTTCATTAAATTTTATATGTAGCCAATTCATACCATAATAAATCAAAATAAACAAGAATTTCAGAAACACACCACTATTGCAATTGACCAACCTCCTAACCTTAGAGTCCTCTTTGTCTCCCAGAACTCACCCCCGAGCTGAGATCACCTCCACCACAGATCAACCCCTGATCTGCTTAGGAGTAGCTTATTTAAGCTCGTGTTTCCCCAAAGCATGTTTCTAATTCTGCGTCCAGAATAGCAGGATGCTTTCTTTCCTGTTTAGCCTAGGCTTCCCATTTTGGGACTTTTTAAAGCTGTTTTATGCTTTTCCTCAGCTTTTCCAGCTTTTTTTACCTCTTCCCAACTACTTTCCTCATCATTGGGGAAATTTAGATTCCTTCTCAAATCTAAATTAATTTCTTTCAAGGATTTTTTGAAAGATGGTGGGGATTTATTGCCTTATCCATCCTCATGGATTTTGGCAAGTGATCTCTAATTTCTCATCTTGGTCAATATGCACAATCATTTTATTTATTTCATAAATTTAAATAGTAAATTACATTCACACCATACTGATCCTTTGGGGTCCACTCCCCTTAGGATTTAGTTCAAAGGTCTAACTTTTTCAAATTCAACACAGAAATTGGGGGTGTTACACAAATGGGTCAATAAACATAAAGAATTATCAATATTATAAACTCAAATAATTAATAAACTAAAGGGATTAATATTAGAAACCAAACAGATGAAAACAACCCAAGGGATATGTGGGATACATATTATAAATGCTTGAGATTAATATTATAAACTCAAAATATTAATAGACCCAAGAGTTTATTAAACCCTAACATTATAAACCCAATGGAATATTATTAACCCTCATATTAGTATTATAAATCAAATTACTAAAAACCCTAGGATTAATATTACAAACCCAAGAGATTTACATTATAAATCCTTTGGATTAATAGTATAAACCCAAAATATTAATAAACCGTAACATTACAAACCCAATGGAATAATATTAAACCTTACGGTTAGTATTATAAATAATAGCCATGATTAAATATGGTTAAGTATTGTTGTGTATTCCGACAATGAGTAACAATGATTAACTATGTTGGAAAGGTTTGACCATATATGACCATGGTTGAGTGTTTTTTACCATGTTTTATTAGAATGATTAGAATGGTTGACCAAGGATGACCATAGCTTACTATGGTTGACCAAGCTTAACAATAGACTACTATGGTTGACCACGTTTGACCATAGGCTACTATGGTTGAATACGGCGAACTATTGTTGTGTATTTTCGAGCATGAGTGACAATGATTAACTATGATGGCAATTTTTGACCATGTATGGACATGGTTGAGTTTGTTTTACCATGTTTGATTAGAATGATTATAATGCAAATCTTAATATTTTTATTTATCACTAATAATGTTAATATTATTTATATTAATAATGTAAATTTTAGTATCAATAAAGTTATTTATCACTAATAATCTTAATACTATTTATATTAATAGTGAAAATTTTGGTATCAATAGTAATATCATTCATAATATTAATCATCATATTTTTAGAGTGAATATAATTAAAAAAAGAATATTAATAAAAAACGTATTTATTATTATAAAGAAAACATTATTAATATTATTTATCAATATTAATGTTAATAGGATTTATATTAACAATATTAATGTAATTAATCATATTAATATTATTAATATTATTGTTATAATTTAAATGTTATTAATAATTTTAATAAACATTAATCATGTTTGAAACTTATTGTTATTAATACAATTATGAACATTAAATTTAAATAAACATCGTGAATATTGATGTTTTTAATAATATTATTATTATTAATGTTACTAATAATATTTTTTTTAATAGTAATTAAAATGTCATTTTCATTATTAATATAGTTTTTAGTATAAATCAAAATCATCATTATTTAAATACTAATTATTAATATTATTTTTAGTGTATATTGACGATGATGATGGTGGTGGTGGTTAACGTCCACTGAGAATCTTTGGTCTATCGAACCTAAAGAAAAGAGTTATTTAGTTTGATTTAAGATTTTATTCCTATGCTAAAAAAGCTTCAAGAGAAGCCCCTCGAGCTCACTATAATTTTGACATCTTAAAAGGCTAGGAAGGTCAGTATTGCAACAAAGATTATGAAATTGAGCTCTAATGTGGTTGTATGCGAGGTAGTCTAAGAGGAAGTGATTTTCATCCTCGATGTTCATATTGTCACAGAGATGGCAGATCCTTTCCATCCATGGTGTTTTAGGAACTGTCCAACCACTTGTTTCACCATGCAGCTCATGAGAGTTCGTTCTAATCTTGGCTATATTAAAATGTTAATGTTATTAATGTCATTTTTATTATTGTAGGTTTTTAATATTGAATTTAATATTGGTGTTCTAAATTAGAAAATATAATATTATAAAAATATGAAAATTTAAATTTAGAAAAACTTAATATTATAAAGTATAAATATATAAAATCATAAAATAATCTAAAATAAAAAAAATAAAAAAATAAAACATAGTTGGTCAATATATAATTATACCCTAATACACTAAGTATATTAATAATATTAATAAATAATTAATCAATATTAAAAAAATGATACTATTAATTAATATTATTAATATTAACATCAATATTAATTAATATTAATATTGATTAATTTTTATTAATATTAATCAATTAAAAATAATAATATTAATATTAAAATATTAATTATTAATGTTATTAATATTACTATTACTATTTCATTATAAAATTAAAGAAATTATAAAACTAATTTATGGTTAAAAAACTAGGAAAAATTAATGTTATTATAAATTTAATAAACTTATTATTAATATTATTAAATTCTTAATAAAACATTATATTATTATAAAGAAATGATTATTTTTACTACATTAATCAAAACTTAATTATAATAATAATAGAATAAATCTAATAAAAAAAGTAAATACCTAAATACAAATTTAATGATAAAATTTATCTTACTATATTAAAAATTTATAACGAAAAAAAACAAACTACATACCAAAATATTAAAAAAATACTGTTATAGTTATGTTAAAATGTAAATGGAGAGGGCTGCAATAATTCAAAGGTCAACTTCTAGACCATCTTTTACTCGACATGCCAATATTTAAATTTTCAATGTGTTTTTAATTTTACTCTCTAATATAAATAAAACCTCCCACAATTGTTTTAAATTGTAACACATACTTTGATTAAGAGGAACACAAGGAGGTTTCAATGGTTAATAGAAATAAAAGCTCCCTAAAAGTTAAAGTTAAATTATGGGACAAGTTTTAGTTAACAACAGCCAAATGTCAATGTATTTTTATTTTTAATTTGATATTTATCTTCATTTTTATTTAATCCTCATAAATGGCAATACATAAAAGGAGTAAAATTTTAATATGATTTTGTAAAAAATTATTTTAATGAAAGTTTAAACATATGATTTAGATTTCATTCATTGATATGGTAACATATAGTGACATCTTTCGATTTAGACTGTAAGATCAAAAAAAAATTAGCAAAATTATTAAAATGACAAATTCCAAGAAAGGAACGCCTATCGAGGTAAATATAACTTTTAATGTTTTAAAAAATTAACTATTTATCTATTACTATAAATTAGCTTAAACGAACTAGTTACCTGTAGTTGGTCACCGATGTGTATGATAAGCGTGTTGGGAACGTGCTTGGCAGTCACCCGCTCGTTGTTCCTCAATATCTGAAGCCCCGGAAGATCGTTGGGCTTCAGCACAGTTAAAGCAGACATGTTAGTATGAGGGAGCACTCCCAGGGCCATATCTGGTTGAGGGCACGGTGGGTAATAGTTTATCTTCAACTCCATTTCCAAATTGTCGCCTCCCACAGCATTTCTCGCTGTGGATTCTTCCAACCCAAGATTTATTGAAAACGCTGACAGCAACTTATCTACCACTCCTAACACTTGTCTTCCATATTCTTCAGTCACCTCTCTGTACTTCAACATGCAATATTTTATATATCTATAGAGAGATGATAAACAAATGGTACGTAGGGCGTCATACCTATAAAAGGGTGGGTGCTTGGGCCATTTATTAAAATCTACGAGAGAGGGAGGCCACACCATATGGAAATAGAAATCAGACCAACCCTGCCTCCCATCGCTCGTGCATTTCAACTTCGTGCCATACCCCTCAAAACGGTCATGCGTAACGCCGTCAAGATTGGAGTACGCCTCCTTTTCCTCCTGCAGGAGATCGAAGAATTTTCTGCCAGCAGCCTGCAAACGTTGGAGAAATTCGTAGGGTATTCCATGGTTTACCACCTGGAAAATCCCCCACTCCTGGCTCGCCCTTCCAATTTCTGCCACCATTTTCTCACGAAGTTCATCTACTTGTAGGGTAGACAAGTCTATGAGTGGTATCTCGAATTCGTTAAATCTCTCGAGAGCAGGTCTCTCGTAAATAGGTCGAATGAACTCGGAAGGAATCGATTGGAAGCCACTTAGGGAGACAGCCTGCACTCTGCCAGAAGCCATGATTTCACTCTCCAATAAACAATGAGGCAATCAGCACACTGCGCATGATAGTGGGCAAACCTCGAATAAATAGACTGATGATGTGAACTTCACCAGTCGGGTTGTGCGTTGAAATGATGAATCCGCGGAATCTTGAAATTAAAAAATATGTGTCGATTTAGATGAAGAAAATGTGACATGGACTGTCGCACAATGAATTATATTAGTAAAAAAAATTTAATCATAAATCTTCCAGGAAATCACATAAGGAATTTTTGGAATTTTTGGAATTTTTGGACCGACGCTTTTCGAACTACCAACTATAATTAATCAATTTAGATGAATTAAAGGTCACATAGACTTTCAGAAGATGAATTATATTATATGATGCACATATATAATAAAAAAATATTAACATTAAAATATATTTGTACAAAATGAAATTTTGAAGTATGAATTATATTTGGAGTTGTTTTTAGTCTAATTTTTAAGATTTTTGGTGTGACAATTATTTCAAATGAAATTTTGATTTTTTTTATTTAAATTGAATTCTTTATCATATATAAATTCAGCATCTTCAATAATCTTTAAACTATTTCTAAAAATTACCCACTAAACTTATAATTTCAATACATTTTTACCAAATTTTAAAAAAATTAAATAAAAAATTACTTTTAAAAAATGTCACTTAAAAACAAGTCAATATATATTTATATCTATACATGAACAACATATCAATGGAGCACGTTATTATGTATTCGTTGGAGAAAATCGTTATTATATGTTATTCGTTGGAGAATATCAAAACCTGATTCCGTCACGTGGATGGACTTGTGTACTTTTTAGTTGTTGTCACTCTGTCATCGTTCAAAGCGTCATAGTTACTTGTGACTCACCCTTCTAAGCCTTACGGTGACTCGGTCTTCAACGCCCCAGAGAGTCGCAACATAAATGAGATTGGCAACAAATAACCAGCCATGCTCATAACATACACCATGTCCATAGTCCATGTCCCGACTCCCGATTCCCAGCGACTTCATCTTTCGTATTTAGGCACACGGTTTTGAGAGTGATGTACTATCTCTCTTAGTTTCTGGAGTTTGAATCTGTTTTTTTTAATTCAGGATCTGATTTTTCAAAACAACCAATATTTAAATTATATATGGTTTTTTTAAGATTAGCAGTCAAATTTCTTGTCAAGAGATTTTATATACCAATTTAATGTATGATTTGCTCATGACTTTAAAATTAGATAATAATAATAATAATAACTATATATCTATTGGACAGTCTCATATAGGGTTTTTTTAAGATTAGCAGTCAAATTTCTTGTCAAGAGATTTTATATACCAATTTAATGTATGATTTGCTCATGACTTTAAAATTAGATAATAATAATAATAATAACTATATATCTATTGGACAGTCTGATATAGGGAGATAGGAGGTGAGCAGTGTAACATTGATTTAACTCAACAGACTAACCTAGAGAACAGTTTTTTTTGTTAGAATTGAGTAATATTTTTTCAAAAAATCAAAATAAAGTTTAACATTATATTTCAAATTTTCAAAAATCTTTACCAAAATTTTTCATAACCTTACCAGAATTTCTAAATTATTCTATATTCTATAGTTTTTTTTTTAAACTAAACGAAACGGTCTATCCGCATAAGTAATTTTCAGTCAAACACATTCTGGCTAATAGTTGTGGAGATGTGCATGATATGGTCGTCCATCTTGGTATTAGTATGGATGGTCGTTGAAACGCGGCGGCATGTGTATCATATGCCCCTCCAAACGGCGTCATCGTTTGCACCACCATCGCCTTGACGTTTGCATTGGCCACGTCCCCCATACCATCCATAGGTGCCTATACCATCCATACATCATTTGAATTTTGTAATTGCCCGGGCTTTAATTTTGAAATCAATGTCTTTTGTAATTGGGCGTGCTTGAATTTTGAAATCGAAGAAATTCTGGGACTTATATTTCTCAGTCCATCCTGTTCAGAGTCTCAGCAAAGAAAAATTGCAGCCTCTATCTTGAGTTCTTAGGATTTTGGTGCTCAATTTGAGCTTGGACAGTGGATTCTCCAGACCCAATTCTAATCCCTTGGCAGAGGATTAGAATTCTAATCCCTTTCGGACACAGCCCTTGGCACAGGAATCCTTAAGCTTAACACAATGTCTGTAGCTACTTCTTTATCTAAATGTTTCGATCCCAATTCATTGATAACCCTGGCAGCTTTAATGTGCGCTCTGATATTCGCACTATGTATAAATTCTATTGTTAAATTGGCACTTCGCCGCAGTCAGATGATTGCAGTAAGGTCTTGAGGGGGCGTTGCAGAGGAAGTGCCTCACTGTAATGCCTTAGATAAATTGATCCCATGATTATATCATTCAAGAGAAGAGTATCGACATAAATGGCAAGTGGAGCAGTGGCAGCAGGCGTGGTCAAATGGCACCACGAGCCTCCAAATCCAAAGAAAACGTCGTCTTCTTTGACTTAACGATAGGCACCATTCCAGCAGGATGAATTAAGATGGGGCTCTTCGACGATTTTGTTCCCAAAACAGCACAAAACTTTCGGCAGCTCTGCATAGGGGAATACAGGAACGAGGGCATTCCTATTGGCTATCGAGGCTGCCATTTTCACATGGTTATTAAGGACTTCATGATTCAAGCCGGTGATTTTGTGTAGGGAGATGGCAGCGGATACTAGCAAGTTTGAAGATGAGAACTTCATTCCGAAACATACAGGTCCTGGCCTCCTCTCTATGGAAAACAGTAGGCCTCATACTAATGGATGCCAGTTCTTTTTAACCTGTGCAAAGTGTGATTGGTTGGACAATAAGCATGTGTTTTTTGGGAGTGTACTAAGAGAAGTACTATTCGTTGTCAGGAAAAGTAAAAATTTCCAAACTGGGCCCAATAATCGACCCAAGCTACCTTGTATTGTTGTTGAGTGTGGTGAAATGTAAAAACCACCTGCCTGTCAATATTGTGTCAGGGGATTATTTATTTGCTCATGGATGTTAGTTCGACAACCCTAAGTTTTATCTTTTGTTTAGTTCCAAGAGGGAATTTTCAATCAAATGTGGAGACCATTGCTTACATATATGGGTCCATCATTAGCCGATAGAATTCTTTATGGTCATCAACAACAGTAATTCAAGAGCTTGAATGTATTCGAAGCTCTCTTCTTTGTAGCGATGACTCTGTTTTTTTCATAAAATTGTTGATGCATGGAAATCTAAACCCAATCTTGATGCTGGATCTCGGATCACTGTTGTGGAGGCACGTGCATTCATGCAGTTCTTGGTTTCTTACTGAATTTAATGATGATGACCTAAATGTGAGCTTTTCTTTTTCATTTCCCATCACCCAGAGGTTTTCGAGCTCTGTCACAAGATACCTGGTTAGTGGACTTCTTCATTTTAGGGTATCAGTAGGCCTCTACGTTCAGTTTAGCTTTTGTATTAGCCAATGTTTGCTTAAGGTTACATTGTCAGTTTAGATTGAATGCTTTGTATGCTTTATAGGCAGAATAAAATTTATGAAATTCTGTATTTTGTGCATTTTAATTTGTTTTTCCCCTTTTTCTGTAGTATTCTGTTACAGTCATTTTTTTTAATTAGTATTCTCTTCTGTTAGTCACAGATACTTCTCAGTTTGTAGCATATTTTATGCTCTTACACTAATAGCCATAACTCGGTTATTTGTGGTTGAATGGGAAGCCAGGATGGCATTCAAATTATTATAAGTAAAAGCTTATTCATGTATAATCCAAGTTGCATTGTAAATATGACTCCCTCTGTGCAAGCTACATGGGCCTCGAATTACGGCAATAGTTGGAAAACCCAAAATAGTTTTCCTTCATATATTTATAAAAGTAAGAGAAAATTATGGTTTAAGAAAATAATTCATTATAATATATAGTGTAATGGTCATATAATGGTTTTAAATTGGGATCAATATATTATATATTTTAACTTCATCATCCAGCAATTTTATAAAAATTATTTTGGTTTTTTTAATTTCCAAAAGTAATGATTTACATGAGAGTATAAAAAAATGATTTAAATAATTTTTCATCTTCTGAATTTAAGCATATATATAGTCAGACAAAGAAAGTAAGATTGTAATTTCTAATTCAAAATATTCTAATATTGTTTTTTATAAAAATTATTTAGACTTTTTTAATTTCCAAAAGTAATGATTTATATGAGAATATAAAAAAATCGTTTAAATAATTTTTTATTTTCTGAACTTAACCAAATAATTATATATATGGTCCAGACAAAGAAAGTAGGAATATAATCTCTAATTCAAAATGATTCTAAGATATTTTATTGTTTAATTTTTTATATATAATTTAACTTTTAAAATTAAATTTAAAAAATATTGAAATAATAATTTATATTTTTATATTTAAATATTTTAAATAAATTTATAATACAAATTTTGCATATTTTTTTATATATAATTTTATTATATTTTACTAAAATAAACAATCAAATTTACAATCATAATATCTAATTCAAAATGATTGTAATATTGATGATGATGATGGTG
The DNA here is from genome assembly GCA_034641835.2 of Pinus albicaulis. Lineage (NCBI taxonomy): Eukaryota > Viridiplantae > Streptophyta > Pinopsida > Pinales > Pinaceae > Pinus > Pinus albicaulis. The sequence goes on from CM076577.1 coordinate 384,535,827, forward strand.
GTGGTTAACGTCCACTGAGACCAATCTTTGGTCTATTGGACCTAAAGAAAAGAGTTATTTAGTTTGATTTAAGATTTTATTCCTATTCTCAAAAAGCTTGGAGAGAAGCCTCCCGAGCTCACTATAATTTTGACATTTTAAAAGGCTACGAAGGTCAGTATTGCAACAAAGATTATGAAATTGAGCTCTAACGTGGTTGTAGGCGGGGCACTCTAAGAGGAAGTGATTTTCATCATCGATGTCCATATTCTCACAGAGATGGCAGATCCTTTCCATCCATGGTGTTTTAGGAACTATCCAACCACCTGTTTCACTATGGAACTCATGAGAGTTCGTTCTAATCTTGGTTATATTAATTTTCTTCTTTGAGCTAGTTAAAACAGATACATACTTTTGATCTTCTACTAATATATTATATGTCAATGGTTTTTTGAGATATTTTGTTGGTTTTTTTTTTTTTTTTGGAAATGGTTGTTCTAAGATATTTTATTGTTTTATTTATTTTTAATTCTAAGATAATTTTATTTTATTTTTTAAAATATAATTTTATTTTTAATATAATTTGAATATTTTTTTCAAATATAATTTTTTCTCAATATAATTTGATTTTAATTTTTTTAAAATATAATTTTATTTAATTTTTTTTAAATATAATTTGATGTATTTTAAAATTAAATTTAAAAAAATATTAAAATAATAATTTATATTTTTATATTTCAATGTTTTAAATTAATTTATAATACAAAATTCGTATTTAATTTATATAATTTTATTTTTTTTATTAAAATAAACAATTAAATTTACAAATTACATTTTGATTATTATAACTAAATAATTATAATATAAACTTTCTCTTTTTTTTACTCTTAATATTATGGATTTTCTAAATAACAAGTTATATTTGAAATCAAGATACATTATATTATTGATGATGATGATGATGGTGGTGGTGGTGGTTAACGTCGGACCTAAAGAAAATATTTATTTAGTTTGATTTAAGATTTTATTCCTATGCTCAAAAAACTTGGAGAGAAGCCTCCCGAGCTCACTATTATTGTTATATTGGAAGTCAAGATACATTATATTATTATTGTTATAATATAATTAACCATTGTAGTTTGTTTCACCTTTGAATCATTATTGCATCATTTGTGATGTAGGATACCAAGAACTATTATGAGAATGAGAGATAATTTCAAAATTAAAATTATTTGTTGCAAAATACAAGAATATTTCTAAGAAATGTATAAAATTAACAAGAGGTTTAAGAAAAAAAATTGTCATGTTTAAAAGAAAGTTCAAAGGATATGTTGAAGAAGCAGAGCAATATTAAGTAAAAGTTGAAGGTCACCTATAGAAAAAGAAGACTATTCTAAAGCTAATAGTTAAAAGGATAAAGATGAAAATGAAAGGTTTAGAGAGAAAAATACCTTGTGGCTAGAAGAAGAGAAGAGAAATGCAAAATCATATTTGAAATTTACTTGCCCCTTCAAATCAATATACTTAGTTCATGTGAAACCACCAATTTATCAATTTATTGCATTATTTTCTAAAAAATATAGAGAAATGGGTTTGGGAACACTTGTGTTAAATAAATAGTTGTGAATTTATGTGGATGAATCTATGTATGCTCTGTATTTATGTATTTACTATCCATCATAGATGAAAATATAAAAATGAATTTGGAAACTCTTAATAATGTGTAGTTATATATTTACTTTTTAATATAGATAATAGTTGAGTTTGAAAATTGTAATATGTTGATGCATTAAATCATAATAAGTAGAAATTTGAGGAACAAATATAGTGCAGAAATTATACACAAAGAAATTTGTATATATCAATTCAAAACCAAGATACATCCCACATATATAGTGCTTATCCGATTCAACACATTCCAAACTATGAGATTATTGTTGAGAAAATCTCTCAACAAATTCTAACAACCAACAAACCTAATCTACCAATATAATATTGTAAGTACTTACTAAAGCCTATGTGATACCTATATCTAATTGATAAGACATCCTATTTGACATTGAGAACTGGATTACACATATATTATACCTTTCACATTTACACCAGCATGTGAATAAAGAATTATACAATTAGGGGTAATGACTAATGAACATTTTCCTAGGTGCTTAAAATGGGTTAAAAATTAATTGTTTGGTGCATTTTTTGCTCATGTGGGAATTTATTTTCATTTATTTAGGTAATTTTGAGACATGGGAGATGTTATAGGAGATGGTTTTTTCGCTATTCGAAGAGCCCTAATTTTGTTTGAAATATATGTTGGAGTCTAAATAGATTTAAAGGAAAATTGTAAGCATTACTTCAAAACGAAGGAAACCTTATCGAACATGGCCCACATAACACTATAATTTTACATTATTCAAGCAGATACAATTCAGTTAAAACCCTACAATTCCATATATGGAAGATGACTTCCATATATATGTGTGTGTGTGTGCGCATATACTAGAGCTTCACACAATGGAACATGACTTCCATTGGTAGTGAATTATTTTTCTATATTGAACTATATTGATTTAATTTAATCAATTTTGAGAAAAAATTGACATTAAATGTTTTATTATTAATAATATATTAATTTAATGTTTTTATAGTATGTTATTTTATTTTATTTTATATTAATAATTATATTTTATATATTTTAAAGTTTATTTATTTATTTTAGGGTTATTATTTAAATATAAAATATTTTTATTTTTCCCTTTTTCACAATTTAATATGTCATATAAATAAATAAATAAAGTTTCTTATTTAATATTAATATTTAAAAAAAAAAATCAAAATTTCAATCGAAATTGTATCACCCTTTTTGGGTGAGCTTTGGAGTGAACACATGAATTATTACTCTAAATCTATAAAAGTAAAATTGAATCCTTAATAATTGATATTAATAATAGTAATGTAGCGTAAATAGTATTGTTGCTTAGTAATTAATATTAATTATTAATATATATTATTAATATTCATTCTTAATAATTACTATTAATATTAATAATGATACTAATATTTATTATTGTTAATAATAATATTGTGATATTTATTATTAGGATTAATGTTGCTGACTAGTTAATTGAGGCTCGATGTGCATGCACATGTTTTTTACTTGTGCATTACCAGTTAATTGAGGAATAACTCCATTTCATTACCTATGTGCATGTATTAGAAGGCCAAATTAGTGTGCATTATCTCTTTCATGAAGAATAATATTTATATGTATTTCATTCATTCTTTCAAAAAAACCAAATTCAGTCATTTTCTTTAGTCTCAAGCTTGCAATTATTGTTTCTTCTTTGCAACTAGGTTTTTTTTGTGCACATTAACTAATAATTTTATTTGGTATTAGAGCACAAGAGAAACTTGTAAGAAGCACATATTTTTCTTTGCATGAGACAAAGGATTATAGAACTCGTAGAGAACGGATAAGCCCCCACCAATGATCCTCACACCATTCAATTATTTCGAATGGAAACAAAAAATTATCTTTTTACTTGTCATTGTGAAAAGCACACTCCAAAATTTTACGTACATCCATATTTTCCAACCTCTATAGGATCTTGCGATATCTCATTTTCAGTTGTTCATAGTCACTTTATCATTGGTCATGTTTTCTAAGTGCCTAAGTCTTCCTCTAATATTCTGTGTCGAAGCCACTTGCTTTCACATGCCTAGCTGACAACATAACATATTGCTTCCTGGCAAACCTAACAATTAATTTCTACCACATCTATGAGATCTCTGAATGTGTGCAACTTCTGTATATGTGCTTATACGCAAGTTGTGCATACACGAAAGATATGCACATATACGGAATCTAAACATATATAAAGTATGCACAAATTCTGTATATGCACATATATGGAAGTTTTGCATATATGATAGATGTGCATACATAAAAGATGCACATATATGGAAAATATGTGAATATATGAAAACTACGCTTATATGGAAGTTGCACATATAAAAAATCCGCATATCTTCTATATATGCACGTCTTTTATATCACATATATTTTGTATATGTAAAACTTTCGTATATACGCAATTTCGAATATACGAAATTTGTGCATATATAAAATATATGCGCATATACGAAAGTTGCACATATGTGGTAGATTCACATATATAGAAGTTTCATGTATACATAAGTTGCGCATATACGGAAGATGCACATATCTTCCATATACACACATATTTTTTATATGCGCAAGTCCCGTATATTCACATATCTACTATATATGTGCAACTTCCGTATATATACAAATTTTCTATATGTGAAAATTATATATATGCACATATATACTATATATGTGGAACTTTTGTATAGTCACATATCTTTAGTATATGTGTAGCTTTTGTATATGCACATATACAGAAGCTTTGCGCAACTTCCATAATATGCATATAAAACAGTCTCCGGATATGCACAACTTTTGTAAATGCACATAACTTCTATATATATAATTTTCGTATATGCACTTCTTCCATATGTAGGCATATCTTCTATGTATGTGGATATTTGGAAGTTGTGCATATACAATAGATGTGCATATATGGAAGCTATGAATATACTGAAAATATGCACATATACAGAAAATATGTGCATATATGGAAGTCGCACAACTTTTATATATGGAATATACAATATTCTTCAGATATGCATAGTTTCCATATATGTGCATATATTTTGTATATTAATAGCTTTTATATATATGCATATATTTTTTATATGGACAACTTCATTCATTCTCTTTAGTCTGAAGCTTGCAATTATTATTTCTTCTTTGCAACTAGGTTTCTGTGTGCAGGTTATTCAATAATTTTATCTGGTATTAGATCACAAGAGAAAATTGTAAGAAGCACATTTTTTTATTTGCATGAGACAAAGGATTGTAACAGTCAAAAATAATGGATAAGCTCCCATCAATGATCCTCAAATCATTGAATTACTTTTAATGGAAACAAAAAATTCTCTTTTCACTTGTTGTCACTACGACAAACTCACTCCAAAATTTTACCTACATCCAAATTTTGCAACCTCTATAAGATCTTGTGAAATTTCATTTTCATTTTTTCATAGTCACTTCATGATTCTTCAGGTTTTATTAGTGCTTAAGTCTTCCTCTAATATTCTAAGTGTCGAAGCCACTTGCTTTCACATGCCTAGCTAACAGCATAACAAACTCCTTCCTAGCAAACCGAATAGTTGATATCTACCACATATATGAGATATTATGAATGTGTGCAACTTCTGTATATGTGCTTATATGAAAGTTGTGCATACACGAAATATATGCACATGTACGGAAGCTACGCATATAAAAAGTATGCACAACTTCCGTATATGAACATATATGGAAGTTTGCATATATGATAGATGTGCATACATGAAAGATGCACATATATGGAAAATATGTGAATATACGGAAGCCACACTTATATGGAAGCTAGACATATAAAAAATTCACATGGCTTCTATATATGCATGTCTTCTATATCACATATATTTCGAATATGTGCAACTTTCATATATGCGCAATTGTGCATATACCAAAGTTGTGCATATATAAAATATATGCACATATACGAAAGATATGTGGATATATGGATTTTTCATATATACAGATATGGTGTATATATGGAGGTTGAAGTTGTGCACAATTTTTTTATATGTGCATATACAGAAGTTTCAAATATACGGTAGATGCACAGATATAGAAGTTTCACATGTACATAAGTTCTGCATATACAGAAGATTGCACATATCTTCCCTATATACAATTTTTTTTTATATGTGCAACTTCTGTATATGCACATATCTATTATATATGTGCAACTTCCGTATATGCATATCTTCTATATATGGAGATATACATAAGTTGTGTGCAATTTTTGTAATATTCATATATGAAAATCTCCAGATATGTACAAATTTTGTATATGCACATATTTTATGTATATATAAAACTTCTATATATGAGATTCTTCCGTATATGTGCATATCTTCTGTGTATGTGCATATTTTGAAGTTGCACATATACGGTAGACGCACATATATGGAAGTTACACATATACATAAAATATGCGCATATACAGAAGATATGTGCATATATGAAAGATGTACGTATATGGAAGTTGCAGAAGTTCCATATATGGAATATACAACAATCTCCAGATATGCATAATTTCCATATATGCAGATATATTTTGTAAATGAATAGCTTCTATATATGTGCATATATTTTTTATATGCACAACTTCATTCATTCTCTTTCGTATCAAGCTTGCAATTATTGTTTCTTCTTTGCAACTAGGTTTTTGGGTGCAAGTTATCTAATAATTTTATTTGTTATTAGAGGAAAAGAGAAACTTATAAGAAGCACATATTTTTCTTTGCATGAGAAAAAGGATTGTATCACTCATAGACAATGGAGAAGCCCCCATCAATGATCCTCACATCATTAAAATATTTTGAATGGAAACAAAAAAATCTCTTTTTTCTTATTGTCACTGTGACAAACACACTCCAAAATTTTACCTACATCCAAATTTTTCAACCTCTATAGGATCTTGAGATATTTCATTTTCAGTTGTTCATATTCACTTCATGATTTTTCATGTTTTCTAAGTGCTCAAGTCTTCCTTTAAGATTCTAAGTGTCGAAGCCACTTTCTTTCACATTCCCAGCTGACAACATAGCACACTCCTTCCTAGAAAATATAATAGTTAATGTCTACAATATATATGAAATATTCCAAACGTGTGCAACTTTCATATATCTGCTTATAATAAAGTTGTGCATATCTGAAATATATTCACATAGACAAAAGTTGCACATAAACAAAGTATGCACATCTTCTGTATATGCACATATATGGAAGTTGTGCATATATGATAGATGTGCGTATATAAAAGATGCACATGTATGGAAAATATGTGAATATATAGATGCTACGCTTATATGTAAGGTGCACGTATAAAAAATTCACATAGCTTCTATATATGCATGTCTTATATATCACATATATTTCATATATGTGAAAATTTTGTATATGCGAAATTAGGCATATACGGAAGTTGTGCATATGTAAAATATATGCGCATATATAGAAGTTGTGGATATATAAAATATATGCACATATACGGAAGATATGTGCATATATGGAAGTTGCACATATACAGAGGCTACGTATATATGGAGGTTGAATTTGTGCACAACTTTTGTCCATGCAAATATAGGGAAGTTTCACATATACGTTTGCTGCACATATACATAAGTTGCGAATATATGGAGGATGCACATTTATTTCGTATATAAAAAGCTTGTTTATATGTGCAAATTTCGTATATGCACATATCTACTATATATGTGCAACTTTCGCATATGCACATATCTTCCGTATATACACAACCTTTTTATATGTGCAAATTCTGTATATGCACATATCTTTCGTATATGCATATATTTTGTATATGCACATATACAAAATTTGTACACAACTTCCGTAATATTCATATACGACAGTCTCCAGATATGCACAACTTTTGTATATGCACATATCTTCTGTATATATACAAATTTCATATATGCACTTCTTCCGTATATGTACAATCTTCTATGTATGTGCATATTTGAAAGTTGCGCATATACGGTAGACACATATATATGGAATTTATTCATATACGGAAAATATGTGCATTATACAAAAGATTTGTGCATATATGGAAGTATCACAACTTCTATATATGGCATATAAAATAGTCTCCAGATATGCACAATTTCCACACACGCACATATATTTTTTATATTAATAGCTTCTATATATGGGCATATCCTTTTTATATGCACAAATTCTGTATATATGCAACTTCCATATATGCTCTTCCTCTTTATATGTGCATATTTGGAATTTTCCTATATACTGAAATAGCATATATACGAAAGATATGTTCATATATGAAAGACGTGCATTTATGGAAGTCACACAACTTCTATATATATATCCTCTTTATCATATATATTTTGTATATGTGAAACTTTCATATATGTGAATATATTTCATATATGCACAATTATCATATATGTGCATATAGAGAAGTTGCACATATATATAAATTGTGCATATATGGAGGCTACATATATGCAAAAATTTGCATAGCTTACGTATATGCACATATAAGGAAATTTGTACATATACGGTAGATGCACATATATAGAAGCTACACATATATAGAAGATGTGCATATACATAATTTACGTGACACTTCAACAACTATATATGTGCAGTCTCCGTATATGCCTAACTTCTATATATGTGCATATATGTTTGTGCATATATGGAAGATATTCACATATACAAAAGATGCACATATACGAAAATTATGCCTATATAAAGACTGAATTTATCCAGAACTTCTGTATACGCATATATCTTCTGTATATGAATAACTATGTATATGCACATATCTTCCATATATGTACAAATTCTATATATGCACATATTTTTTTGTATATGTGCAAGTTCTATATATGCGCTTAGCTTACATATATGCGCACCTTCCGTATATGCATATATATGAAAGTTGTGCATATATAGAAGCAGTATACGACTTATGTAATATGCATATGTGACAACCTTCACATATGCACAACTTCCATATATTCACACATATTTTGTATATGCAAAATTTTTATATATGCACATATCTTCTGTGTATGTGTAACTTATGTATCTGCGCATATCTACCTTATATATGCATCTATCATATACGTGCAACTTCCACACACACACACACATATGGAAGATATGTGCATATCCAAATGATAAGCACAATACGAAAGCTGAATATATATGGAAGATATGCACATATACAAAATATTTGCATATATGTAAGTCACACAACTTCTATATATGTGCATATCCTATCGAATCCAATCCTTGTTTAAGGTAATGCAATAATTTTGTTTATTTTTCATAGCTATTTCTATTGCATATGAAGGACTATGCAAACTTTGCTATGTTCTACTTCAAAAATTTTGGTGATAGGGTGAAATATCATTTAAAATTGATTTCTTACATCCTTGAACTTTTCCATCAGCGGAATAAGTATCAAACTTTCCAAACTACTTTAAGGGTTTGTGATAGCAAGTTTTTGGTTGAGCGAATTAGAACACTATTATGAGGATAAATTTCCTCCCAAGCCATTTAGTCAAATTTTGTGGAATGGTGGATGGAAATATGTGATATGAGCACAATTTTCCTTTAGGAAAAGAAGCAAAAAACAATGTGAATTAAAAAAAGGAGTGTGAAGTAAAGGAGAATAAACTTCCTTATATTTTTTTATCATTACTATGAAATTTATTTTGGCTAAACAAGTCATTATCAAGTCTTTGCAGGAAATAAAGAATACAACCAATTCTATAAGGGATCACTTTAATGTGATGTGGTCAAGAAGGTCAAGTGCAAGTGAAATCCATCTTGAAGGAGAACATGTATATGTGCAACTCAAACTGATGATCCATATCATGGAGCATGGGCCTACGCGAAAAATTTTGGTGGCTTTCTTTCTGATTTAGAAATAAATTTTTTTTGGAGCCATGATCATTAGAAAGGCCCACTTTGTAATACTCAATTTCACCATTCAATATTTTATTGCACAAACATTACTGAATATGCAATCACAACTAAAGGTGAAGAGAACTAACCCAAGTCAAGCTGGCAGGTCATCCTCTGATGCCATTGATAACAAAGAAGATAAATAATAATGAATTCGCTAGATTAACCTCACTGAATTAATAAATTCATAAATTCATTCAAAGATGAAAATTCAATATAAATTAACTATTTCATGTGTGTTTAATTGAAATGAGGCCCATTTTACTAAAATACAACACATATGAGTTCCAAAATAAGAATTTTCACAACCATCCAATAAAAACTGAAAGATGTGTACCTCCCCATCTTCAATTGTGGTAATGTGTAGAGAAAATCCATGACCGAAATACCTCTGAGAGACAGAGTTATAAGTAACCGAGTAAAATAAATTCATTTTTAAGGAATGGCCTTAAGAATAATTAATAGACTAATCCCCTTTTTAAAAATCATCCACCATCTAAGACACATTTGTATAATTTGACATCTCATTTGAAAATCACAATAAATAAAATTAGAAGTTTGGAAGAATGAATATCAAATTCACTGTAAGAATAAGTTTTTAATAGGCCATTCGTACATAACCTACTTAGCAGAAACTGCCATTGTTAGCAGAGGGGAAAAAAGTACAAGGTTGTTGGAAAAAAAGGATTTTTTTTAATGTATTTGTGATCATGGGTAATGGGAAAAGGGGAATGAGATATATGTGGGGTTTTTTTTGTTTTTTTTTGTTATAGGTCACTGGTTTAGGATCTCATTGTTTTTCTTCATCTAGGTTTCTAATGGAAAAAATAGAAAAATTAGCAGAGAAAATGAAATGGGTGTTTTATATAGTTTGGTACAAATGAATTAAGGTTAAGGAATCAATGGGATTGAATTAAATCTTATTATTTAATTTTCACCGACTGGTATGACAATGAGTGTGAAGAGATGTCAAGAGGAAGATCAATGGAAACTTGGAACTAGTTTTTCAATGGCATTAAAGAAAAATTAGATACTATATTTTCGTAAAATACTAGCAACTGCCCTAGATGTTTCAAAAGAAAAATCGGTAAGTCGGAAGCATATGGAAGAAGAGCATAGATGAAGAAAGATGTGAGATATGTTATGTGATCTAAATGTTTCCTATCTTGGAATTGTTTCCTTTGCAACATAAATTATTGCCTCTAACAACAGGTAATAAATTACTGCCTTTAAATTGATAAAGGACACGCTCCTTTGTCGTTGCTCATGGACTTGTGCAAATATTAGACTTGATATTTTTGACCTAGTTAGGGCACCAAACCATCTCTCAAACTACCTCATAATTCTATTTGTCCCTTGCTAACCTACTAACCCTTATGTTCTACTACTTAGTCCACCTTAGTACATTCTTGTTCAGATCCTCTTCGACTATAAACCAACCTTGATCTAGGACTCGGTCCCTCCTGTAATAGACCAATAGACTTTGACCTTGTTTTCTTAATAATATCAACCCCAAACCATGTAATTTTAAGTCCCTCAACCCTGAATTTATCCTCATACTCCTAGTCAGACTTGTGCCAAACAAAAACAGACCCAAAATCAATCCCTTTTCACCCTCGACCTTTTCCTCTTAAATTGTGGCTAATTTAGATGCTCTTCACAATTATGATTTGCATTTCGGTTGGTGATAATGACCCTCCTTCTCACTCTTATTTATACCTTCCTTTAGGGTGATGTAAAGCCCTTCAATAATACCATTCTCATGCAAACAAAAAAAATAATGCATTCATATTAAAAAGGACAAAAACTTGGATGTAAAAAGGAGGTAAAATTGGATGCAAAATAAGATGCAAAAACGGATGTAAACATGGAAACAAACATGGGTGTAACTGTGGACATAAAATTAGATGAAAAAGTGGATGAAACAATAGACATAAAAAAATATGCAAACTTGGATTCAAAACAAGATGTAAAAAGGGATGTAGAAGTAGATGCAAACATGGGTGCAACATGAGAAACAAAGTTGGATGAAAAAATAGATGAAATGGAAGCAGATGCAAAAGCAGATACAAAACGAGATGCAAAACCCAATGCATAAGACTGAAACAAAATTGGATACAAAAAGAGATGCAATATTTCATGCAAAAGAGGATGCGAACATGGATGAAAAATTGGAAGAAAATGTCAGTGCAACAAGAAGGGGAAAACATGGCACAAATTGCAACACAAAAAAAGTGGATGTAAACGTGGATATAATGATAGATGCAAAAAAAGAATGAAACCAAGATACAAACCAAGATGCAGAAAGGGATCCAAAGATGGACGTAAAATGGGTGCAATAGTGGATGAAAAATTGGATGCAAAAGTTGATGGAACAAAATTCGATGCAAAAGTAGATGAAAAATGATACACAAAACCCGATGCAAATTGTGATGAAAAAGTGGATACCAAAAGGGATGCAAAAATAGATGTAAAGTATGATTAAATTAGATGCAAATGAGGATGAAAACATGGATGCAAATTTAGAAGAAAAAATGGGTGCAAAGGGAGTTGCCAAACTAGGCGCAAATTGTGGCACAACAAAATTGGATGTAATAGTGGACACAATAATAGATGCAAAAGAGGATGTAAATATGGATGAAAAACAAGATGCATAAGTAGAACAAAATTAGGTGCCAAACTTGATGCAAAACCTAGAAAAAAACCTAGTGCAACGGATGGCAGAAAACTTGGCATAAAACCTCATGAAAAACCTATTGCAATACCTGGTTGTAAACTCGGTGTAAGACTTGGCGTAAAAATCGATGCAAATTTTGCATCAATTTTTGCACCATAGTTGATAAATGGACGCAAATAACACCAAAAATGGGCTCTAGACACAAAAAAGGAAGAAAAAAGGGATGTTAATCATAGGGTTTTGTTATAGTGTGATCATCAAAAGCCTTTTTATTAATGAGGCCACTAATTTATTCAATATTCCATTATTTTCCTTCATTTTCCTCCTCACATGAAACCTATGACTTTTCATCTTCCTTTTATCCTATTTTCCATCCTTTAAAGAATCTTGAAAGGTCAAAAAAATAGATGTAACATCATGTCACATGATCCAATCCTCAAGGAGCTCTTCCTGGGCTTGACACACAAGTACAAATATTCCCAAACCTGAAACTCTTTAAACAACCTATCTTGATCTACATAACTTTACTCTCTATCATGTGTTGCCTTCAGATTATTTTTTATCACCCACATTTCCTATTCCATATTTTCCAATATATATGGTCCTATCAATACCATGTTAAATTATTTGTCACCTTGGTGTTGTGGATAATCTCTCCTGCGATGATCTTTTTCACAAGTCCAACGTTGTAAAGGATTCCATAATGCACGCTTATTCTTCTCCTAAAACTAAAATCCATGCCCTTTGTCAGAAATTCTTATGTGGTGTTGCATTGTCTTTGTCACCCATGTCTAGAGGCCTTGTTTGCTTCTTATCCCATTTACCTTTATTCTTATCGTTACCTTTCTAGTCCTGCTTAGTTTTAGACATGTGCTTTGATTTCTCATAACAATGCTATAGCTTCTGGATGGCCTCCTCCAATGATATAGGCTCATCAAAATAAATCCTATCTTTGAATGTTATCAGCAAGCCGATGATGAACCTTTGAATCATGGCCTTCTCCTCCTTAAGGTAAGGAAAATATCTCAACAAGTCTAGAAATTTTCTAGTGTACTCTTCATCAGTCATGGATCCCATCTTTAGCTCATAAAAATATTTTTCTTTGTTGTCATAATCTCTCCGAAAACAAAAGTAAAATCCACAACACCATGGCTATGAAGGAAATGGAAAGGCTATGAAAAACCACTGTCAATCCAGGAAATTCCTCCATGTCAATGACAAATTATAACCAAATAACCACATGCATATGCCATGCATTCCAAAACTAGTAATAGAATCGTACATGCAACTTGGTACCTACAAGAAAAATCCAATGTAGTTTTTGATCCCGATGTCCTCTTGCACTTTCCTTATTTTCCTTTGCCTTATTTCTCCAAATTCCAAGTATGACACACTCCTCCAAGAGTGCTATAAGAAAAACTCCAAGTGTCTAAGAGTATGAGAGAGATAATAGAATGAGAGATCCAAAACTGAACTGACAAAAGTGTGTGAACTGGCCCTCATAATCATTTTTATTAATGAGGCCTCTAATTTCTTCAATTTTCCATTATTTTCCTTTATTTTCCTCTTCACATGGAAATTGTGACCTTTCACCTTCATTTTCCCCTACTTTATATTATTTTTATAAATAAATTCTAATAAATGCCTCATTGTCATTCTGTGGTCTTTCCAAATCCTTTTGCATTACCTTTTTCAATTTCCATAGTCATTAATAAACCATATGAACACCCACTAGGATTTATTTCCCAACATTCAACTTGGAATATGTGTTCCATGACTAAGGTCTTATTATTTTTTGTTTATTAAATTTTACATGGATTTTTTACTAGGGTTGTTACAAGGATCCTCTCCACCTAGGTTCAATTCCACCAAGTCACATGATGAAATTTATACATGAAATTCTCTCTTTATATATAAAATTCACACTTCATTCTTATATGTAGAGTGCGAGAATTACTCCAATTTGGAATTCGATTACAACTTGATGACCATGACCTGGGACCAAGTAATTTTGTTTTGTTCCCTAAACAAAAATGTATAAAATAAGACTCTTAATTAATGCCATAATGTCAGCTCTAGTTCCACATGCTTAATATGTAGGATGTTTGATCTACATGTATCACATGGAAGACATTCCTTCTATGTTAAAAGCCACAAAGGCAAGTTTTGGATGGACCTTTCTTACCATAAGCTCCTAGTAATGCCCCTAACATTAAAAGTGACTTACTGCTCAAAGAGTAGATAAGGATATGTGATTCAACAAATTGCATACACGATGTGCAAGTAAATTTTGTATATGTGCACAAATTTTTCATATGCACATATATTTTATATATGTGCACAAATTTTTTATATTTGAAACTTTTGTATATATGCACAACTTCTATATACACACATATTTTATATATATGTTTAAATTTAGTACATATGCAACTTCCATATATTCACATATTTTCCGTATATGCACATATCTTCTGTATATGCACATATCGATGCATAACTTTAAACTCCATATATACACAACTTCCATATATGCGCATATCTATTGTATGTGCACAACTTTTCTATATATAATACAAATTATATGCACATATATGGAAGATATGTAATACAAAATATGCACATATGTAGAAGCCATGCAACTTCCATATATGCACATCTTTCGTATAATGTGCATATCTTTCGTATATACGTAAATTTCGTATATGCACATATTATTCATAAATGTGTAGCAGATATGACCTGCAAATATAAGATAATGGAAAATATGCCCATGAAATATAAATATTGATCTAAGAATATAAAAAATAGAAATGCTTCTTTATTGATATCAAACCCTTGAGGTAGTGTAACACCATACAACTACTCCTTAAGAAAGGAGATCACTCCACAAGCCGTATGCTTGTCAATACAATAATCCTTGACATCCTGAATGGAGAGTCTCTAGCCTTTATATAGGCTTCATACATACAATACCATGCGTAATTACCATGAGTCGTACATCTAATACCATGGGCTTATCAAATTATTTCTTAACTACTTGTGGTCCCTTGCATAATGTGGGTTAGCCACTTTATTTATTAATTATGGCCCATGTACTTATTATCTTTATATTCAATTATTTCCTTAGGTACCTTCCTCTATACACCATATGATCCCCCCTAGGAATACCCCATATTATTCCCCCTCTAGGTATACTACAATATGCACATATCTTCCATATATGCACGTATATGGAAGTTTCATATATATGATAGATGCATATATAAGTTATATATGTGCAGATACATAAGTTACACATATAAGGAAGATACATGCATATAAGAAATTTGCGCATAAGCAAAAGTTCTGCATATAAAAAACATGTGCGCATATATGGAAGTTGTGCATATATGATGGTTTTCGCATATGCATATTACATAAGTTTCATACTACTTCTATATAGCACAACTTTCATATATGTGCATATACAAAATTTAGGCATATATGGAAGATATGCATGTATATAGAAGTAATACAAAAATTCATTTTTTTATAGGCGTAGTTTTTTTATATGTGCATATATTCCATATATGCACAAACTGATATGTGCATATATAGAAGTTGCACACGTATGGAGGCTTCACATATATAATGGATAAAGTGTCACATAAATTATATATATGCACATCTTCCATATATGTTCAAATTCTTTATATGCGGACCTACCATATATGTGCAACTTCCATATATGTGCATATGCGTAAACTATGCAACTTCTTTCCTATACATAGCCTTTGTATATGTGAAAATTCTATATATGTGAAACTTCTATATATTCACACATACGATAGTTGTTCATATATGAAAGATATGCACATATATGGAAGTTTTACATATACGAAAGATATATATATATATATATATATATATATATATATATATATATATATATAAGTTGTGTGACTTCCATATATGCACATATCTTTCGTATATGCACAACCTCTGTATATGTGCATATCCTTTGTATATGTGTAACTTCCAAATATGTGTATATAAGGAAGATATGCACATATACAGAAGAAGCGCATATATGGAAATTGCACATATACAGAATTTTTGCATATAAAAAATATATGTGCATATATAGAAGCTACACATATACATAATATATGTACATATATGGGGACTATTGTATATGCCACATATTTAAGTTGTGAAACTTCTATATATGCACATCTTTTGTATATGAAGATATCTTTTGTATATGTGCATATTTTCTGTATATGCGCATATCTTATGTATATGTATAACTTTGATATATTTGCATCCACCGTATATGTTCAACTTCCACATATGCACATATATGAAAGAAGCACATATACGAAAGTTGTATATATACATAATATATGTGCATATATAGAAATTGCATATATACGAAAGTTGTGCATATATAAAGATTGTCGTATATGCATATTACAGAAGTTGCACACAACTTTTTTATATGTGCATATACATAATCTATGCATATATGGAATATATGTGCATATACAGAAGTTGCACATATATAGTAGATATGTGCATATACAAAATTTGCACATATAAAAAAACTGTGTATATACAGAAGATATGTGCATATACAAAAGTTGCACATATAAAGTAGATATTTGCATATACATAA
Source organism: Pinus albicaulis (assembly GCA_034641835.2). Taxonomy (NCBI): domain Eukaryota; kingdom Viridiplantae; phylum Streptophyta; class Pinopsida; order Pinales; family Pinaceae; genus Pinus; species Pinus albicaulis. The sequence continues at coordinate 384,552,813 of CM076577.1, forward strand.
GTTGCACATATAACAAAGTTTTGTATATATAGAAGATATGTGCATCTTCCGTATATGCACAAATTATGTATATGTGAAACTTCTATATATGTTCATCTATCGTCTATGTGCAACTTCTATATATGTATAAATACAAAAGTTGTGCACAACTTCAACCTCCATATATATGCAACCTCTGTATATGTGCAGCTTTCGTATATGCACATATCTTCCATATATGCGCATATATTTTATATATTCACAACTTCTGTATATAAGTATATTTTATATTTTCACAACTTCCATATATGTGAAATTGCGCATATACGAAAGTTGCACATATAAAAAATATATGTGATATAGAATACATGCATATATAGGAACTATGTGAATTTTTTATATATGCAGCTTCCATATATTGATATATTTTCCATATGTGTTCATATTTTATGTATGCACATCTATCGTATATGCACAACTTCCATACATGTGCATATACGGAAGTTGTGAATACTTTGTATATGTGAAAAATTTGTATATGTGAATATTTTTCATGTATGCACAACTTGCGTATAAGAACATATACAGAAATTTCACACATTCGGAACATCTCATATATGTGGTAGACATTAGTTGTTAGTTTTTCTAGGAAGGATTCTGTTATGTTATCAGCTAGGCATGTGAAAGCAAGCGGCTTTGATACTTAGAATCTTAGAGGAAGACTTAAGGACTTAGAAAACATGACCAATAATGAAGTGACTATCAACAACTGAAAATGACATATCGCAATATCCTATAGAGATTGAAAAATTTGGATGTAGGTAAAATTTTTGAGTGTTTTTGTCGCAGAGACAACAAGTAAAAATAGATTTTTTTGTTTCCATTCAAAATCATTGAATGCTATGAGGGTTATTGATGGGGGCTTATCCATTCTCTACGAGTGCTACAATCATTTGTCTCATGCAAATACAAATATGTGCCTCTTACAAGTTTCTCTTGTGCTCTAATAAAAAATAAAATTATTGGATAACCTGCACACAAAAACCTAGTTGCAAACCCGATAATTCCATATATATCTGCATATACTAAAGCTTCTCATAGATATGTTTCTCACATTTATATTACATGGAAATTTCTCCATGTTTTCACAAATTTTTAAACTCGTATTTTTACTTAATAAGATGGACATCATAAACAATAGAACTCAATTATACCTAGAAATAATTCTTACAATATTATATTGGTAGATTAGGTTTGTTGATTGTTGGAATTTTTTGAGATATTTTCTCAACAATAACTTTGTACATGCAGACCGCATCCCCTCAAGTAATCCTCATTCTCCCTATTATTGTTGTGAAACTTCCTTATTTTATATTTCACAGATAGGCTCCCTTATTTGCAAAGAGGGATTTCAGAATTTACTACCTTTAAAACTAATAAATGTATGGATAGATTTTAATAAATCTAGAATAATATTCAGAGTAAATAAATATATGGATAGATTTAATAAATCTAGAATATTTTTTCTCATTTCCATGATCAAATTCATGTAATCCATTTGTTTCAGAGAAAAAAATAAAATAAAGATGAGATATTTGAATATATTCAAGCTCTTAATTACTATTGTTCCTAACCATACAAAATTATATCTGCTAATGATAGACCCATATATATGTAAGCAATGGTTTCCTCATTTGATTAAAAATTCCCTCTAGGAACTAAACAAAAGATAAAACCTAGGTTTGTCGAACTAACATCAATGAGAAAATTAATCATCCCATGACACAATATTGGCAGGAATTTGGTTTTTAAATTTCACAACATTTGGCACTAATACAAGGTATCTTGGGTCAATTATTGGGCCTAGTTTGGACATTTTCACTTTTCCTCACAACCAAGAGTCCTTCTTCTAGTACCCTCCCAAAAACCACATGCTTATTGTCTATCCAATCACACTTTGAACAAGTTAAAAATAATTGGCATCCATTAGTATGAGGCCCACTATTTAGCATAGAGTGGAGGCCAAGGCCTCTATGTTTGGCAATGATGTTTTTGTCTTCAAACTTGCTACTATCTGATACCATATCCCTTCACAAAATCACCAACTTGAATCATGAATTCCTTAATAACCCTATGAAAATGGAAATCTTTACAGCCAATAGGAATTCCCTCTTTCCTGTATTCCCCTATGTAGAATTGTCGAAAGTTTTGAGTTGTTTTGGGAACAATATCGGCAAAGAGCCCCATCTTAATTCGTCGTGCTGGAATGGTGCCTATCGTTAATTCAAAGAAGATGATGATATTATTTGGATTTGGAGGCTTGTGGTTCCATTCGACCACCCCTGTTGTGACTATTCCACTTTCCATTTAGGTCGATACTACACTCCTCTCTTGAATGATATAATCATGTAATCGATTTATCTAAGTCGTTACAGTGAGGCACTTCCTCTGCAATGCCCCTCCAATACCTTACTGCAATCATCCGACTACGGAGAAGTGCCAATTTAACAATAAAATTTATATATAATGTGAATATCAAAGTGAACATTAAAGCTTATAGGGTTACTAGTGAATTTGGATTGAAAGCACAATCCTCAGATGTTAAGGGATTACCTTTAGATAAAAAAGTAGATACAAAAATTGTGTTAAGCTTGAGGATTCCTTTGCCAAGGGTTGTGTCCACAGTCCAATTAGAATTGGGTTTGGAGAATCCATTATCCAAACTCAAACTCAGCACCAAAATACTTAGAATTCCCAATTTAGAGGCTGCAATGTTTCTTTATTGAGACTCTGATTAGGATGGGCTGGGAAATGTAAGTCCTAGAATTTCTTTAAGAGAAGACATTGATTTCAAAAATTAAGCGCGCCCAATTAAAAAATAAATTTATTTCAAAATTAAAGCACGTGCAATTACAAAAATAAACTGATGTATGGATGGTATAGGCACCTATGGATGATATGCGGGATGTGGCCAGTGCAAACGTCAAGGTGATGGTGGTGCAAATGATGACATCATTTGGATGAGTAATAGAATGGATGGGCATATGATACAAATGGAGCCGTGCTTCAATGACCATCAATACTAATACAAATATGGATGACCATGTCATGCACATATCCATAACTATTAACCAAAAAGTGTTTGCCTAAAAAATTACTTATGCGAATAGACCGGTAGATCGATGTCAAATTGCCCACCTCCCTACGCCCTTATAGGTTGTATTGATGAATCTACAACAGTGTAAATATTGCTTTCCCACCTTCCAACACCTCTTCACACTATGGGACTCTTCCACCTCTCATCATATTAACTCTCTTACATTAATTCCATCCAGAAAATATTAATAACATTTCTTGGATCCTCGACCCCAATTTTGTTACCTCTTGCACTCGTTTGAATTTCAAATTTGCTACAACAAATTAGAATCAATTGTCTCATTTTTTCCACCTTTATTTTATTCATCCCGATAATTTGGTGATACTCCTGAATAATGGAAGAATGAGTTCGTTATTCTCATTAGGAGAATTTTTAGGTCTAAAACGGGCCTCCTAAGGACATTTTAAAATAATAGTGGAAATGATAAAATAACATTAGATTACATCATCGAATTTGTCAGGTTACTATATTACTATTATAGTCCCTTATTGTTGTTATTGTAACCCCATTATTGTTATTATTGTACCCCTGTAACCCCCATATTGTTATTATTGTGCCCTTAAATTATTATTGTTAGGTCGGATAGGATTACATTGTGGCCCCATGGACTCCTATATATAGAAAGGAGGTTTTGTAATTTGTATCACCCAAGATTTTTTCATTCATGTAATGTGTTGGAGGTTTCCCTCTCAAAGTGGCTTATTTCTAAGGCATTGATATCTCTTTTCTTCTATTTTTAGAGCTAGTTTCCCAACATTTGGTATCAGAGCTTTGGATTCTAGGGTTTCGCTGCTCCAAACAGGTCATCGTGGAATTTCGCTACAACTTTGTTTCTACGAAGGTTTAGAAGTAGAAATTTTTTGAGTGCGAAGCTGAAATACTGAGTAACATTTTCACAAAATTTCAGAGCTTGGTTCGCAAGATTTTTTGAGATATGATCTGTGGAAGTTAGGACTTTTTGCAGGCTCCTGAATTTCACTTAAAAAGGGAATCGTGGAATTTTCACTATAATTTTTTTTCCATGAAGGTACAGAAGCTAAAATTTTTAGAGCGCGAAACTGAAATCTTGAGGAACATCGTCACAAAATTTCAGAGCTTGGTTCACATTATTTTCGGAGATATGATCTGTGGAAGTTAGGTATTTTTTAGGCTCTTGAATTTCATCTCAAAGAGGTGATCGTGGGAAAAAATTCGTAACTCTCTCTCTGAGCATTGGATTGGAATTTTGTAAAAAGTGTCTGGAAGTACACGGAATATAGTTTCCTGTCTGTAATTTTCAAAGCCAAAGGAGCAAACAGTGACATGTGGCAAGCCGTACAAGTTCTCTCTACTGAACCATTCCATAATTACGTCATTGTGGGAGATTGGAAATAACTTTTCCTTGAAGAATGGAAATCAAGTCAGACCTGTGGCAATTGAAAGAAGATTTAGGGGGCTACATCAGGGTCGAATTTTAGATATTAAAGATCCGAAATCATAGAGATAATTCAGTTTGAATATTGAGCTCCTCAAAATCAAGAAAAAGGTGTGTATTTTTTTTCCAAATTGCATAAGTCTTGTTTGAAAAATTAGTTTTAAGTGATTCCAAAGGCCTATTGAGCATATATATCAGTTTTGGGTTCTAAAATGCCTCTTAAAAAGAATTCAAAACCCATTAAGCCCTCAAATTACTCTACTATGACTCATGAAGATGAAGAATTTCAGCATGATCTATCAAAATTACAAGAGCAAGTGCACCGAAATTCACTCTCGCAAAGAGCAACAAAAAATGAAATGGATGTTTTGAAGAAAAGCATGGTAGCTAAGATGGATGGTTTGAAGAAAGGCATGGAAGCTATGACAGATGGTTTGAAGAATGGTATGGAAGATAAAATGGATGGTATGGAAGAAAAAATGGAAGGTTTGAAGGAAGACATGGAAGGTTTGAAGGAATCTTTGTCAAATTTGATACAAGAAATGATTCCTAATGGTGAAAAGATAGTACATGAAAATCATGATGAGAACAAAATAAATGTTAATTGTGATTTCATAAAATTTAATGTTGGATTAAAGAACCACCATATTCCAAAGATGGATATGATGAAGTTTGATGACAAGGATCCCATAACATGGATACTACAGATGGAGCAATATTTTGATCTCAGTAATGCGCAAAACACATAAAAGTTACACATCGCAACTTTACATTTAGAACAAAATACATTTGTATGGTATCGATGGCTTTTCTCCCGTAAAAAAATTGTCACTTGGTCAATTTTTACAGAGGAAATGATAACACATTATGAGGATACAAAAAGCAACACCTTCTTTAGCCCGTTGATAAATCTCAAACAAAATGGTTTAGTGGCGGAGCACATTGAGGACTTCCAAAAATAGATTATAAGGGTAACTGATAATCAGGAACACAGAATTGATCTCTTCATAGGTACTTTAAAGGATAACATCCAACATGAAGTTCGTGTTTTGGAACCTGATTCATTGGAGAAGGCATTCAGGTTGGCAAGAAAAATTAAATGTAAAATTATGGCGACAAGGAAGCCTACCACTCACTTCTAGAAAGATGGAAGTGTTGCTACTCCTAGATTTCCACAACATATAAGGTTGACACCAAAACAATTGGAAGAAAAAAGAGCAAAAGGGGTTTGCTACAGTTGTGATAGAAAATACACTAAAGGTCATAAGTGTGCTAAGAAGAAATTATTTTACATAGATTATGAAGAGGAAGAAGAAAATTAACAAGAAGAGGATATACACCAGGAACCAGCCCTAGGGGACAAAGAAATGAGTTCGACCATATCGTGTAATGCATTGGCGGGAATTACCACTCCCCAAAATCTCAAAGAGAGAAGGAAATATCAAGAAGAAAAAGGTAATAATGTTGATTGATTCAGGTAGCAGCCATAATTTTATTCATTGTAAGGTAGCCAAGGAATTGAATTGTTTCCTATACCCAGCACCAGAATGTCAAGTGATGGTTGCAAATGAAGGAACTATAAATTGCTCTGGAAAATTCCATAATATCAAGCTAACCGTGGGGGAATATGTATTGAATAGTCCAATGTTTTCCATTCCTATGGGAGGTGTTGATGTTGTACTAGGAGTACAATGATTACAATCTTTGGAGATGGTAGCTTTTAATTTTCAAGAACTTTTCTTGAATTTTTTTTTCAAAAGGAAAGGAAGTCGAATTCTGGGGTATTTTAGGGAAGTCGGGAAAGATAATAAGCTCTAATGTCATGACAAATCTTCTAAAGAAAGAACAACGAGGTGTAATTGCACAATTATGCTCACTAGAAGTTCCAACATCAAAATCATCTATTTCTGCAGATCTCCAAAAAGTCTTGGACAATCATTCCAAGGTGTTTGAAAATCCCAAAGGGCTCCCAGCTATTCGTGATCATGATCATGCTATTAATTTGATTCCAGGAAGTGTTCCTCCAAACATCAGGCCTTGTAGATATCCTTATGTCCAAAAGAGCGAAATTGAACGTATGATTGCAGAAATGCTAGAGGCGAGTATAATTCAACCTAGTCAAAGTTTTTTCTCTACTCTAGTAGTATTGGTACACAAGAAGGATGGATTGTGGCACATGTATCCGAATTATAGGGAGCTCAATAAGCTCACCATTAAAGATAAATTTCCCATTCCTGTGATTGATGAATTATTGGATGAATTACATGGAGCAATTTATTTTACCAATTTGGATCTTCATTCAGGATATCATCAAATTAGAATGAAGACTGAAGATATTCCAAAAACAGCATTTCGAACTCATGATGTGGATTTTTGGTCGTGGACGGAGTCTTCTACATGTATCCATTCCAAGTCAATGTTGAAGGATAATATTTCAATGGATTTTCATAAGTTTACCTAAGTAGAAGGAAAAAGTGTCAAGTGTTTATAGACTTACAGTATGCCCCTTTTGTTCATTATCTCATCCATTTAAAAGCGAGGCGGATTGCTACTACATTTATAGACACAATTCAAAAGCTACATGGGAACAGGGTGTGTGAGCGACGAGAGATCCCATTTTTACTTGAAATTTTTGGACGAAATTATTTTCTTGTTTGGGTACTCAACTAGCTCATAGCTCATCTTGTCATCCTCAATCTGATGGTCAAACTGAGATAGTGAACAAATGTTTGGAAGGATATCTTTGTTTTTTTTTATCTGATAAACAAACACAATGGGTAAAGTGGTTACCTCTGGCTGAATGGTGGTATAACAATTCCTTCCATATTGCAGCAAAAATGACCCCATTTATGGCACTTTATGGATATCATCCACCATCCAGCACATTATCTTTAAGAGAAAATTCTAAGGTTCAAGCAATGGAAGATCACATCGTGCATCAAAAAAAAGTTCTCCAACTCTCAAAGGATAACCTAATTTGGCACAAAATCAAATGAAACAATAGGCATATCAACATTACATCAAGAGAAGTTTTGATGTAGAAGACTGGGTATTTTTACACTATGACCATACGAACAAATGTCCCTCAGCAGTAAGAAGGATAATAAATTATCGCCAAAGTACTATGGTCCTTACAAGGTGTTGAAAAATATTGGTACTATGGCATACAAATTGGAGCTTCCTGCTTCTTCATGGGTGCATCCAGTTTTCCATGTTTCATGCTTAAAGAAGGTTATAGGTGAAAATATTCCAGTTCAAACAATATTTCCAGAACTTGATGTGGAAGGAAAAATCATATTGGAACTTTGAGGCGGTCACGGGAAAGACACCTTGAATATTCTACACTTGGGAGGATGAGAATTTTATGAGAAGCACCCCGAGCTACTCAAGCGTTGAGGACAACACTTTTTGAATGAGAGGAGCATGTTAGATTATATTGCTATTATAGTCCATATTTTTTGTTATTATTATATTGTATTATTATTGTACCCATGTAACCCCATATTGTTATTATTGTGCCCTTACATTATTATTGTAGGTCGGCTAGGATTACATTGTGGCCCCATGGACTCCTATATATAGGAAGGAGGTTTTGTAATTTGTATCATCCAAGAATTGTTCATTCATGTAATGTATTGGAGGTTTCCCCCTCGAAGTGGCTTATTTCTAAGGTGTTGATATCTCTTTTATTTTATTTTTGGAGTTGGTTTCGCAAAAAAAATTAAGAAGGAGAAAAGAAAAAACTACTTTTTCAATTCATATTCCCAACTTATCTCCCTATGGGTTTACTAAAATTTCGAGCGGGAACTATTGGGTGCAGGAATTACACTTAAGAAAACTCTTCAACACTTAATTTGTCATCCCGGGGGATTCGTAAACTTAGAGACGAAGCACATGCAATTCCAGAGATGGTATGAATCTTTCTAATGTAAATCCCTACTTTCTTAAAGGAAATATTGCAGAACCAAATCAAAAGAGAAAAAGGCAACTTGAACCATTAAGAATAATCTAAGACAGGAACGAGAAAGCATGCATTTGCAAGAGAGAATTAAAGATAAAAGGAAATCACTTCAACTAATGGTTGTTTATTCTACTGAGTATGTATTTTCCTTTAGCAGAGACACCTTAGTAGTCTCGTTAGATGGGCCCTTAAACTAGCTTCCTTAGAGATTTCCTTCTTGTATTAATCTTTCCTGCACTAGTGTAGGATCAGAGAGTTATGTAGAAGGTATAAATTGTGTCTTTACTGAAGGATTTTTAGTTCATGCAAGGGCTCGAACTTTTCAAGGTTCAGAGCACTCAGATCCTGTGGCAAGAAACTAGTTCCTACACCTGATCAGAGCTTCCTGCACTTAGCTTTTAATTCTTCAAATAGGTGTTCATTTATTGCAAGTGCTAGTTTTCTATGAAATTAAATGGCACACATAAAAGTGAATGTTTCCGAGTTTAATAAAATGCAGAAGTAAAGAAACAATCATTTATCCTGCCTTAAGTGTTTTAAGGAAAGAAATAAAATTGCAGAAAGTAGATTAAGAAAACTTGATGCATCACACCAACGTGTACTGTGCGGGTTGTTTTCTTCTTATCTTACTTAGATGGTGAAGCAAATATGAGCTGAAAAGAGAAAACCTTTATTCTAGATGAAATATAGCATATCCCCCACTTTTTTTGGTAGCATAAAAAGCACTCGATTTTGAAAAGTGGTGATGCAGAATCACCCCTTTTTTTTGTGCACAATTTTGACACTAATATTTTTATTTCTGAAGTATGAATATTTGTTTTAAAATGTTACTTATTTTCATGCTAATTTTGAAACGTATTGATGCAACATCAACTTTTTTTTTAGAGCGGTGATTTTCATGCTAATTTTGAAACATATTGATGCAACATCAACCTTTTTTTTAGAGTGGTGATTTTCATGTTGGTAATAAAACAAAAAACTTAGATAATATATATATATATATATATATATATATATATATATATATATATATATAAACAATAAAAAAAACCATTAAAAGTAAAAAAAAAAACAAAATTAACTCGTAAAAATAAAAAATTTAAACAAAAATAAATAAATAAAACAAAGAAAAAAACAAAAATATTCGAAAATTATATCAAAAGAAATGACAAAATTTGAAAAAAAAACACATAATTTAAAGAAAAAAAACAAAAATTAACCCCAAAAAAAAAAAAAAAAAACATCAAAAACATTTTTTTCTAAGTTATTAAAAAAAACCATATAATTAAAAAAAAAAAAATAGAAAATTTAAAAATAATTTAAATTACAAAATTAAAATTTAGATAAAAAAAATAAAATACAAAAAAGAAAAAATTAAATTTAAAAAATTAAATTAAAAAAAAATAATAATAACCAAAAAAAATACAAATTTTAAACTTAACAAAAAAAGCAAATTTAAAAAAAAAAAAAAATTAAAATTGAAAAAGAAAATTAAAATAAAAGAATTAAAATAAAAAAAACTATCATTAAAAGACAAAAAAAATGAAAAAAACCACATGCAAATAATTAAAAAACAAATATCCATAAATTTTTTTTTTTTTTTTAAATGAAACAATTTATAAATTTTAAAAATGAAAAACTAAATAAACTAAAAGATTAAAAAAAAAAAAATTTAAATTAAAAATTAATAAATTTAATAAATAAATTTTAAATTTTAAAAAATAATTAATCTAAAATATTAAATTTAAAAAAAAAAAAAAAAAAAATTTAAACAAATTAAATTTAAAATAAAAAATTTGAATTAAAAAAATAAAAATTTTAAATTTTTTGAATTAAAAAAAAAAAAATTAAAAAAAAAAATTAAAAATTTAATCAAATAAAAAAAAAGAATTTTTTGATCATGGTGGCACCGCCAATCGGCCTCCTGCCCAGGTGGTGGTGGAGGCCGGCCGTTGGGCGAGCGGGGAGGCTGCATGCAGCCCCTCGCACGCCCAGCAGCCGGCCTCTGCCACCACCGGGGCGACAAGCCGATTTCGGGAATCGTCCTCCCAACGCGGCAGGCCGATTCCGGGAATCGCCCTCCCACCGCGGGAGGCCGATTCCGGGGACCTACCGATTCCAGGAATTGCCCTCCCGCGGCAGGAGGGCGATTGCGGGGATTGCCTCGGAATCAGCCTCAGGGCGATTCCCGGAATCGGCCTCCTACCCAGCAGCTGTCCTCCGCTGCCACCTGGGTGGGAAGCCAATTGGCGGCGCCACTACAATCAAAATTTTTTATTTTTTTTTTAATTTTTTAATTTTTTTTTTTAAATTTGATTTTTATTTTTTATTTTTTTTAATTCAAAAATTTAATTTTTTTTTTAATTTAATTTTTATATTTGAAATTTAATTTGTTTTAATTTTTTTTTGTTTTTTTTGTTTTTTTTGTTTAATTTTAATTTTTAATTTTATTCATTTTTTTATTTTTTTTTTCTAACTTAAATTTTTTATTTTTTTTATTTAATTGATTTTATTTTTTAAAATTTTCATATTTTATTTTTTATTATTAAATTTTATGTTTATTTTTTTCATCTAATTTTTTAAAATTTAGTAAATTTTGTATTTTTTTAAAAATTTATTTGGATTTAATATTTTTTTTTTTAATTTTTTTATTTTTTATTATTATTTTTTTAATTACATAAAATTTTTATATATTTTTTATTTCAATTAAAATTGTGTATTTAAAATTAGATTTTTTTTTTTTATTATTTAAACTTAATATTTTCAAATTAATTTGTTTTTTATTTTATTTTTTATTTAATATATTTTTTAATTTACTTTTTTCAATTTTTCAATTTTAATTGATTTTTAAAGTTTTTTAACTTTTTATTATAACAATGTTTTTTTGCTTTTGTTTATATTTAAAATTTATTTTTTATTTCAAAATTGTTTTGTTTATTCATTTATTTATTAAAATTTAATAAAATCTAATATATATATTTTTAATTTAAGTTCATATATATATATATATATATATATATATATATATATATATATATTATTTTTATAATTTAAATTTAATTTATTTTTTAAAATCTATTTGTTTTTTTAATATATATTTTTTTAAATTTAATATTTTTATTGTATTTTATTTTTCATTTTTTATTTTTAATTAATTTTTCATTTTTTTACTTTTAATTTCAATAACAAATTTTAATTTTTTTTTTTAAGTTTTAAAGTTATTAAAATTTAATATATTTCTTTAAATTTAATTTTTTATTTTAAAATTTAATTTTTTTATTTTATTTTAATAAACATTTTATTTTTCTTTTTTAAATTTAATTTCTATATTTTATTTTTTATAATTTCTTTCTTTTTTTAACTTTTTTTTTTTTTTTTAATTTAATATTTTTATTTTGTTTTTTTTTTTTTTTTTTTATTTCTATATATTTTGAAATTTTAATCTTCAATTATTTTTATTTTTTATTTTTTACTTTTTTTCTTAAATTTTAGGTTTTTTTTAATGTTTGAATTAAAATTTTTATTTTTATTTTTTTATTCCTATACATTTTTAAATTTTAAGCTTTAAAATGTTTTTATTTTTTAAATTTATTTTTTTTCTTAAATTTTAGGTTTATTTTAATGTTTGAATTTTAAAAATTAAAAAATATTATTTCTATTTTAAAAAATGTCAAAAATATGACACAAATTTTTTTTTTTGTTATTCCAACATCCACTGGTTTTGTTTTGAGGGTATTTTTTCAATCATTTTTTCAAGAAATAATTTTGTTTTTAGCATAATTTTATAAAATGTTGAAATTTGACATTAAAAAAAAATCAACTGCGTTCTGGAATACACTTCTTTTTATTTTTGGGGTGTTTTTTCATGTTTTTTGAGTCTTTTTGGGCTAGAGTTCCCGCTTTGAGGTCAGGTTACCTATTTCATCGGTAATAGTGTTAGAAATGTCACACCAACATGCACTGGTGCAAGTTCGCTTCTTCTACTTGTACGAGATGGTGGAAAACTAAATAACAGAATTGAAAGAAATTAGAAATGTCATACCAATGTGCCTGGCGCAGGTCTGTTTCTCCTGCTTGTACCAGACGGGAAATCCAATCTGAAATTAAATGCAGGAAAGTAATTTGCAGGGAAATAAAATGTAACTACTTCACAGGACGGATCCGTTTTCAATAAGACATAAATACATGTGTTGGAAATCGAATCACACTTTAATAATTTAAACACACATTACAAGAACCAAAAATAGGGTAAACGTTCTAGGTTGGCTAGGCCCTAGCCAACCAGCGCGTTTCCCTTTTGAAATTAAACGCGGCTCAGCAAACCAGTGAATTCATCTGTGTAAAGAAACAGAAATATAGTTTCTGAAACATGAGGCGGAAGAAAACCTTTTATTAATTTATTGAGGAGAATATATACGTTGATACAATGTCCAACCCAGATTCGAGCGAAAACAAAAGACTGGTTACCGCCTATCAACTTCAATCTAAACTTTGCTCCCCAAAATTCTCCTCCTGGTCCTATTTACATTTTACAATATATAGATCTGTTGGCCGAAGGCCAAAACAGATTGTTTAACTAATTCATAACAAAATGCAGAATTTAGTCTCGGCCTTCAAAATAAGAGGGTTTTGCAAAACTGGCCACAGCTAACTAGCTTTCTCCCTTCACGGATTATTCTCGACTGCCCTTGAATCATTCGCTGTCATGGCTGAAATGGCTTAAGACGGGGAGATGACTGAGCAAGTTCAGATTTTCCGCGAAGATATGTTGTGCTGGCAATAGTGCAAATTCGATCCTGCAATAAGATCAGCGATCATGACAAGCACTTTAACCATCACATAACCTTTGGAGATATAGATTAGTTACGAAAGTGATTTAGAAATAAGAAATCATGTGATAGATATTTAATTAATGCTAAATTGAATTAAAACATGAAAAATAAAGGTTTATACTAAATGCGTCACCATGCTTGGACTGGTGCAGGATGGGGGTGCATAAAGGAGGTGAAACAGGGTTAAATGGTTATAATTTAGGAATGGAAAAGTAGTAAAAAGAGAGCAAATTAGAGGTCTAACAGGAACACCCATTGGATGCATAATTTGATTCCTCATCCTAGGAGTACCCATGTTTCATAATTTTGATGGATCCTGATACATGAAAAATGAGAAATACATGAAAAACATGATTGCAATAATTATTTTTCATGTAGAAAAGTGCATCGAAAGTATGCAACATGGGTATCCTTTGGATGGAGAATTAAATTTTTCATCCGACAAGTAATCCCACTTGAAATTTGAGTAAAACCTTCGAGAGATAATTTGAAAAATTAGTTTTATTATTTTATTGTTTTTTTAATTTTTTTACTTTTTTACACCAAAAATGGTGAATCATCCCACATGGTTGACATCATCATATTGAATTCTATTGGTTCTTATAAATTTTATTTTGGTTACACATTTTTCTTACGAGGCCCATTTTAGACCTCAAAAGTTCTAGAATGACTTGAGGAAGAAGAAATCTAGATTTGGGAACAAAACAGACCACTTTATCCGCCACCAATACTAGATCCAACCAGTAAAATAATTCCTCAACATCAGCTGTAAGCATGATTACTTCTTCGTAGATATTTTTAATGGCTTAATCAGGCTTTTGCGAAGGGCTTCTTATTAACAGGCTCGTTATTTGTTGCTCGAAAGGGTTCACTGAAATCAAATACACAGAAAACGTGGAAAATTTTCATCAATTATGTGTATTTTCCGTCTATGTTGGTGTATTTCTGTGTAAATTGATACATTTCTGTAAGCAATAGCCAGCATGGAGTTGTGCCATTTTTCCCCTACTGATGTGGAGAAAAGGAGTGCATGTTTCACAAAATATATGTACTTCAATTTTCCAATTCTTTTATCTGAATATTGCATTTAATTACTGAAAATGGAATCACAGCCGTCTTTGTGTTTTTCACCATTTTTTTTTTTCTCTAGCACAAAAATTTGCGGCCTCATCACTAATTATGTGCGAACTAGAGGTCACTGATTATGAATTGCTATCGGGACAAATTTTATGGGATTAAAGGGCCAAGGACTTTGGACTATAGAGGAAGACAAGAAGTTGTTGATTTCATTTTGAACAATTGTTACGACTTTACGCGCACCGTTACAAAATTCAAAGTGTGCCCATTCCATTACCATTTACCTGTTGTATTTCCATTTGAAGTCGAAATATCATAGGCGTGATTTTGAATGTGATTTCGACATGAAAGCTGCGAGCTGAGATTAAAAGTTCTATCACCGGTATTTGAATCTGGTAGGGAAGGGAATCTTATTATTGAGCTCCATTTCAATCCAGGAAAATAGGTCCAACTCATCGTATTTTGTGGTTTAAAATTTATATTGGAGAAGTGAAATGAAAAACCAAGCATTTTTTGATCTCGGGTTCGATTCAGGCTCCGTTGAAATAGGTAAGTGCCATTCATAACCAGTGTAATGCACCGGGTTGTAATTCTCAACGAGACATGAATATAACTCTTACAACTTTAAATTGTACTTTCATGAACTAACTGAAGCATTAAACACTTACGAGAGCAATTATATTTTTTATTGTATAAACATTAAAATCCTTGTATTTTTTAAACCATCACCTCCAAACTTCAAACTTAATAATGTTGTAAAGAAAATCAACCAACCCACTTTTCTCCTTTTTCACTCACCCTTTCAAAAGCAAAGACAAAAAATTATAAAAAATTATACCAAATTAACTTTCCTTTTTTTCAGAAATGTTTAATATTAACTCAATATAATTTTACCAAAACAATTCGAAAATTATCAAGTTAAAAATTAAAAATAAAATAAAATAGGGTTGTGTTTCATAACATAACATGCCTTACTAGTATTAATATAATTTAAAAGTAATTTAGTTTTATTGTGTTATGAACAACATAGATCTATTTTATTTCTGATCTTTTAAGTCATGAGAGAAATTAAATATTTTAAGATGGAAATCTTTTTTTAACTCTAAAATTTGGGGAAAGATTTTCACTTTTATAAATTTGATTTTTTTTATTCTTTGTAATTTTAGAGTCAGATAGATCTATGCATAGGTTCTCAACAACACACTAATAAACTATTTTAACTATAAAAAAAAATCATTTGTTTTATATAATATATATGTAGTTGAAATTAAAATATTTTATTTATGATTCCTATTTTCCACATTAAAATATCAATAAATTCCCCTCATATTTTGAAATAGAATACATATATCCATAGAACTCTTTTTATATATTATAATAAAAAATAAAAATACAAGATATATTTTTTTAAACTATTTATTTTTCCTTTTTATATAGTTGATATAATATTATGTTTTTAATATGGACAAGGAAATGTTTTATTTATAAATTTCATAAATATGTAAAGTAATGTAATGGATATATCATGTGGTTTGGTAAAGCATGTCTAAATAATTAAAATAATTAGTATATATTAAAAAAATAAAGTCATACTATAATTATTTTAAGGTATAGAAAAATATATTAATGAAATGACACATTTTATATTTAAATCAAGAAAGATCCATCTTATTCCTGTTTTACCTAGCACTTAGAAGAATCAAATCTCTCAAAATGCAAACCTCTTCCTCAGTGTAAAACTTGAGTAAAAGTTAGCATATTGAGAGATTTGATTCCTCTAACCTCTTGGTAGATCTAGAATTAAGATGAATCTATGCTAGTATTGAGAAATTTACTAGTAAAATGTTTTAACTATACAAATTTATTTATTTTCACTTTTTTAATATAATATATATGACTATTAAGATGAATCTATGCACGTCTTGAGAAGAACACTTGTAAAATGTTTTAATTATAAGAATTTTTAATTATTTTTTCCCACTTATTTTATGTAATATATAAGTAGTTCACATTGAAATATTTTATTTATAATTCACAATCTCCACACTAAAATGTCAACACATACCCCTCATATTTCGAGATAAAAGCATATATTGAAATTTTGTATTTATGAATCATAGTATCCACACTAAAGTGTCAACGTATTACCCTCATATTCGGGATTAAAAAAAATATATTGAAATTATATATATATATATATATATATATATATATTCAAATTTGCAAATCATTCTGTAATACCCCCAGTAATTTGTAAATATTTTTTACTTTTTCTCTCAAATTTACTTTTTACATACTATGGGGGCCGTGCTGAGGATCGATTATGCACATCTGATGTACACAAATGATATTTCTTCTTTAATATTAAGTAAAAATAAAAAATTGCATATAGTCAGCCATGTGAATTATGGTGGAAAAAGATGTTAAAGATAATTTCACATCCCGGACAGTTAAGCACAATTAGGATAGGCCTAAGAAGGGACCATGGTTTCTGATTGTGAGGGAACATGCACTAAAATTATTCCTAAACACACTTTTACATGAGAATCGATAAACACTAAGACTCACCTAAGCCCTTGTCCATGAATTCCACCCTAGATTTGGGGTTATAGCTGGAAGAAAAACTCTACCGATTAGGTGCACACTTTTACATCAGAATCGATAAACACTAAGACTCACCTAAGACCTTGTCCATGAATTCCACCCTAGATTTGGGGTTATAGCTGGAAGAAAAACTCTACTGATTAGGTGTGTTTACAAACAAACATAATTCGGGGACGTTAAAAAAACTTCCTAGGATGAAATCCTTTGCCAAAATCAGAGGCTTACCTGGTTGTTGTTACATATTTAAATAGTCATACTAGCATCATTTACAATATACTTTGCAAAAAATGAGTTTACAATGATATATTCATGTTGATCAATGTTCTTGATCTTCAAAAAAATTTCTCGACTTAATTGTATACTCCTTTCGCACACTTTTGACAAAATTTTGATCAACGGAGACTTGTTTTATGATAGATTGATTGGTCCTCAATAGAGAGAGTATAGAGAATTGTCCTCAATCACTTCATTTAATGAATATATAGGGTTCCTCATCCTATCTTCTTTTCATTTGGTGCTCGCCCTTAAAGACTTAAGGAAGTGTACAATCTTGTCTCACTTTTACACCATGTTTGGAGTTTCACTGATACGTTCTAGGGGCATGACATATATTTATGCTCGACCTACCATTCATCAAAATCAATTGTAGCTGAAATTCCTTTGGATTGGTCTCTATTTTGGTACATTAGAGTCTTATATCTCCTTACTTCATTAGGTATCATGTTGAACTGACTTCCTCCATTTGGATGGTCCTCAATGTGCACCCAACCATCTCTTATGAACCAAAAAAATGATGAATATAATGATTCACGAGGATATCTATAGGAAATATACATAGGTCACTTGAATAAACCCTTAGGTTGGGTTACGTTTGAGGATGGCCTCTGATGCTGAGAAATTAATGATGATGAGGGACAAACTCATTGTTCATCCCCATTACATGTTTCACCATTGGATGTGTGCCCTTTTCGATTCCCTTAGTATAGTTCATAACTGGATATCATTGATTGAGGATTCAAATGGACCACTTCATAAATTTCTCAAGCAATATTTTCTATTTCTAGCATCTTGCATTGTCCCATATATTATGGGATTTGTGGTAAATGTCATTTCTTGTTAATGGGGTCTAAACCCTTCATAGTTGCTTTCAGTGCTCAAGTCAAAGATGTCTAGTTTTTTACCTTCAAGAGGCCCTCATTCTTCATACCCACTATCTACAAACATGCATGATTTCATATTTTGTTTAGTGGATTACTTCCTTTATGACACTCCCATTAGTTAGGGGAACTAAGTGACATGTTGATGAAAACATTTCTTCTAGCTCTAGATCAGTGAAGATCAAAGGGAAAATTCTCACTCGTGGAGAATTTAGGTATTTCACTAATTGAAATCCCTTACCAAAAGGGATATTTGACTATGTAGATATTAGCATTTATTTATATAAACTTGGTTAGTTGTGGAGGAGAGGGTGCAGTTATTCCCCTAGTTATTATTCAATGCATCAACCTATCTTGAGTTCTCTTCATTTGGCCTTTGTTACTACAAAGTCAAGCAAGCCTAGTGCAAAGCCTCTCTACACAAATTAGGTCTTACGACAACGAGAGATCAACCACGATTTTCACTTAAGTTGCATCTCTACAATTTTTTATTGGTAGATATTATCCTGAGAAGGGAGGCTTCCCTAAAAAGATCACCAACAAGATGTTTATCTAATAAAGGCTCTGAGGGGTGATGTAAGGTCTAATAATTGAAGGAGAAGGTTCTAGCCAAACCTTGAAAGGTTTTGATAAAAGTTTCCAATATTTCAAGTAAACATTCCTAAAAACTTTATAATTTATAAGGTCATTATAAGTTATGGTTTTATGATATGCGGATTTATGTCAAAAAATGGTATATAATAGTTCGAGAAGCAGCATGTGAGTGATAAAATAAAAAAAGGAGGAAAGGTTATTGAAAAGGAAAGGAAGGGTTAGGTAAACAATTATGTTTAATGGTTGAAATTCATATCACAACAACAATTATCAATATTTCAACGTTTATTTTGGGGTTAAAACATAATTCCATATTTTTCCTTCATTATATTTATTAAATACATTCCCTTTCAATAGGGAAACATTAAATAGATAGTATATTGCTATATAATGCAATTTTAAGTTAATTTTAACTCTATTTATCATGAATTAAGGAGGAAAATAAGAAATTAAGATTATCACCACAAGATGAATAGATATTTGAACATAACCCCTCCCTTGAGTAGAATCCTTTGTCAAATAGGTGATCCCACTTGATCTTTTGTCACATCCTAGGACTTCTCTCTAATCTATATGAGCTAAAATCCATTGGCATTATGTCATCTTAGTAAGGTGATGAACAATGATTGCATGATTCTTAATGATGAAGAGGATGTTAAATGAACCAAGAGAATTGTAAATCATCCTTATAAATAATAGAAAATCTCCATTTCCGTCACAATATCCTACTAAAATACTTTACTATTGTTGTCTCTCCCAATGGGATTGTCACTGGTAGGATATTGGGTGTGACTATAATTGATGGGTGGTTGGGGTAGGGGGGATCTATGGTGACACTCTAAGACATTTGATGTCTTCCTATTTCATTCCTTTTGTGTTGTGACCACTTGTTTCTTAGAGTGTTTAATTTTTTCAAATTCATATTTGATGAGGTTGTCATCATGGAATATCTTGTCAGGAGGGCAGAATAGATTTGGCTTGGAATGGAGTTTGTTACTCACTTACTAGAAGGAATATTTGATTGAGGCCCTTTCAAGGGCTCCCTTTTGTATATCAAGGGTATCATGAAGTAACATGAGACCCTATTTTCCTACAAGATTAAGGGCTAAATACTAACTCCCTTGGTAAAGGGAGAGAATAAATTTATAGTCAAGGTCAGTTGATGATCTATATCGCCCCTTTATGCATGTTAAAATGTATAAAAGATTAATTAAAACCACTTGATTGTAAAAGGGTTAAATTACCTTCCAAGTGGTAGCCCACCCTAATTCAAGAGCAATGTAAAATGGTGAGAGGTTCATGCCAAATGCAAATGGTGAAATAATGTGGCATATCACCATCATTGAGCAATATGTAGAGTTGTTGGTTGGATCACTATCCAAGATAGGAGAAAATGTTTCTCCTATAGGGTTAACAATTTCTTGTGGGTAGCAGATCTCTAACAAGAAAGCATTTATTAAGCATGTTCTTCGAGGAAATATGTGTCTTTAAATTGGTACAATATAGGGATTAATCTCAAAACCTCAATGTCCAAGTTTTAAGAGCATAAAATCCTAATCCTAGTAGAAAACTCCACGAAACCCAATAAACTTAAAGGAAACAGAGGTAATATAAAAAACACATTGTTAATTTTAGTTAATAATGGTATATTCTATGCTTCACACAATTACTTCAATGCCCTTTTAGCATCCTAATGAAAAGTTCCAATTTAGTTTTCCATTAGCAATCACATTAACCATAAATCACATTGACAGTAATTGTAGATAGAACATGAATAACAAATGCAAAAGACAAGCCAAGACAAGAGAACACTAGATTTGGCGAAAGCCACAGAAAATAACCAAGATGGGGAAAACTCTTTTATCAATTATTCTTATTATTATATCAAATTTTCAGCAGAGAGAGATAGTACAATAAATTCAAAATTGACTTTCCAGATGATAGTAAGAACAACCCTATCAAATATGAATTAAGAAAAAATCAAATTATACCTAAAAAGAAAGTCAATGTTGGCCAACACATAAACAAACAATCCTTTATGCATCTCAGTAAAACCCAGTCAAAGTCGACCTTCTTTGCTAGTCAAATTTAGCCCAAAAAAATCATGAAAACAATGGTCAAACTTGGTCAAAATTTGTGGTTGAACCTGTGGTCAACCCTGCGATTGGTTTGCGGTCAAAGTCAACCAAATCCCTCAGTTCTTGTGACAATAAATACGGGGTTGTTACAACTAAGTACTTAATCCATAAAACATAAGCATTAATTATCTCATTACACAAGAATACAGAAAATGAATTCAATCACAATACTTATCTTATTGTTCAAACCGAGTCTTCGAATAAAAACCATAGTGGGCAAAGGATGCTCCTCCCAACCAACAAGAATTGAATTTCACTAATGAGGTCTCCCCGTAAGCCAATTTCATATTCAAAAAAATTCTCTAACTATGACCACATTTGGTCTAGTCAAGGATTCCTCTTGGTAATGTCATGCCTTCCTCTAATAGTGTCCTATCTTGAGGAATTCATAGCTCAAAATCAAACTCTCTTGGGCCTTCTCCAACCTGGATCCAAAACCAACAGGGTTGCTTCAATATTTTTCCCCTCTTTCCCTCTTAGCCAACCCTTTTCCCTTGCTGAGATAATATATCTTTAAGGAGAGGAATATGAGCAGGCAACTACCTCTTCACATAGCCCTTCTTGGGCCTTTCCTATCTTTCCTTAATTATATGTGATGTGAAATTCCATTTACTATATGTTTCCTGCCATAATTCATATTGATGACTATAGGAATTTTTTCTTTAATATTAAAGAAAAAATATAATTTATGTACACCAGATGTGCATACTCGACCCTCAACATGGGCCCCATAGTTTGTAAAAAGTAAATATGACAGAAACAAAAAAATTATTTACAAGTTACTGGGGGTATTACATCTCATTCGTGCCCCGCCCTGCCCCCCCCCCCGGTCCTTAGACAAAACATATCCTCAGTGTTTTCATGGCCCTTGAAATAGATTGGGATATGCCTCACGCATAAAGTTTTGTCTTCCCAAGTATCCTCTTCCAGGTTAAAATTCTTCCACCACACTTTAAATCAGGTTATTACTCACTTTCATAGCATATTTTCCCTTTGATCTAGTATGTGAAGAGGTTCAAATAAGAATTCTTTTTCTAAATTGACCTAAATCCAAAATCATTATGATAATTATTAGTTTCAATCAATTTCCACTTAAGAAAACATATATAATTATTTAAAATTTCATTGTTTATTTAAAATTATGTGAACCAATAATATGCTTAGGATCATGTATGTATTTCTTTATCAAAGAAACATGAGATACTTTGTGTATGCATATATGACTAGGTAAAGCTAGTTGATAGGCCACACACCCAATCTTGGCAAGTATTTCAAAGGATCCACAGATTCAGAGAGCTAGTTTCACACAGGTTCCCACCTTCATGTGCTATTTTTGGGTTTAACCTTTACGTACACATGTTCTCCCACCTAAAATTATCTATAAGTTCATCCTTTTTTTGCATATGTTTTTTATCAACCCTAGGAAACTTTAAAGTTTCCCATACTTTTTCACAGTCTATTCCATTTCTTTTAACATATTTGGCCCCAACACCAGACAATCCTTGGGATACCTCCAATTAAAAGGTGTTCTACATTTTGGAAAAGGGAGGGGATTTTTTTTTTAAGTAAAACTTCATCATCAACTTTCAACCTATCACATAACTATTCAACATCTTCTACACCTTGTTTTCAAAAAGGCATAACTTCTTCATCTGGAAGTTGTTCTCAGAGCCATTTTTTTTTAACTGGTCTAATTTTTCGAGATATTTCCATTAGAGCAGTTGGTTTCAACCTTTTCAGCTTCAATTTTTTAAAATGGAAATTGAATGGCTGGTTATTCTTAATAGCACCACTTATTTCCAATGGTTATCCTACATGGTAGACTTACTTAGAAGTAAAGGGATTTATAGAATATCCATAGCACAAGAAACTAAACCTACCAATGGAGATAAAGCCGCTAAATGGGAAAATAAACAAGATCAAGCACGAAGGTTGATAGAAATGTCCATGGCTTAATATTTTCGATTTCATATCCAAGAAATTGAATCCCCTGCTGAAGCTATGAAAAATCTAAATATTGTTTTTGTCATTAAAAGTGAAATAAAAGCCCACTAGCTTGAAAACGAGTTACTTACATTGGACCCCAATAATTTCTCCTCTATTGAAGATTTTTTGTCCAAATTTAAGACTCTTAGACTTCTTTTAGAAGGTTTTAAGATAAAAAAGGAAAATGGTAGCCTTATCTATTCCATTCTTGCTAATCTTGGCCCTGCATACTCTGTATTTGTTTCCACCTTCAATTCCACTAGAGAAGCCCTTATTTCTCAAGGAGTAACCTACAATTCCCCCTCTTTTGATGTCTTTCGCGATTCTTTGATTAGAAAACAAGAAAAAATCTTACACCTTGGTATTATTAATACTAGAAACTCTTCTAAGAAAGCCTTAGCAACCCAAAAAGAACCATATCAAAATAATCCTAATAAGAAACATCTTAAAAATAATGGTCCTAAATCGAATAAGGGTATTAAGCAATTTCAGCTGGAAACTGAAAAAGCAACTCAACAAACTGATAAGGCAAATAAAAATAAAGGGAAGAAGACAGATAGAAATTGCAACTTTTGTAATCGTGATAACCACATAGAGTAAATTTTTTTTAAGAATATGGAAGCCTTGGAAGCAGCAATGATGAAGCCCAACATCAATTTGGAGAACTCTTCAACTTCATCTTCAAGAATAGAACTTTCTTCTTGTGGTTCTCAAGCATCAAGATATGGTTATGAATTGAATGTATCTTTTTCTTCTCAGCCTCATGAGTGTCTCATTGATTCTAGAGCCTCTTACCACATGGCCAAAAATAAGGCCATGTTTTCTTATTTAAATGATTGTAACACCAAAAATATTTATGTTTATGATGATATATCTCTTAGTGTTGTAGGGTCTGGAACCATTCATCTAGATAATGGGAAGTTTAATGATGTATTATATGTTTCTACCTTGTCCTAAAACCTTCTATCTGTTTATCAGATAACTCATTCAGGTGAAGGGAAAATAATATAATTCTCGCCTCATGATGTTGTAATTAAGGACCTCAAAGATCATAGACATATTTTAGCTACTGGCATTGCTGATGATTCCACAAGGTTTTATAAGTTTGACAACTTTGGGCCATCATGTCTTCCTTCTGTTTTTGTTGCTCATAATGATGAAGTGACAAAAAAATGGCATGAACGATTTGGTCACTTAAACTATCGTTCACTTCAAACTCTATGTAAATAAAATATGGTGATAGGTCTTCCTATGGTATCTTGTAGAGATGGTGTTTGTTCCGGATGGGTACTTAGAAAACATCATTGGGATAGTTTTGAAAAACATGCCTCTTGGCATGCTTTATCCCCTTTGCAGCTTCCACACAGTGATTTATGTGCTCCCCTTCTAGTTGTTTCTTTGTCTGGCTATAAGTACTTCTTAACTTTTGTTGATGATTTTTCCAGACGCACTTTGGTATACTTCTTAAAACTCAAGAGTGAATTTTTTAAGATGTTATTTTCCTTTAAGGCCTTTTTTGAGAAACAATATGGACATCACATCCTTAAGTTAATATCTGACAATGGAGGAGAATATTTTAACAACAAATTTATCCACTTTTGCATTGAGCATGGAATTCAATTGCAACATATTGTTCCATATACTCCACAAAAAAATGGTGTACCTGAAAGGAAGAATCACACTCTAAAAGAAGTGGCTAATTGTATGCTTCAATCCAAAGGACTTAGTCTTAATTTTTGGGAAAAAGAAATTAACTGTGAAAATTACATGGTGAATCGCACTTCTTCTAAGGTTTTAAGGAATATAACTCCAGAAGAAGCCTCGAGCTCAATCAAACCAGATGTAAGTCACTTTCGTGTTTTTGGAAGTGAATCTTGGGCCCATATTCTTGATGTGAAACATAAAGCCTTAGAACCTAAGAGTTAAAAATGAATTTTTTTTTTTTTTTTTATTCTAAAGATCTTAAAGGATATATACTTCTTCAACCAAAATCCAAAAATGTAATCATTAGAAAATATGTAAAATTTGATGAAAATATATCGGCATGCAAGACTAGTTCGACGGGTGTGCCACCTTTGGCCTATGAGCTTGATTCGGCATATGTGCCACCTCTCCCTATCTCTTATATTTTTTACAACATTCCTTCTAGTTTAGATGATGACAGTGAGGATGACAATCCTCCTACACCTCCTCAATATTTTCCTTCAGCTCCACAGCTTCCAATATGGGTATGCTCTACTTAGGATGCAACAAGTTCTCTTGCAAGTGACCCTGCAAATCAACATTGTACATGTTCTCAGTTCAAAATAACATCTTCCTTATTGGCTAAAGTCCTAGAAAATCCTGATTGATAAACCTTTGAAGAAGATTCAATTCATACAGATTTGGATGTAGCTATGAATGAAGAAATCGTTCCTTATTGGAAAATGATACTTGGGATCCTGTTCCTCTTCCAAAGAGAAGAAAACTTGTGAGATGCAAATGGGTTTACAGAACAAAGTTTGGACCAGATGGAAAAGTGGATAAACATAAATCTTGTCTTGTTGCTAAAGGATTTTAACAATTTGAAGGAATTGACTATATTGAAACCTTCTCCCCTGTTACCAAGATGAATTCTATTTTCCTTGTTCTTTCCCTTTCCACCTCCTTTAAATTGGAAGTCCATCAAATGGATGTTAAATCCGCCTTCTTACATGAGGATTTGCATGAATAAATATACATAGAAAAACACCTTCGCTTTATCAAAAATTACTCTAACCTTGTTTTCTGCCTTAGGAAGTCTCTTTATGGTCTCAAACAAGCCCCTCAGGCTTGATATGCCAAAATGGATAGCTTTCTCTTAGATAATGGATTTTCTAGATGTCATTCTGACAACACTGTGTACACAAAGAAAGTGGGTAAGTCCTTAATCATCAATGTCCTTTATGTTGATTATCTTATACTTACTGGTAGTGATCCCAACCATATAAACCATGTGAATTCCAACCTCAAAAATAAGTTTGAAATGACAAACTCAGGACACTTGGATTATTTCCTTGGTCTTCAAGTCTTGTAATATAAAGAAGGTATTACCCTTTCTCAGTCCAAGTATGCCTGTGATCTTTTACGTCACTTTCACATGGAAGACTGTAAGCCAACCCCTTCTCCCTTTCAGTCTGGAGTCAATATTTCAATCACTTGTACTTCCCCTGAAGTTGATGCTACCTTATACCATCAACTTGTTGGTAAAATTTTGTATCTAACCCATACCCATCCTGCCCTTTCCTTTTCCGTTGGTCTTGTTTCTCAGTTTATGCAAAAACTTCATGAAAGTCACTGGATAGCAACTAAAAAAATACTTCAATATATTCGTGATATAGTTTAGTTTGAGATTCATTGCAATGTAGGAGCATCTCCATTTTTGATTGGTTTCATTGATTCTGATTGGGTTGGTGACCCTGATGATCGAAATTCTACTGCAGGTTATGTATTCACTCTTGGTTTAGGACCTATTACATGGTCTTGTAAGAAAAAAAGTTCCATCTCTCTTTCTTTGGCAAAAGCAGAGTATCGTGGTGCAATTGAAGCCAGCAAGAAAGCCATGTGGCTTTGTTAGATCCTATCCAAATTTGGTCTTCATTAGCAACATCCAACTACACTTTTGTGTGATAATTAGAGTGCGAGTCATCTATGCAAAGATCCAGTTCAACATCAATGCATGAAACACATTGAGCTACACATACGCTTCATCAAAAATATCATTCATGATCATGTTATTGAAGTGTAGTATTGGTCAACCAATGATCAAGTTGCTGATATCTTTACAAAGGCTCTCATAGAAGCAAATTTTACCAAAATTCTTCAGGAAAGTTATCGTTAAGGGGGGATATGCTCTAATGCCTCCTTCCTTCTCCTATTGTGTCACATTTGTAAATCCTTCAATCCTATCCCAAGTTGTTCTTAATGGGGGATGTTAGGATAGTCCAACACATAGGAAATAGTCTCCTATTGTGTCACCTTGGTAAATCCTTCAATCCTGTCCCAAGTTTTTATTAAGGGGGGATGTTAGAATATTTCGACACATAGGAAATAGTTAATTATAACTTGGTCTAGCATAGAGTTAGGTAAAGTGTGTTTCTTTACAATGTTAATTTGTAAGTTATAATCTGATGGTCACGATATGTAGTGATAATATGGTTCATTCTCTCCTTGGTATTACTGACACTTGATCCATGGCTTAACACCCGATTGGTCCATTATCTCTATTTCAAGAGAATGGAGGTTCATTTGTTCGGTAATCTTTTATGAGAGAAGCTTATGTAATTTGTATTTCTTTATATTAATAAATTTCCTGAAGTGGCCACGTTAGCTTAGGTCATGGATTTTTTATCTCTTTGAGGGTTTTAACCACGTCAAATACTGGTGTACTAATCTGTGATCTATTTGTGATTAGTGAACTTTGGTGTTTCATCTAAGGAACTTACCCTATAAATTCCTACACTACACCTTCATCCATCTAATAACTTGAAATGAATCATTCTTAAAGAGGTATGATAGCTATTATTATATGAAAATTCTACCAGGTTGAGGTATTTTTCCCTCTTGATAGTTTATTGCATGACATACATTCTCAACATGTCCTTTAATACTTTATTTACCCATTCTATTTTCCCGTCAGTCTCTAGGTGGTAGACAGTGTTAAATTCCACATGGGTACCTAATCCAATAGATAAGGTTTTCCAAAAGGTGGAGGTAAAGTTTACATCTTGATCAGATATCATTTTCTTAGGTATGCCACGTAAGAAAAAAATTTCCCTCATAAATATATCAGAAATTTGAACCACCTTATAGGTATATTGTACTGGAATAAAATGTGTTGTTTTACTTAACTTATCTACCACAACCATTATTGAGTAATTTTTCCTTTTTGATTTCGGTACAACTGTGATGAAGTCTAGGTTGATAGTTTCCCATTTCCACTTGGAAATGGGTAATGATTGAATTAGACCTGTTGGATGTTGGTGTTCTTTCACTTGTTGGAAATATAGACATTTTGCTAGGTATTTGGCTACTTCCCTTTGCATGCCATGACAAAAGTAATCCTTCCTTAAGGAAGTGATCAATTTTTTATATCCAAGGTGGAAAACATAAGGAATCTTATGGTATTCATCCAAGATTGGTTGTTTAACAAACTACTAGTTAGGAACATAAATCCATTTTAAATAAATCTGTGAGTCATCACTATTGTTACCATATCAAAACTATTTTTCAGTCTTATTTTCTCATTTAATATTTTGTTGTAAAAATTGATACTCTTACTCCTTCAAGGATGAAAATTTAATTTGATCTGAAAAATAAAATTTTACTTTACTAAATGAGATTTCATAAATAAAATTCAAACTCCTTCTTAGAGAATTCACCACTCAGTTCTATTTAACTTTCAAACCCTTGATTTCAAAATCAAACTCACTCAAGAAAGTGGTCCATCGCAGTTGTCGAGCATTAACTATGGGTTGTTTGAAAATTTTAGTCAAACTACCATTATTTTCATCAAAATAATATTATTTCCTAATA
This sequence comes from Pinus albicaulis, assembly GCA_034641835.2. Lineage (NCBI taxonomy): Eukaryota > Viridiplantae > Streptophyta > Pinopsida > Pinales > Pinaceae > Pinus > Pinus albicaulis. The sequence continues at coordinate 384,581,265 of CM076577.1, forward strand.
GATAGCATCGTCATATCTTCAAGGTTTGAACCACCATTGTTGACTCTAGGTCATAGGTTGAGTACCTTTTCCTATTCTCTTTAAGATTTTGGGACTCATAGGCTACCACCTGACCTTCTTACATTAACACTCCCCCTACTCCCTCTTAGCATGCATCTGTGAAAACAAAAAATTCCTTTTCGAGATTTGTAATTCTCAAAATAGGGGTTGTAGTCAATAGGTGCTTCAACTTATCAAAACTATTTTAGAATTATGTGGTCCAATTGAATGTTTTCCTTTTCTTTTGTAATGAGGTGATGGGTTAGGCCAATTTTGAAAACCCGGCTATAAAGTGATGGTAGTAGCATACTAACCCCATGAAGGACCTAATATCTGTGACATTCTTAGGAACAAGCCACTCCATAATTGTGTTTATCTTTTTTGGATCTATGAATAACCCCTTTTCGGTGATCATATGCCCCAAATATTGTATTTTATTTTTAAAGAAATCACACTTACTATATTTGGAATATAATTGATGTTCACAAAGATTTTATAATACTATTTGCGGATGTCGCTTATGCTCCTCCAAATTCTTTGAATAAAATTATATAACATTAATAAATATTAACACAAACTTGTCTAGGTATGGTAAAATATGTTATTCATGAGGCACATAAATTTGGTTGGGGCATTAGTAATCCCAAAAGGTAGGACCATAAACTCAGTGTCCATATCGCATCCAAAATGTATTGTTACAAAAATATTCCTATTTGAATCATATTTGATGGTATCTAGAGTATAAATCAATCTTCGAGAACATAGTTTCCCCCTCAACCTGATTAAACGAATTGTCGATTCAATTCAGTAGGTAATTGTTCTTGATTATTGATTTATTCAATTATCGATAATCAATACATAACCTCAAGATACCATCTTTATTTTTCACAGGAAACACAAGAGCTCCCCATGGAGACAAACTAGGATGGATGGGTTTTTTATCTAACAACTCATGTAACTAAATGTTCAACTCAGTTAATTCCAAGATGCTCATGTGATATGGTTCCTTAAACACTAGAGTGGCTCCCTGAAATAGGTCATTTGTGAAGTCAATGTCTCATTTAGGGGGAAATACAGGGATCTCCTTAGGAAATACATGTGCAAAATTTTTAACAATGGGAATATTTTCCATATTTGATATATTTTCTTTAGAGTTAGAGTATCATACTTGAACTACAAATTTTTGACAACCTTTTATGGCATATTTCTTCAACTGCAAGGCTGAATTTTTTATTAATGTTACAGGCCTTGCTATGCCTTGAATTTCCTGCATGATGCTTCCTTCCTTAACATAACTAGTGGTATTAGCTTTGAAATTTATGATGGAACAATGTTCTTCAATCCATTCCATACCAATTAAAATGTCATATGAGCCTAATGGTAGAAAATTCAGAATTATTTCTATTGGTTGTCCTACCAATTCAACTGGGAACTTACAACTATCGTTGGTACTCTTCTTTTTGCTCCAGTATCCAACTGAACTATCCACAAATGTTTGAATGTACTAACCTGCAATCGACATAAATTTACTAAATTGTGGCTGATATAGCTTAAATGTGCCTCAAGGTTTATAAAAATTGATACAACATCATTACAAAATTTACCTTCAATTTTGTTTATTATGGATTGATGCTCAATTTGTTGGTCCTCCAAGGAGGCATTTATTTTGGGAATATCTCTCGCAACCTCTTCCATTGTAGATTCTTCTTGATCATTAGATACTTTTTCCAACTTTTTACGGTCATGACAATCTCTAAGGTAGTGTGGTCCCCCGAAACCCCAACAATTTATTAGCAGTTTTTGTACTTTACTGGAATCAACTTTACCCGATATTTTTAATTTCTTTGATCCATTTTGAGATTAGGATTTTTTTTTGCCTTTTCCAAGAAATTTACTGTGATTTCCTCTAGTAAAACTTGTAGACCACACAATATTATTTTCTTTGTTGTTTGGAGGGTATTTCTATCGCTTCTTACCTGAACATGGTTTATTCCTTTCTCCCTTCTATTTCACCTATTGATAGCAGATCTGCGCCTTACGAATAGATTCATCCTTGGTATTGGGGTTGTCAAACTACAGGAATTCTTTCATAGACACCAGTAGAATACTTATAAAACATTGTAGTTTGGACTTTTCTTCCCATATTTAAGGAACATACCTTAGAAAAGAGGTGAATTTTGCAACATACCCATCCATAGATAGCTAACCCAATATGAGGTCATGGAATTCATTGAATTTATCATCATATTATCCCTGAATAAGGTATTTATTGTTGAAATGTTTTTAAAAACTAACTAGCATTATCCCTTGTTGGTCAATTCCATGAACCATCTTGACGTCTTCCCACCATAATGTTTCTTATCCGTAGAGTTGATAAATTTCCAAGTGATCCTTCAAATTATTATCATATTCATAAATCTGAAAATATTTATTAGTATTCACTAACTACACCTCCACCCCTTCCTTAGATTCACCATCAAATGCTTGAGGTTTTCTTTTCTTAAAATCCCCTTAGAGTTTTTTTTTCTATCTTTTCTGGTGTTTATATGGTTTTCCCTGAGAAATATTCTCATATTCCCCTTCCTCTATTTATTTATCACCCTTGGGCTCAGGTATACAACTTTTCCCAGGAACAATTTTGTCACCGTGCTTATGTGATTCTGCTTTGTTTCCATTATTAGGAGTTGGGGCTGAGGTTCTTTGATTTTTACTATTAGTTAATATATTAATTATTCTTTCTTGATCTCTCGTGAGTTCCTCATTGTGATCCCTTATGCTGGCTATTTCCATTCTTAAATTATGAGCCATTTCAATTAGTATTGTAGATGTTGACATAGGTTGTTCTCCTAACTATACCCACATTTATGGATTGGGTTCTGATAAGGGTACAAAACTTGGTCATGTAAGCAGTGTTGTCATGTTATCGATTCTACTTTTCCTCCTTTGTGAAACATAAAGCATTGTTTGTTATTATCCATGTTTTCCCTTGAATAGGCCACAATGTTGTCACTTGCATACTCTAATACAATCTATAACATCCATAATAAATTTACCTTATAATACTCTTATAATAATAGTAAAAAATATATATATAGGTGTTCCCAAACTATATGGAAGAAAATACTACATTCAAGGAACATGATTCCAACCAAGTTACATTCCCCTTGGATCTCCTCAACTATTATTTATTTCGCTCTTTCCCATGTAATTGCAACATTTATAATGTCATGCCATTAATATTTTTTCTTCTTACGCAATAGAATTTATTTAAAATAAAAATAGGGTTACCCCTTCACATAGCACATAATTTATTATCATTATTAACTTTGAAATTTCACTGCTCATAGCATATGCCACCATGATTATTCAAGTTTTGTCAAAGGGTTCTATAGTTTATTCACTTTCAAAATTTCGGCATTGTAAGGATTTATTTTGTATATTATGTACCATGACCACATCGTCTACCTTTTACTGATGTTATTATGTTATATATATAATATGCTAATGTTAACCTTTGGCATAACTTATCATTTCCCAATTGAGCTTGAAGCCCCTAGATATTGCGAGTTGGAACAAGGAAAATCCTTATGTGGCATACAATTGATGAGACTTGCCACTAATGAGGCATTCTATGTGTAACACCCCCTACCCACATCTACCCAAGTAACTGACCAACCCTGGTAAACATGTGACGAGAGGCTACTATCATATGAGATTCAACCTGCCAAGTGATTGTAAGGAAGTGGACCTGATGGAAAACATAGCATACAAACCTTGTACAACATTAACAACACCCCAAGGAGGTAACTCAACCATCCAGGCCTTTTATCCTAGGTCACTGTGACATTTTGACCCCCTTTGAGCCATATCCACATGCATAGCACTGCATTCTAGGGGCTAGAAGTCTATATTAATAGGAATAACACTACATGTTAGTGGCTAAGGCCCCAAATGCTTAGTTTCGTTCCTATAGCTCCAATACTTGAGCCACATTTTAAGGCCCAGAGCCCAGGTCACGACCCGTAACTTCATGAAACCTTAAGGGATGATAAATAACAATAATATAATGATACATAAGAAAACACTTCAATTAGAACTCATCTAGATCCCTCCTAGCCATGACATGCGTTTTTTAAAACAGGTCACAAACATTGAATCTACAGGTGTAAACAACATATTTAAGCATAGGGGTCTCATACTTATCTGAGAATTGACGAGAATCATTGCTCCCTGACTTCATTAGCTGCAATACAATATATTTTACCATAGATACATTGTGCATTCATTTACAACTAAAAACATGGATATAACCATACATTATCACTAATCAAATACATGCTTATAACCAACACAATAACCACAAAAATACAATGGATACAACAAAAATAAAATCCATACATAAACCAACAAATTTTCATACCAAATAAAAAAGGAATGAGCTCTTCATTTCTAAATGTAAAAACCAACCAGAGATGGGACTACCATGTTCCACCCGACCATAGATTGGATGAGCCAAATCTCTCTTCATAAAATCACACATGTCTCATATTCCAAGAATTAATGTGAGACCCATAGCCAAACAAAAAAGAATAAAACAATCAATAATTCTACCAAAGGTGTCTGCCTACATAGTGAGGAATTTGAGTGCCTCCAAGTCTCTCAGGATTTACCGTAATCCACAGTCTGAATTAGGGATCACTAGGCCCTAAACCAATACATACTCTCCACGCTTTACCATACATTTCATCCTAGGACTACTAAGCCCAATAAAGGGAAACCCTCCTCTTGGCTTTACCGTATATCCTACCATTCACCGATAGGGATTATTAGGCCCACCGAGGCACACAATCTGGCTTTACCGCAACCCACAGTCTGGCTTAGGTGTTACTACGAAAGTGGCTTTACCATGATCCAAAATTTGGTTCAGGGACCACTAGGACATGTGTTTGACATTTTGGAGATCCACCCCATTCAGATTTGAATCCAACTCAACTGAAGTATGAGAAACCCATCTCATCAAATTTATACAGAAATGGAAATTATAGGATGAAAAAATTTTCACACCTGGAAAAACCCATGCCACAACCAAAAGAAATCACATGAAAATACCATGCATGCCAGATATAGTAAGGAAACCATACATGCAAATCGATACATGCCAATAATACTATTGTATTTTCTTGATCTTGCTTTTCCTTTCTTGCTCCAATTCCAAATTTCTCTAAGAAACTTTAAGTATCCAAGAGTGAGAGAGAGAGAGAGAGAGAAAACAATGAGAGTCAAAATCTTGAAAACTGATCCTCTGAACCCTTTTTATTGATGAGGCCTATATTTTCATCATTTTCCATTATTTTCCTTCAATTTCCTTCTCATATGCAACCTGTGACATTTCATCTCCCTTTTCTCCTAATTTCCATTATTTTTCGTAAATAATTGTGCTAAGTATTCCATTTTTCATTCACAAAGCCTTTTCCTTTTCCTTTTCCAATTTCCTTAGCCATAATAATTGAAATGAACACCGAATAGGATATTTTTACCAACATTCAACTTGGAATAAGTGTCCCATCATCGTGGTCTTATATATTTTACATCAATTGTTTTACCAGGGATGTTACACGATGTGTGTATTGGTCATCGATACACAAGAAATGGGCTTAGATCGATGACTAAAAGGGCTAGGAGGGTTTTTTGGGTAACTACCCACCCCATCATGCTCATATCATTCTCATCTGTGTGTTTCCCTACTCGAGAATGAGATCTGCAACCTACAAAGGATTCTCATGATTTCCCTTTTCATCAACTTATTTCTATCGCTTATTTCTTTACTTTAGCTTCAATTATTGGAATTAGAGATTTATAATGAGAACCTTTGCCGACAAGACCAGAATGAATAGATCAGTACATGTATGTATTTTACTTTATAAAAAGGGTTATACTAAGCCTTCTTTTAGGTCATCGAGCAATGATTTATATAACATATTTTTCTTTTATGGATCTTGCTAAAGTAATGTTTCTCCACAACTCGTTGCACATCAAGCAATATTTGACTAATTGATTCTCAAATTAAAGGAGTTTTGGGTTGCCTACTGCCATGACCATTCCAGGTAAGCCATGTTCTCGCATAACCCTAGAATTCTTTTACTATATGTTGTATTATAGCTTCATCTTGTCTCTAATTTTTTATATCTTTTGTCTGCAAATCCTAGGGACATCACTTGACCTCCCTCGATATTGAAAGTATTTAAAGGTATAAAATTGACTCATTAGGGACTTAACTTGTAACTTGTGATTCACTTATTCAATACTTTCTGGTTACTTTGTCTTCCCTCGCTTACTAACTTGAGTTATTCTCTAATGTTATTTTCACATTAGTGTTGTTTTTGGGAGAAAGAGAAAATTGTTGCTGAGGGATTAATTTCTATCTGAGAAGTTTTACCCTTGAAATATCATGTTCTCATGACATTCTTTCCTTCTTTTTCCATGGTTCTACAATCACAGCCAAAACGTTGTTCATGGTTTGACGGGTTCCTAGGGTTTATATCTTTGTTCTTGTGATAGCATATATAGACCTCACGACCGACCATGCACCTTTATATAGCTATAGATACTATTATATTTTCCTTAAATAATTGTCAGTGAGCATGTATATATTTTCTATGTATTCTTAATAACTTGGCTATTTGATTGAATTCCTATGTCAAGACTATGATTACTAACTGGTGTAAAAGTGGGTATTTATATGCACCCAAATTTTCATTTTTTGGAAACTCTGTGTTGGTTATCTTTGAGATGATATTCATTATCATTTCCCTCACATACATAAGAAACCCATTTGTTGGCATTATTTAAAATGTACTTGTTTCAAACACTAAAAATATATAAAAAGTAGTGAAATTTTGTTTGGTTTATTGTTAGTTTCCAAAGTTTATAAATAAGCATATAATGGTGGATATGGTGATCTATTTATTTATTGGTTCATAGCATTGATTATTCCTACATAGCAATAAATTTTACTTGTTTACAATAGTTCTTTTTACATGTGTGATTGTGTCTATGGCATTTCTGCTACAATGAGTTTTCCTAGACTATGCTCTGGCACTTATTGTTTTGATTTTTGTTTCCATACAAAAATCACACAAACTACTTAGATTTATATATGCACTAAGTACTTGATCCAGAAAAACTAAACATGAATTCCCTCAATACAAAAAAATTAAAAAAATGCATTCAATCAAAACACTTATTTGATTATTCAAACTGGGTCTACCATGAAAAACCACAATGGGAAAATGATACTCCTCCCAACTAATGAGAACTAGTTTTCACTAACTAGGTCATCCCCCGAGCCAATTCTACATCCTGAATAATTATGTGGCAGTGGCCACACTTAGTCTAGTCCATGACTCCTTTGGACAACATCATTCATTCCTTCAATAGAATCATATATTAAGGAATGTGTAGCTCAAAAAATAACTATTTTGGGCCTTCTCCAATGAGGCTCTAAAATTGATATGGTTACTTCATGAATTTTCCCAACTCTCCCTCTCAACCAACCCTTTTCCCTTGATGAGATAATCTATCTCTAGGGAGAGGAATTTGGGTAAGAAAATACCTTTGCCCATAGCCCTTCTTAGGCCTATCCTAATAGTCCTTAACTATATGGGATGTGAAATACTCTTTAGCATTTTTCCCCATTGTAATTCACATGGTTGACTATATTCACTTTTACTTACTTAATATTAAAGAAAAAATATCATTTATGTACATCGAATGTGCATACTCGACCCTCAGTACGGGTCCCATAGTCTGTAAAAAGTAAATTTGACAAAAAAAAGTAAAAAATATTTACAAATTACTGGGGCTATTACACAATGTTTGGCAGATTTGAAGTTATATATATATCATTTCAATATATTTTTTTAATCTTGAGTATGAAGCATATATGTTGAAATTTTAGTGTGGATATTGTGAGTCATAAATAACATATTTCATTGTGAACTACTTATATGTGTGTGTGTGTGTGTGTGTGTGTTTCATCTCAAAACATGATGGGTATTTGTTGACATTTTAGTGGGAGATTGTCGGCGCTGGAATCAACACTTCGACTGTATCAAGCACCTCACCAGACACATCTTAATCTCAAGGGATATTTTTATAATTTGATTTGTTTTTTTGGAAACTGGTTGGATCTCAAGCACTCTAAAAGGGACGTTGAACATATAAAAGGCTCTGACACATAGGAGGGCACTCGTATATATGATGTGGTAGCAAAGTTTGTAGTTCAATGATTAGAAGAATGGGATAAAGATAGTGGGTCTGTAGGACATAAATCCACTACCGACAAGAAAAAATGACACAAATTCCAGACCCATAATGTCTAATGAAAGGAGGATTTTAAGGAATACTTACAAAAATATCATTCTACATTTTAAGAATCCTATTTCAAGGAATTCTTATGACTGACATGACCTCATGAATCAGGAATGCTTGGTGATTCAAGAATGGCAAAAACAAATTAACATGCATTCTAGAACAAAAGACTTGTAAAAACATGAAACATGGTTTAATTCCACCACAATGAATGCTTATGAACAATCTTCAATTCATACTGAATCAAGAAATCTTGGAATAAGACTTACAAAAACATATCCATATGTCTTGGAGGTGCGCAAGACTTATAAAAACATAATATGTAAATTTTATGATAATCTGGAAAGACAGATGAAGTATGTAAAAACAAAAGGGAAAACAATACACATGCCATATGATTTTTTGAATCCTCAAGAGTGTAACTCGAATATATTATATGTTTGACAATACACTATTTAGGAATGACATTAGAATCAGCAACAGGCCACTCGGCCCTGTTCCACCAACCATATCTCCCATTTATTACATAAAACTCAACTCTTAAATAGAGTTGCACAAAAAAAACTGCTCCTAAATGTTTAGGAATGAAATTAAATAAAATAAACTAAAAATAGTAAACAAATTAAACCGTTGCATAAATTTAGAACTGTTGAATGATTCAAGGCTTCAAAATCTTAAGCATGAAAATATTTGACTACCACATAAGCTTCTGTCTGCCACCTTCCATAACTGTCTTCAACTGTTGCAAGAAATGTGGAACTGTTTGACACCTACGTGCTCAAAATCAGGGGGGTAAAACTTGCCAAAATAATCAAAATAAGCAGCATCAAGGCTAAAAATTTGAAGTGGTTGTATGATGTGGCAGTTTATAGGAAGACTCCTTTGTTCTGGTGCAACCAACTCCACAAAAAGTGTAAACAATAGTGAAATTGACGTGTGGCTATTCCTTGAATTTTGCCTGGTGTCTTGCGGAAACGTGCTGGTCCTGAGAGTAATGGTAGAAATATGTTTAAGAGAAACTATTCCATTGTTCCTTTCATTTGGTTTCTTGTTTTTTGTGATAGGGATGAAGCAGATTAAAAGAGATAGTGGAGTTTCATTTTATTAGCAGGATATATTATTAAATAAATGATGAGCGGGACGAGAAAAACCCTTTATACATATATTGCAATCACAGATCGGGGTCAGAATGTTTAAACATAGCTCACGGGTCGGATGGAAATCAATTTTTGATGGGGGTGATTATGTGACAAGGAGGTGGGGCCACTCGCAAATAAAAAATCGGGAGTTTCGTTATGAGAAATGGGAGGTAAGTGTTAAAACTTGCAAAGGGTGATGTGGGATGAGCGGAGGGTGATGTGGCATGGAAGGTGGGGCCTAGACAATACCACAAATCACGAATCAAGAGGTTTGTTATGAGGAACAAGAGTTTAATTTTAAGATTTTCGAAGTGCGATGTGTGATGAGAATGGAAGGTGGGGCCCATTTACATTGCAATCATGGAATTGGGAGTTCTGTAGGAGATGACAATTGTAACGTGAATGAAATTTAAAACTGCAATAAGCTGATCGTGATGAAAGGGTAAGGGGTCCACAATGTTATTAAGTGTGGTAAGTTATATCATATAATATATGATATTATCAAGGTTTGTTGTGGTGCAGGTGGAGCTGCGATAAAATAAATATATGGTAAGGAAATATGATATGGTTGTTAGTGGGTGGGCAGAGCTGCTTTTTAACTATAAAAAAATGGAATTTAATAGTTAAAAAAATGGGTTTTGAAAGAAATGAGATGTTGGACTTTAGCACTTTGGAAAAAATGAAAATGAGGAAAGGATCAAAGAGAATGGTGAGTATGTAGCAAGAAGTGGCAAGAAAAATTGAAGCATAAGGAGCTAGAATCAAAACCAGTGCTAATAGTCGCTCTAATTGGGGATGATATGCCCCCCGCGAGCTATCAAGAACTGTAGACTAGTGCCTTGAATCCAACTCTTATCCCTCCAATCAGCGATCCTGCTCATTAATTCAAAAATATCAACATGCCTAGCCATTGGGCAATGGAGTCAAAAGTATCATTTCAATTCTGCAACTTATTTCTCCAAACTAAAACTAAATTCAAACTGATAACTGAACTCTAAAATTTTGTAAAAATGCTCAAAACAATGAGCTTATTCATTCTTCTACTTGTAATATGATTTGAATGGAAATATTTATGTAATATGGAGATTGTCATACAACCATTCAAATAGCTAAAAAACCTCATATGGATTCTGAATCTTAAGAGTAAAACTGAAAGAATCCATATCATAACATAGTGCAACTCATGATGAAAATAATCACAATGCAGGATACACATGAAGCATTGAATGTCTGCACTATATGAAGACTCCAAATCATCAGCTATTGAATGATGAAAAACATTAAATGCTACCTCTACAATGATGTCCCTTTCAGAATTCTGAAAGGTGTAGTTGTTTAACCAAAACTTTGACTAAAAATATGATCTCTGCATCATCGTGAAGTCGCCACTGGATCTGGAACAATGGAGTCGCCAGGTGAAAAACTGCAGTCCTCTTCAAGCTATCAATTCTTGTTCACCTTTAATCATCGATCTTTAGCAGTTAAAACAAGAGAATGTGGAGAATACTTTGTTTCAACACCTTCGTCTCCCGGCAGATGCACCAAAAGATGTTGGCGGTGGAATCAACACTTGGACTACATCAAGCGCTTGACTAGATACATCTTAAGTTGAAGGGCTATTTTTATAATTTGATTGGGGTTTTTGGAAAGTGGTTGGATCTCAAGCACTCTAAAAGGGACATTGAACAGATAAAATGCTTTGACACATATGAGGGCACTCGTATATATGATGTGGTAGAAAATTTTTTAGTTCAATGATTAGAAGAATAGGAGAAAGACAGTGGGTTTGTAGGACAAAAAGTCATTGTTGGGAGAAAAAAATGACACAAATTCCAGACCCATAATCTCTAATGAAAGAAGGCTTTTAAGAAAGACTTACAAAAATCTCATTCTACATTTTAGGAATCCTATTTCAAGGAATGCTTCTGACTAACATGACCTCATGAATCAACAATGATTGGTGATTCAAGAATGAAAAAAGCAGATTAACATGCATGCTAGATCAAAATACTTATAAAACATGAAACATGGTTTAACTCCACCTCAAGGAATGCTTATGAACAATCTTCAATTCATACTAAATCGGGAAAGCTTGGAGCAAGCCTTACAAAAATAGATCCATATGTCTTGGAGGTTCACAACACTTATAAAAACATAAGATAGAAATTTTATGATAAATCTAGAAAGACAGATGAAGTATGTAAAAGAGAAGGGAAAAAAATACACACACCATATGATTTTGTGAATCCTCAAGAGTGTAACTAGAATATATTATATGTTCGACAATACACTGTTCAGGAATGACATGAGAATTAGAAATTAGGCACTCAGCCCTATGCCACCAACCATATCTCCCCTATATTACATAAAACTCAACTCTTAAATAGAGTTCCACAAAACAAACTCTTGCTAAACTTTTAGGAATGAAATTAAATAAACCAAACTAAAACTAGTAAACAAATTAAACTGTTACATAAATTTAGAAATGTTGAATGATTTGAGGATTCAAAATCTAAAGCATGAAACTATTTGACTTCCACATAAACTTCTTTATGCCACCTTCCCTAACTGTATTCAACTGCCGCAAGAAATGTGGAACTGTTGGGCACCTACGTGCTCAAAATCAGGGGGGTAAAACCTGCCAAAATAATCAAAATAAACAGCATCAAGGCTAACAATTCAAAATGGTTGTATGATGTGGCAGTCTATAGGAAGACTCCTCCTCTGTTCTGGTGCAACCGACTCTACAAAAGTTTAAACAATAGTGAAAGTGATGTGTGGTTGTTCATTGAATGCTTCCTGGTGCCTCACGGAAATGTGTTGGTGCTGAGAGTAATGGTAGAAATTTGTTTTGGAGAATCTCTGCCGCTGTTCCTTTCCTTTGGTTTCTTGTTTGTCATTATAGGGATGAAGGTAGATTAAAAGAGATAACAGAGTTTCATTTTATTAGCGAGAGACATTATTAAATAAATTATTAGCAAGAGGAGAAAAACCCTTTATACATATATCGCAATCGAAGATTGGGGTCGGAATGTTTAAACATAAGACACAAGTGGGAGGGAACATGATTTTTGATGGGGGTGATGACGTGGCAAGGAGGTGGGGCCACTTTAAAATCGCAAAGCGGGAGTTTTGTTATGATAAATGGGAGGTAAGTGTTAAAAATTGCAAAGGGTGATGTGCGATGAGCGGAGGGTGATGTGGCAGGGAAGGTGGAGCCCAGACAATACTGCAAATCATGAATCGAGAGTTTTGTTATGAGGAACAGGAGTTAAATGTTAAGATTCACAAAGTGCGATGTGTGGTGATAATGGAAGGTGGAGCCCATTTCCATCGCAATCGAGGAATCAAGAGTTTTGTAGGAGACGACAATCATAACGTGAATGAAAATTAAAACTGCAATAAGATGATTGCGATGAAAGGGTAAGGTGTCCACAATGTTATTAAGTACGGTGAGTTATATAATATGATATATGATATTACCAAGGTTTGTTTTGGTGCAGGTAGAGTTGCGATAAAAGAAATATATGGTAAGGAAATATGATATGCATATTAGTGGGTGGGCAGAGTTTCTTTTTAACTATAAAAAATGGATTTGAATAGTTTAAAAAAAGGGGTTTTGAAAGAAATGAGACTCTGGAATTTAGCATTTTGGCAAAAATGAAAATGAGGAAAGGGTCAAAGAGAATGGAGAGGATGTAGCGAGAAGTGGCTAGAAAAATTGAAGCATAAGGAGGTAGAGGCCAAATAAAATGACAAAGAGGGATACTTTGAAATGAATCAACACCAGTGCTAATAAAGATCATGAGTCATTTATAAAATATTTCAATGTGAACTACTTATATATTACATAAAACAAGTAAGAAAAAAATCATAAAAATTTCTTATAATTAAAACATTTTATTAGTGTGCTTCTTAGGACTCACATAGATTCATCTTAATACTCATATCTATTATATAAAAAAGTGAAAATAAATAAAATTTTATAGATAAACATTTTACTAAAACATTTTTCAATACTAGCATTGTTTCATCTTAATTCTAGATCTACCAAGAGGTTAGAGGAATCAAATCTCTCAATATGCTAACCTTTAATCAAGCCACTGAGGAGGACATTTTCATTTTGAGAGATTTTATTTCTCTAAGTTCTTGGTAAATCAGGAATAAGATGGATCTATCTTGATTTAAATATAAAATGTATCATTTCATTAATCCATTTTTCTATACCTTAAAACGATTGTAGTATGACTTTATTTCTTTAATATATACTAGTTATTTTATTTATTTACACATGCTTTACCAAAACCATATGTTATATCCATTACATTACTTTTATATATTTATGACATTTATAAATAGAACATTTCCTTGTCCATGATAATGTGGATAATCTGGTTTCTGCAAATAACAACAACCACAGGAGTTTAAGAACCATTAACATAATATTATATCATCTATATAAAAAGGAAATTAAGTAATTTAAATATAAACAAAAAAAATCTTATATTTTTCTTTTTTATTATAATATATATAGAAAGAGAGTTCTATGGATATATATATTCTATTTCAAAATATGGGGGACATTTATTAATATTTTAATGTGGAGAATATGAACCATAAATAAAATATTTCAATGTCAACTAAATATATATTAGATAAAACAAGTGAATAAAAATAAAAAATTATATTTAAAATAGTTTATTAATGTGTTGTTGAAAACCTACATAGATCTATCTAAATCCAGACTTACAAAGAATCAAGAGGAATCAAATTTCTAAAAGTGTAAAAATTTCCTCAAATTTTACATTTAAAAAGAGGTTTACATCTTGAAATATTTGATTTATCTCATCACTTAAAATATCAAAAATTAAATAGATCTATGTTGGTCATAACACAATAAAACTAAATTAATTTTAAATTATATTAAGACTAGTAAGGAATGTTATGTTATGAAACATAACTTAAAAAAAAAAAAAAATTAAGTTTGGAGGTGATGGTTTAAAAAATACAGGGATTTTAAAGTTTATAAAATAAAAAAATATAATTTCTCTCGTAAGTTTTCAATGCTTCTATCAGTTTATAAAAGTATAATATAAAGTTGTAAGAGTTCGATTCATGCCCCATTGAGACTTACAACCCAACACATTAAACCATTTATGAATGACACTTACCTATTTTTTCGTAGCATGAATTGAACCCATAATCAAAAGATGCTTGTTTTTTCATTTCACATCTCCAATATAAATTTTTAACCACCAAATACAATGAGTTGGACCTATTTTCCTAGCTAGGAATGGAGCTCAATAATAATATTCCCTTCCCTACTAGATTCAAATCACGGTGATAAGAATTTTCCATCTTAGCCTACAGCTTTCACGTCGATCTCACATTCAAAATCATGTATGTGATATTTCGACTTGAAATGGAAATATAACAAGGAAGTGGTAATGGAATGGGCCCATTGGAAATCTTGTCTTCCCCTTAAGTCCATAGAGTGAGACGATTGGTAGAGGGCAGGATTTTCTCAATGTGAGAAAGCAATGTATTGTTTCATGATTATTTTACTATGTACAATATATGATACAGGGGTTTTGAGGAGTTTCCTTCCCTAGATACACCTTGTGCTGTGTGATTGATAATTTTCTTTCTCTTACTTGCATGTGATTGAGTGATCATGTTTTATATTCCGCAAATATAGTAGAAGGATTCGGTATCTTGTTTTAGTATATTAAAATATGGATTGAATCCATTGATATAGATTTTCTATATAATTTATACATGTTATCAAAGCACCATGAATCACAATAGAAGAGAAGAAATAGAGTTTGTCTTGAATAGGTTCAAATTTGCAGATTTATTCTTCAGGATCCAACAATAGATCAAGATGTATTTCAATGGCCTGAGACTCGAATTTGCACTCAAGGGAAATTTGAATTATATTTTTTGAAAGGAAAGGATGGAGATATTGGTGGAGGAAAACGAGTTGAAGGAATTCATAGATTTTGATGTACCCACGCCCGTAGCAGTAGATGCCTAACTTCTTGATGCATGGTAGAATAAGGTAGCAAAGGCAAGAAGGATCATGTTAGAGGGAATTCGGAATCATATTGTCTCGATTATCCATGGGAAAGTGACTCCAAATGCTATTTGGAAGGCCTTGACAGATCTATTTCCGAACATCGCGAACAAAGGCATTTTGTGTTGAAGGACAAGCTCAGAAATATCAAGAAGTAGGAGGGCGAGACGGTACCAAAATAATTGGTGAAGTGCACTCAATCTCGAGATGAGCTTGGAAGTGTTGGTGTGACCATAGATGATGATGACATGGTGAGCCTAGCACTTCTAGGCCTTCCCAAGAGCTGACATAGTTACCAGTACTATGTGAATGGGAGGGAGAAGTTACCAGGCTGGGAGCATTTGTGGTCCAAATTGGTAATAGAGGAGATAAGGCAGAGCACCAGAGACAGGACATCTAGCACTGACAAAGAAGAATTTTGTGCATTAGTGGGAAAAAAAATAAATCTAAGGGAAATAAGTCCCAAGGTGAAGAGGCAAGAGATATTTGTCCAAGATCATATTTTTTTCACTATCATGAGCATGGGCATTATGCTTCGAATTGTCCACAGAAGAAGGAAAGCAAGAAGGAGCCTATATTTTTTGTGGGTGAAGCATTGGCTTCACAGTTCGAGCTTGATTTTACTCTCATTGCATGTATGGCCAGCACTATAATGGGATGTATGTGGTATCTAGACAGTGGTGCCTCGTTCCATATGATGGGGAATAAAGATCTCTTTAGTGACTTGGAGGAGAAGGATCTCTAGCAGAACATAGAGTTTAGAGATGACGGGAGGTATAACGCAACTAGCATAGGTACAACTACCTTTCAAAGGGATTATGGCTCCCATCTTAGACTAGCATATCTTTTGTATATTACAGGTCTTAGGAAGAATCTTCTTTCTGTAGCGGTATTGGAATACAATGGCCATGAGGTGATGTTTAGAAAAGGAAAAGACTTCCTTAAACACGTAGCCACAGGATAGGTGAAGCAGATTAGTTCAAGAGTCAAGAACCTATATTCTCTCGAGGTTGAGGATGCATGCAAGGCTTTGAGGAGAAAAGAAGTGGTTAATTACTTGGTGGTTGAGAGGGTGCAATTATCTCTCAACGTGTAGCCTCAGAACTAGCCTCAGAATTTTGTGGAGCAGCGACAATTTGAGAAGCAGAGAGGATACTGAGTGGAAGAATCCACTCAAACAGAGACCTCCAACAGGGGGGAATTTCAAGCTAGAGGGGCAAAGGGAGTACATACCTCCAGGTGTGAGGTGGGGCAAGGTGTAGAATTAATCCCCAGAAGAAATTTGGGCAGGGTCTATTGAGATGGTGTGTCTCATGGATTGAACCTGGCCACGAGGAGCCCAGAATACAGTAGTAGCAAGAAGGATCAGTTAGATTGATGCAGTCAGATTTCAAGAGGAAAGAAATCAAAGTGACAAAGTTCAGATACTGGAGCACTGATCAGAGTTTGCAGCAATGCAAAGTGAATGGTTGCAGATTTCAGCAACATCGCAGAGAGTCCAGTAGACATGTGTAGTAGGTAGCAGAAATTAGAAGACTCTGATTATAGATGCATTATGCTGATTTAGTTTTTTAGAGCCTATTTAGTTTTAGGAGATTTGCATGTTCAAACAACACTAGAGAAGTGTTTCATGCAAGAACATTCCAAAGGTACCAGATCAGGATAGATTGATTTCTTTCTTCTTGAGAGGGAGTGTTGAAATTTGCAACAAGAAATAGTGAAATTGGCATCTAGAAATAAATATAGAAAATGGAACCCAGAAATGGCTACCATGTGAGGCTTTTGATTTAATTATTCCTTAATTAAATTGAAAGAAATTTGTAATTCCATCTCATAACAACTTGTATCATTTAACTAACTCAGAAAGAATTAGTTAGCTCAATAATATTGATTTGAGGGTCAGAGGTGAGGCATGTAGAGTGATTCTATTAATTTCATGGTTGAGTTGCAATTAATGCATTAGTTTAGTGCATGTGTAATCAGTTAGCTCAAAATAATTGAGTTAAAATCAATTTAAATAGTTATAATTCAGTGATGAGCTAGTAAGAGGTCAAGTGAATTAAATTAGATTTAATTCACAAGTAGTGATCTATCAAGTAACTAACGATTCACTATTAATATATACATGCATGTCAATTCTGATGACGAACCAGTTGGGACAGAGGTTAAAGGGAAGATAACTATCAGTTGTATTATTAGTGAATTTCCCAGGCTTAATTATAAATTTAGAGGAAGGCTCATGATGGATTACGTAGTCAAGGAAGGTTGATCATCCTATTTAATAAGGATTAATTTCCTAGGGATATCATGAGCAAGGTTGGGCTAAGCAGGGGCTGAGAATTAGCTAAGTGTTGGTCAATTTTTCCTTCGAATTTCTAGTCAATTTTGAGCAGGATCAGGGTGAGACGATCGGTTGAGTGCCAGATTTTCTGGGTGTGAGAAATAATTGTATTTTTTCATGATTCTTTGACTATGTACAATATATGATAGAGGGTTTTTGAGCAGTTTCTTTCCCCAGATACATCTTCTGTTGTGTGATTGATAATTTCATTTCTCTTACTTACATGTGATTGAGCGATTGTGTTTTATATTCTGCAAATATAGTAGCAGGATTTGGTATCTTGTTTTAGTACAGTACATGATCAAATTGAATCCATTGATTTAGAGTTTATATATAATTTCTACAAACGGGACGTGGAGCCTAATGAGAGGAGTAGACGAAGTCAAATGCCGGGATGGATTTTGATGCCCGAAATGGAGAGGGGTGATCACATCACTCTCAAAACCGTGCGGGAATACAAATGATGAAGTCGTTAGGAATTGGGAGTTTGCACTATGGACATGGTGTATGTTATGAGCATGGGCATTTTCATGATGGATTTGCTGTAGAGTGCATTAAAGGCCCGATAGCAGGCTGGTTATTTGTTGTTGGCAACGTGTGGAGGGTATCCAGTCCAATGATACTCTTCACCGTCATAGTCACATCAATCAGTGTTTCCCCAGTTGTTGGTTACATTATGTTAAACTAAGCTAATTACTACAGCATGAGGAGTTAGTTAAATTTTGATACTCATTCAAGTTGATTTAAGTCATATTTGAATTTAGTGTGTGATTCCATGTGAAGGTATTTTAGGTGAGTCACTAGTTGGAAAATTTTAATTTCCCCTCACCAGGTTGACAGTAATAATCAATTTTGTGTGATCAATAGAAGAGCCACAAATCTTGTTATTGTGTGTGTGAATTATTTGTATTATTTTTTGCCTTACCTCCTCTAACTTTTCAGCAAATTGGTATAGGAATTGTTAGTGTCCAATATTTAATGATCAAAATGTACTCTTTCAAATTTGTTTAGTAGTAGTCATAGGAAAAAAATTATATTTCCAAGTCAGTTTTCAAATAAAATTTTGTTCGTTGGATATGCATAGGTCTTAAAAAGCTTCTCTCTCCAGTTTCTTCATGGTTATTTTAATTTCATTAGTCACGTCCACCATTATCATGTAGAGTCTTAGGTAAGTCACCAAGCTTTCACCTATGTTAGTGTCTAGGTGTCTTTCCATTCGCCACCATAAATGTCCAAATTATGTCATAAAGAAGGCGAAAAAGGGTCATTTCCATCATTCAAGTTATCTTTAAAAGTGAGTTAGATTAGGTAGGAAAATAAGGAAATACAATTTGTCTTCTTTCAAAATCTTGTTATATTATCAAATTATTCAAAAATTCAAAGCATTTCTCGAAAAGATAATGTTTTCACTAAAGGAAAAAAAAGGTTGTGTTATAATGTTATAAAGGGAAAAAGTGATTTATTTCACTTATTTGATTTTCTTTGGATCAATAGATCTCCTCTCTCGCTTTTAGAACACTCTACCATTGCCAAAGGGGGAAGAAAACTAGGAAAAATTGCAAGAAAACCTATTCTGCTACATTTCTAGGAAGCAACGCGACGTTTCTGGGGGCAGTGCAATGTCTCTGGGATGTGGCGCTACGCTTCTACCACAACACTACGTTTCTGGCCAAAGTGTTACGTTTTTGGGTTTCACGCTTTAAATTAGATACTCAAGCTTAAAAAAAACTGTACAAACCTTTTTCGGCCTCCAAAATCTGTAAGTGAACACTTCAATGCCTTCTTCAAGTAAACTCATTAGTGTATGAGTGTTATCTCTCCTTAAGTTTTTGCTCTACTACATTTTAGGGTTTCCCTTTTCTTGATTGGTTTTAGCCATTAAATATTATTTTCTCACCATCTAAAACCTTCATTTATCCTCCACATACCCTACCCTAACAACCCCTATCACTCATAGACCTCCCTACAATTGTTTATATCAAAACTCTAAATTCCCACTACATTTCCACAAGAAAACCATAAAATCTCTGTGTTATCCTATTTTGATCCATCTCCCCATACCTATTTCAAAAAAGAGTCACCTATATCCTCAAGCTAACACATCACCCTACCTCCTCAATATTTTGTGGAATTTTCCTTAACTCTTCTATACTTCATCATAGCCCCTAAAGTCACCCTAGCCCTATCCCCTATTTTCCCAAATTCACTATCCCTACCCACTCATTTCATCTAGGACTATTTCATCCAGTTCGCAATTAGTATGAAGAGTGAAAATAAGGCTCACAAAAGAGGCCACCATTATAGGTTTGATCCATCCACATTGCAAGAAATCAATGCCTCCCCTTTTGCCAAGGGATGTTTTGAAAACATCGGATGTTTAAGGTTTTGTGAGAAAATCATGGACGTAGGTTGTCATGCCCAATTGACTACCCTTTTAACCACTAAATTTAGCAGAGACAAGGTAATCATAGTAGGCATTGGATTCAGTCTCTTAGCAGACACCATCAATTCAGCAACAGGGATTCCAAATGAGGGATAATTATGGTTCAAGGGCATGGAATTGGACCTTGAGAAATATACAACGTTCTTAAAACCTCATTGCAGAGATGAACCTGAACACATTTTCCCTTTTAGACATTTACTTAATAAGTGTGCCCCATTAATGAAGCTAATCATGAAATATTTTACATGCGAGTGGATATTTTCAAGAGTGTACCAATACCATGTCAGGTTACTAACGCACTTCATAGCCACCAAATCACTCAATTTGTCTAAATATATATTCAGAAGTTTGGTCAAGATGGTGAAAAAGGTACAGAGCAAAGGTAAATCTCCTCATCCTAGTCTATTCCACCATGATTTGGTCAAGTTTATTGTTTTGCACCAAATCTCAGCAAACAATATGACCTGGGAAGCTTTCATGGAGAAAGTAGCATCAACACCTGCTACTAGTTCACCTATTGTTTATAGCACAACATTAGCAGAGCCAAAGGAGGTTGGAACTTCAAGCAGGCAGGTAGAGATTTCAAGAGAACCTAGGGTTGAGATCACTCAAGCCTATGATAAGGGTAGGAGAATGGTTTTTTCTCCTAAGAACATGAGAGGTGTATTGGCACCTAAAGCTACACTTGAGCAAAGAGAAAGAGTGGATCAACCACCTCGTCATGATGGTAAGTCACCATTGTAGCACGATAATGAACAATATCCCTTATAAGTTGACATGGTAGATCAGGTGAAGGATAAGTCAGTTGAGGAAACCATAAATGGGAAATACAAATAAATAGTAGAGTTGAGGGAGGTTTTCTCAATGGAAAATTCTCAGATCACATTCCTACAACAAGAGAATTTTCAGTTAAAAGTGAAGCTAGTCCTCCAAGACAAGCCAAAGGTACATGTTGAGGGAGATAGAGGAAAATGAAGAGAACTAGTAGATGATGATCAGTTGGAGGATGTAGAAGTTGAAACAAAAGGAAGGAGACAAAGGACAAGAGGCCTCAAGAGGGCACTTCAGAAAGAAAGAGAACTAGCTCCTAAATTAGGTTGGAAAACCTTTGATGAACTAATTCTTGATGAAATAAATCTAGATAGAGAGTATTGGCTTGACAGGGTCAATGGAAACCTTGAGAAGCTTCTAAAGGAAGCTAAAATTAACAATAACCTTCAAAGACATATGGCCAATCACTATTGCGCCAGATTTTTTTTCCCCAAATCAGACTCAAACAAGTGAAGAAAAAGCTTAAGGAAGCTGAAATGAAGATCAAAGAAAAGGATAACTTAGACCTCCTTATTGACGCATCCATGGATGCTTAGCCTATCATATACAAGTGTCACAAAACAATTTTTGACTAGTTTTGATCATTTTTGATATTTTTGCTGATTTTTGCAAAATTATGGAAATTTTGTCTCCACAGAAGCATCGCGTAGTAGCATGACGCTTTCTCTCAGGGCATCCAAATAAAGAATTTACTATATGGATGGTTTCATCTTGATCAGTGCATGCCCTATGTGGACATTTTTTTCCATGAAAATCTCTATATTTGGAGGAAAAGCCAAAAATCTTCCATATTTGCATGCTTTTGCTAGTGTTTTTGACCAGGTGCGATGCTTATGGAGTGAGGTTTGGAAAATCAACTTTTGGAGGTCTTTCTGTGGGTTTTTTTGGAAATACTAGGAGGGGGTGAATCAGTATTTATTTTCAACTGTTATTATAACCAGTTATATTCTACACAAAAATAGAGAAATGAATAATTTATTATAGAAACAATGATAATGATCCTTTTACAAGTGAATGAGCACAATGATTTCCAAGCGCCAACTTGGGGTTATATGTGGCTCCGACCTCTGGGGCTTTGACCCTAACTTCACCAAGGCATGAACCTTGAGTTTAGGAGCTCCTACTCCAGGGACACCAATCCCTCTTTTCCTTTTTTATTGGATGATTGATTCAGAGATGTTGCATGCATCAATCTGCACCAAACTGCACCAATCTACACTGCTACACTTGAGCCACTATCTGCACTTTTATCTGAACCATTTTCTATAATTTTATCTCAACCATTGTATCTCAGTGCTATCACTGTAGCCTAGGCCTTAATTACTGATGATTTATCTCCACGGTTAAGATGCAATCAACACTGCAATCACAATTAGTCTATCACATATAAAAATTATGAAACGTTTAACCCATAGATTCAAGTCTTTACAGTTTCAAGTTGTAGTGATATTTTTCCTTCAATGATATTGCAACACCGAGCTTATAAGATATTTAAATCATTGTTCTTTGTCCTTGTAAGGGAGGTTTTATACTAGAAGAGATGTGTATCTTGCCTACCACAAGTTTGGTTCTTCGAAAAGGTGGATTATGAGCTACAGACTTAGAGTTAATGTTTACCAGAAAGCTGACCACAATTAATAGTCTGGGTTGTTATAACCCTGATCCGAGCCTCCAAAAGTGAGACTTCAAGTTTCTTATGTTCGAGTCTTGGTTCAGTTGATTCAAGCCTTATTTCAGGGTTGCAAACACAAAGGACCGAGTTTCCTTCATAGAGATCAATGCATGACACCTTCGATTATGTGGTTTTCGGGGTGATAAAATAGTTTTATCACTTAAATAATCCTTCCTTGCCCTCCTTTATTTTACAAGGTGTGAAATACAAAGAAATAGATGACACGGTTCGATACTAATACATATATATGGACCAGTGGTGCTTATACCCTAGCTTGTCACTGCAATTAATGAGAGAAATAGATTAAATTTTGGATTGTTCCTCTCCTTAAGTGTTCACGAGATGTGAAACCTTTTCCTTTTCCATGCTATGTCTTTTCAACAAGCCGAATTCCCAAAATGGAGGTTCGAACATGTATTTATAGAGTTTTTTTTCTATGAATCTAAAGGGGCACAACAATTGTACCTAGGTCGACATGAGAGCCCTAGCACAGGTCGACTCAAGGACCTAATATTACCCTTAACTTGAAAAATCTATATCTCCCAAAATATTTGGAATTTTGGGCCAAATAAGAGCTCATATGAAAGCTAAAATTATGCTCTAAATTATGGTGAAGGTTTCATAGAGAAACGTTTCCTCCAAGGTAGTGAAAAATAATTTTTAATGTGACAGGTCATTTACAGGTGCAGAAATGGAGGTAGGGTAGAATGTCTTTGGGTTATTTATGGTTTTATTCTCCATCATCATAAGGTTACCATGCCATAGTGATGTGTGGCTTCATGTATTCCTCCATCATCCATATGATCATATTATCCTTAAGTATGGGCAGTCATCATCATTCATCATCATCTAGCATCATATTGCCATCAATGACAACCTAGATTAACAATCTCCCCCTTTTTCATTGATGGAAATATTCCATATTGTACTCCCCCTATCATGTTTCTCCCAGTGTTTACTACTCCTGTGCTTTATTTTTTTCTTTAGTGTGATGTAAGAGCAATAACCCCCATCTTCTGGCGAAGATATTCAAATGCTTCTCATGGAAGGGTTTGCTAAATATATCTGCAATTTTCTCCTTTATTTGACATATTCCAACTTGATATTTTGTTCAACAACTTGTTCACAGAGAAAGTGATATTTTATTGGAATGTGTTTTGTTTCTAAGTGCATCACTGGATTCTTTGAAATACTTTTAGTGATGGTGTTGTCACAAAATATTGTGATTGGTTGCTTAGTTTCTATATTGACATCCTTCAAGGCTTCCTTCATCCATAGTATTTGTGCACAAAAATCATCCGCAGCTATATATTCGGCTTCAGTTGTGGAGAGTGATATAGATGATTGCTTTTTTCTAATCCAAGATACAAGACAATCTCCCATAAAGAATGCATTTCCACTAGTAGTTTTCTGATCATCCACACTTCCAACCCAATCAGCATCAAGGTAAGTTGTGATACTGAGAATTAAGCTCTTGGGATACCAAATACCAAAATCAAAATTTCCTTTTAAATATCTAAGTATTCTATTCATAGCTACTAAATGAGATTGTTTGGATTTGATTGAAATCTTGCTGCCATTTCCACAGTTTACATAATTTCTAGCCTTGTAGCAGTTAGGTATAGGATAGCGCCAATAATTGATCTGTAAAGAGTCACATCGATGAGAGGGTAATCATCATATTTTCTTAGCTTATAATCTGTGGTCATCGGTGTGCTCACAGGTGCACATTCTTCCATCCCATATCTCTTGAGCATGTATTTAAGATATTATGCTTGAGATATAAACATGCCAGCATAGGTTTGAGATATCTGTAGCCCAATAAAGTATGATAAATCACCAGTCATTCACATTTAAAACCTTTTGGAAATATTTATAGAAAATTCATGGGCCATTCCATCATCATTGCTGGAAAATCTTAGATCATCAACCTATACAAGAGTGATCAATAGTTTATTCTTATCTATATTCATGTAGAGATTTCTTCCTGCTATTCCCTTTCTGAAACCTTTGTGTTGCAGATAATGATATAACTTTGCATACCAAGCTCTAGGGGCTTGTTTCAACTCATACAAGGCCTTTTTCAATTTGCATACAAAGACTTTCCCCTCATCTAGATCAAATCCTTCTGTTTGGTCCATGTAGACATCTTCCTTGAGGTATCCATTCAGAATGTTGATTTTACATCCATTTAATAACCTTGAATCCTTTTGAGCAAGTAAATTCCAAAACCATTCTTATAAATTCCAATCCTGTTACTCGTGCAAATTTTTCTTCGAAGTCAATACCTTCAATTTGCTAGTATCCTTTGCAAATAAGCCTAGCTTTATTTATGATAATTTGTCCATCCTCATTCATCTTGTTTTTGAATACCCATTTTGTTAAAATTATTTTTTTTATCTTTTAGGTGAGTAAATAGATCCTAGGTCTCATTCTTTTTTATTTGAGACATTTCTTCTTCCATGGCCTTTATCCAATAAGGATCTTTACATGCTTGAGAAATTTTTTTAGGTTCTATTAAAGATAAGAGAGTAACATCCTATTTTCTTGGAGTGCTTGTCATTCTTCTTTGATTTTGAATTCTTTCATCTATATTCACAATAATATATTCTTCTGGATGATGTTTTTAAATGAATTTGATCTTAGAAGGATTTTTTGAAGACTCACTTTGAGGTTCTTCATCCTTTTCTTATTTTTTCAGGTTCTTCTTCGCTTTCTTCAAGAAAGGGCTCAACTTCATGATCTTCAATTTTATTTTATGGTAGGGCTTCATCAATATTCACATCAATGCTTTCCACTATTTTCTGTAGATGATTGTTGTAACATTTTTGAGCTTTTATCCTTGCAGAATATCCAAGAAATATTCCTTCGTCAACCTGAGAATCAATTTTTTCTCGTGAGTCATCATTGATTTTTACGAAGCATTTTCTTCCAAAAATCCTAAAATATTTTAGTGAAGCACATCTTCCTTTCCATAACTCATAAGGAGTCTTTTCATTAATTGGTCTTAGTTCGGTTTGATTTAAGGTATAAACTGCAGTCCTAATTCCTTCTCTCCAAAATTTTGGTTGCAAATTAGCTGTTAGTAGCATTGTCCTTTCCATTTCTTGCACAATTTGGTTCCTTCTTTGAACTACTTCATTTTTCTTTTGTGTCCTATCAATGGAGAGTTATTTTTAGATTCCATGCACTTTACAAAATTCATGAAATTATTTTGAGGTGAATTCTCCTCCTCTATCCGTTCTAAGACATTTAATCTTAGAATCTTTCCCATTTTCAACAAGATCTTTAAGATTCTTAAAACATTAAAATGCTTCGGATTTATATTTTATGAAATATACCCACATCATTCTAGTATAGTCATCAAAATATAAATCAAATTTCCTTTCATTTTGAAGAGTTGGAATTCTAGTTGGCCCACATAAATATGCATGAATGATCTCCAAAGGTTTTGATGTTGAGAACTCCTTAGTTTTGTGACTAGTTCTAGTTTTCTTTCCATGTTGGCATGGGCCACATAAAACTTGATTTGGCTTGAAAATTTTTGGAATGTCCCTTACTGCATTAATTTTGCTAATATTTATCAAGTTATCAAAACTTGTATGCCCCAATCGCTTGTGTCATAACCAAAATTCGTCAGTTTGAGTCAAATAACATTTATCTCCTTGGATTGTGCTTAGAATGTAAACATTATCTGGTGTTCTTACTCCTTTTACCACAAGTTCTCCTAAGGATGAGTCTCTTATTTCACATTTTTTTTTACTAAAGACAACATTGTGTCCTTGGTCACAAATTTGGCTAACACTTAAGATATTGTGTTTGAGTCCTTCTACCAGCAAGGTATTTCGAGCCTTTCCTTGTCCATTGACGAGGGTAGTAGTTCCTTTTCTAGTGACCTTAGCAGATCCACTTCCAAAGGATACATTTCCATTATTTTTTTTTGTTGAGACAAATTTATTTTGGTCACCTCTCATATGTCTTAAGCGTTCACTATCCATGAAGCAATGATTTTCATCACTATGAGCACATAGAGCTAGAGCACATCTATCCGTATCAAGATTCACCCTTTTAGCTTCCTCCTTTTTGAGTTGGCAATTTTGTTCATTATGAACATAATTATTACATGATGAGCAAGTTGGTTCAAACTTTGCGAAAGGATCAAAATAATTGTAAGTCTTGATTTGTTCTTTCCCTTTAGGACCACGTAGGTTGTTTGTTTGATCTTTTAGTTTTGGTGCTTCAGTATTATGAGCCTTGTAATGCTTATCTTTATGACCAAAGTTTTTGCAATAGTAAAAATACCCAATAAATATAGTTTTGTACGTGTTGTAAGAGCGATAACTTGAATCAACATTCTTCCTTGGAGTTTCTCTTGCTTCATTTCTTGGATTTGAGATGGGCCTTTGTTCTTGGCGAGATGTTTTTTCTTATTTGGGATGGCAATAAAGTACGTCGACATAAATCCTTGCATTATCCTTAGTACTTGATTATTCTCCTTTGAAACCAATCCCCGATTTTTCATATTGAGGTTTTTGTGTATTAAGGATCTTATACAGTGCTTCATTAGGGGAATTTTGAGGTCTAAAATGGGCCTCCTAAGGAAACTGTAAAATAATAGTGGAAATAATAAAATAGGATTTTGATTACATCACCAAATTTTAGAGAGAAAAAAAGAAAAAACTACTTTTTCAACTCGTATTTTCAACTTATCTCCCAAATTTTTTACTCAAATTTCGAGTAGGAGTACTTGTTGGATGAAAATTTTAATTCCTCATCCAAAGAGTACCCATGTTGCATACTTTTGATGCGTCCTACTATACTAAAAATGAGAAATGCATGAAAAACGTGATTGCAATCACATTTTTCAGGTATTTATCATTTTTCATGTAGCAAGGTCCATCAAAAGTATGCAACATGGTTACTCCTTGGATGAGGAATTCATTTTTGCATCCACTCAAAATTTGAGTAAAAACTTTGGGAGATAAGTTGAAAAAGTAGTTTTATTATTTTATTATTTTTAAATATTTTTACCCCTTTTACTTAAAAAATTGTGAATTATCCCCCATGGTTGACATCATCATTTTCAATCCTATTGGTTCTTATAAAGTTTATTTTAGTTGTACATTTTTCCTAGGAGGCCGATTTTAGACCTCAAAATTCCCCTAATGGAGAGCTTTGCCAACTCATTTTGACTTGATCCAACTCCTTCCTTAGAGATACTATTTTAGCTTCACTTTTTACACAAATATATTCCTTTTCATTTAACTTATTATTCAAGAAGTCTGTCCTTGTTTTTTCTTCCTCTTTTTCTGCTTTGAGAGAAGCGATGTTCTTTCGTTAAACCTCATTCTCTTCAATGCAACTGATTAGTAATTCATCCAAATTTCCTTCACCTTCTAGTTCCAAATCATCATCATTTGTGAATGCCTTGAATAACACTTATTTTCTTCCAACATAGTCATTTTCTCCATCTTATTCATCTTCTCCTCTATTTTGATGAGGGAAATTTCTAGTTGATTTCTTATTGATGACTAAAAATTTATCTTCATCAGACTCATCTTGTTTGGAGAAGAATTTTTTCTTATTAAACCCTTTATTTTTGTATGCCAACCTTTTAGAATCCTCTTCATCATCACTATCATGTTTACGAGGACATTTTGCAGCATAATGACATATTCTTCCACATTTTAAAAAAACAAGAGGGTACTTACCTTTTAGCTTAGATCCCTTCATTAGTCTTCATAAAAATTGAGCTAATTCAGTTTCATCATCAGAGTCATCACTATTGTTATTCCATCATTTTCCTCTTTTTGTTGATTTTGAGGCTTTGAATCTTGCTTCTTTGAAATTTGGAATTCCTTTCCTCATCTCATAGGAAATGGTAATTTCATGAAGTTCATTCACCTTGAGAGTATCTAGGTCCTTCATTTCTTCTATGACACTTACTTTGGAGTCAAATCTATCAGGAAGAGATGTCACGATTTTTTAACGATAGTGGTTTCTTCAAAATTTTCTCCGTACCCTTTAAGAGCGTTAACCACTTCAGCTACTCGGAGAAAGTATGATGCAATATCTTCTTCTTCATCCATTTTCAGAATTTCTAATTTAATTCTATGAGTTTTAGGCTTTTCCTTCTTAACTTTGGAGTCCCCATCATAGAGGGAAATCGGCTTATCCCATAATTCTTTGGCCGAGTCAAAAAACATGATTTTTGTGAATTCGGAATTAGAGATTCCACTAGTGATGGAACTTAGAGCTTTGGAATTAAAAATGTTGGATTTTCTTTCTTCTAGACCAATTGGAAGAGTGGAGGGAGATTTGTACCCATTAAAAACAAAATACCACACTTCAGGACCAAGGGACATTAAATAGTAGGACATCCTCTTCTTCCAAAACCCAAAGTTTGTTCCATCGAACATAGCCAACTTTGTTGTCACTTCTATGTTCTTCATTGTGTCTAAGAATCCTTCTTCCAATTGTTAGGCTGATAATAAAGAAGTCGGTTTTGATACTAATTGTTGGAAATTCTGTGAGGAGGGTGAATCAATATTTCTTTTCAATTGTTATTATAACCAGCTAGATTCTACACAAAATAGAGAAATGAATAATTTATTATAGAAACAAGGATAATGATCCTTTTATAAGTGAATGAGTACAATGATTTCCAAGCACCAACTTGGGCTTATATGAGGCTTCAACCTCTAGGGCTTCGAGCCTAACATCACCAAGGCATAAACCTTGAGTTTAGGAGCTCCTACTCTAGGAACATCGAACCCTCTTTTCCTACATTTATTGGATGATTGATTCAGAGATGCTCCATGCATCAATCTGGACCAATCTACAGTGCTGCCCTTGAGCCACTTTCTACACTTTTATTTGAGCCAGTGTCTGTACTATTATCTAAGCCATTGTATCTTAGTGTTATCCTTGTAGCATAGGACTCAATTAATAATGAGTTATCTCCACAAATAAGACCAAATCAATGCTCTAATCACAATTTGTATATCACATATGCAAAATATTAAAATTTTAACCCACAGGTTCAAGTATTTACATATTCAAGGAGTAGTGATAACTTTTCTTCAAGGATATTGCAACACCGAGCTTATAAGATATTTAAATCACTATTCTTTGTTTGTGTAATGGAGGTTTTCTGGTAGACAAGATTTGTAACTTTCCTACCACAAGTTTGAGTCTTCAAAAAGGTGGAGTCAGAGCTACAAACTTAGAGTGAATTTTTACCATAAAGCTTACCATAGTTAATAGTCTGGGCTGCTATAAGCCTGATCTGAGCCTCCTAAAGTGAGCCTTCAAGGTGATACTATCTAAGTCTTGGTTTATCTAATCCAAGCCTTATTTCGGGGCTGCAAACACAAAGGACTAAGTTTCCTTCATAGAGATCAGTGCATGACACCTTCAATTCCGTGGTTTTTAGGATGCTAAAACAATTTTATCCTTTAAACAATCCTTCCTCGGCCTCCTTTAGTTCACAAGGTTTGAAATAAAAAGAAATAGATGACACAATCTGATTGTAATACGCAGAGATGGACCTGTAGTTCTTATACCCTATCTTGTAACCGCAATTAATTAGAGAAATAGATTAATGTTTGGATTGTTCTTTTCCTTAAGATTTCACCAAATGTGAACCTTTTTCCTTTTTCCATGCTATGTATTTTCATCGAGCTGAATGCCCAAAATGGAGGTCCAAACATTTATTTATAGAGGTTTTTTTCTATGGAACTGAAGGGACACAAAAATTTTACTGAGGCCGACATGGGAGCCATAGCATAGGTCGGCTCAAGGACTAGATAAATACCCTTAACTTCAAAAATGTATATCTCCCAAACTATTTGGAATTTCAGGCCAATTAAGAGCTCACGTGAAAGCTAATATTATGATCTAAATGATGGTGAAGGTTTCATAGAGAAATGTTTCCCCCAAGGTAGTGAAAAATAATGTGTATTGTGATTGGTCCTTTACTGGTGAAGAAATGGAGGTAGAGCAGAATGTCTCGGGGTTCTTTATGGTTTGATTCTCCGTCATAGCCTTATTTATCATAAGGTTACCATGCCATAGTGATATGTTTCTTCATGTATTCCTCCATCATCCAGATGATCATATAATCCTTAAGTATGGTCATTCATCATAATTCATCATCATCTAGCATCCTATTTCCATCAATGACAACCTAGATTAACATTTTTCTCGAAATTCAAGGTGCATTGGAAATTAGACTCATAGGGAAATGTGAAGATCATGAAAAATTTAATTGTAATTATGTTTCAACTCAATAATTATCATTATGAGCATGGAAATGTGTTGGTTTTAGAGGAAAAACTCATGGTTGAGTTCACCATTATGTAGCAAATTGATATCTATGGGATATTTCTAGCTCAAGCTACTTTGTAATTCTCATTTTGAGCATCACAGCGTATTTGGTTTCAAACCTAAAATTCATGACTAAGTTGTGTCAATCAATCAAATGATGCATATGAATGATATGATCATTTTACACCCTTTGTTAAAATATAATTTTGGAATTTCCTTTTTAAATGAAAAATAAATTTACAAACTTATATATGAGAAAAAGTAAAAAAAAAAAAAAGGAAAAGAAAAAGAACACACACTTGTACCTCTTTCAGTCCAGGACCTCGCAAGAGTCCTACGTGTCACTTTACCCAAGCCTAGGAAAAAAAACCCACTCTTCACTCTAAAACCATTGACCTTGCACTCTACAACCACGTGATCTTCTACACCACTTCGAGCTCATCTCAGATTTTGTATCCACCATTGAAGACCAACCTCAGGAATCCATCTATTAATATAAAATGAAATTCACTTTGCTCCATATGAAAATATTGCACTTAGAAATGCTTAAATACTTTGACAAGGAGTTGTACGACCTCTAGGCTTCCTTCTTTACGTTGGGCGTCAAGGAGAGAGACAAATTTTGGAGTGGTTTACAAAGAAAGTTATTACACTACACTATGAAGATGGAAAATATTAACACTATTTTGTGGATGATGCCAACATTGTGGAGTTCTTGGCACATTAGGGCCATGGTTTTTCTAAATTACCAGCTTCAATATTGATAACTATGGTACTTGTAAATTCTCTTAAAATAGGTTCAATTTCAGCAGATTATTTGAAGTTATTCCATCTATTTTTAAATTTTTGATGAAAGCTCAAGTAAATTTCTTTGAAAGCCCACGATTGTAGGTCTAGATGTTAGATTCAACTACAACTTGTTGGGTTGTTGTAAGTGGTCTCTATTATTTCCCCCATCAGGTCATAATTGTATCATGATGAGGGTATAATTTTATCCTACTACATGTTTACTGATATTTAACAGAGAAAGTTAGTGGATATCAACATGTTTGACTTCCCTTAGGGAAAATCCTCTAGATACAACTAAGAGCCTTACCCTCCAATGCAAACCCTTATATTCGATTAACTAGCCCCCTTCTTCAGCCAACGCTTAGTCATGGTTGGGCTAGTTTGGCTACTAGACAAGGTAGGAGAGGTTACACTTGGCTTGGAGCTTGTTTACTACATGAGTTTAAATTATAAGCATTTTTTTCTTATCAATAACAATCCATCCTCCCAGAAATACCGAAAATAATATAAAGACAAGTGAGTCAATTTTGGGACAATCAAGAATGAATGCCTACTATTATTAAAGGCTTCCTCGCCTACCTAGCATGCCTTAGGTGTTGTTATTTTTCTCTGTGATGACCTTTGTCATTGTTTTCCCTTGAGAATTTTTTCGAACTTGTAGACAATTTTGAGCTTGAGGCTTCACCATGGTCTAGTTCAAGCCGAGGGTAGGATATGCCAAGGAGGTATAGGTTGAGGAGGTTAGTTGTTCAAGTCACGAAAGATTGAATATTTTTTCAAACACTTTCGTATTATTTAATGGGAAATGAGCAGAAGGATTTTCATTTATTTTACTAAATATACTCTATATTTGTTTTCTTTATTTTATATTTTCATTTTTGTGTGAGGTTGAAAGAAATAACTTTAATCTCAATCGATTTTCAGGTTTCACATAGAGAAAATATTTACAATGGAGGAAATTATAGATTTC
Source organism: Pinus albicaulis (assembly GCA_034641835.2). Taxonomy (NCBI): domain Eukaryota; kingdom Viridiplantae; phylum Streptophyta; class Pinopsida; order Pinales; family Pinaceae; genus Pinus; species Pinus albicaulis. Next base: position 384,614,263 of record CM076577.1, read on the forward strand.
ATGGACTCCTTTGGCAAGAAAGAAGTGGTCATTATGTATGTGGATGATGAAAATACGCGATGACCATGCGAGAACTGCAATTTCTAGTTTAGAGAATGTTCTGTAAATGTGGGATCTATTTCCATCAAGTAATCAATGAGTTCTGGAGTTGTCTAAAGCAAGATTTCATAATAGCCCAGTTGAAATTCTAGCGACTAGCATCTGAGGGTGTTATTTTATTCACACAATGGGATATTTGTACACAACAAGAAAGTCTAAAGGATTTTCCTTCATGAAATTTTGATCATTGGCCACATCTAACGAGTTCTTGGAGACATAAAGCAACTAATGAGAGTAATAGAGGAGGAAAATAAATGAGATATATCGCATGAAGTGAAGTGGGTTATTTTTTTCACAGACGTTGAGTTGATTTCGACAGAGAGCTGGAGCCAAGAGGATACATGGAGGAGCCTCCTGGATTTGAGAAGCCACAAGCAATCATAAATGTATGCAAAGACCAATGGGGAAGTTTCCCCTCCATCCCATATATGTTCTCTTGCCTTTTTCCCATCTACAGGAGAATCATATGTTCTTATGCCTTATTCTTGTCTACCAAGGAATCATACCTATATTCGACCAATATCTAGAAATATCGATAACTATTGAGAAGAATCCCACAAAGGAATTTATTAAAACCTCTTTTGATAGTCCGCTACAATGTATGCAACCTTTTGGAAGTCCACTAGGGTATTCAGCCGACTTGGAAGTATATTTATGGGTTCAAGGAAGGACCATAGTAAAAATAGTGCGTGGGTAGTTTATCGATGATTTTGTCTTCCTATTGAGCTAACTCCTCTCAGTGTTTTATTTTCTCTTAGCAATAGTCCTCAAAGCTCCCTTGGAGTAATAAAGGATGAGCAATGGTGGAAAATATGGCAGCATACGTGGTAGGTCATCCTGGGCATGATGATGCTAGGTGTCGCCCTGTGATGGATCATGTATGTGATGGGAGAGGAGGAGCAATGGGGAAAATGGAAGGTGTAATGGGTAGGCCCACTCTACCAACATTTCCTAATTTTTCATGCTAAAAAAGCGAAATATGTGAGTTTGCAAGGAGAATGACAAATGTTAAAATATGATTTGTTGGGATGACGAAAAATGACGGCTTGGGATTTGCTGGGATGAATAGTTTTTTCCCAAAAAACTTCATAGAGAGAACACCTTCGGTGTAACTATTGTATAACATGGTTAAACATTTAAATAAGAAAACAATTCATGACTTTAGATATTTGGGCCACTTGAGAAAATATATTAATTCATAAATATAAAAAAAAAAATTACACACTATTTTCTTACAGTCAATCATCAACAAATAACCCTTGGCATGCTCTTTAAACAAATATAATTGACCAATCAAGTGTTAAGTCACAGATCGATATAGCCATTAGTATCAAGGATAATATGAACCATTGCATAAATTAATGCCTAGAACATATGATGACCATTAGATACATACCTATAACTGCATACTAATGCTTGCTAAGGACATATAGTTTACCTAAAGATTCATTAAACCAATTTTTTATCATAGCTAACTCTTAATTGTAAAATAGTAGTAACACGAGAAAGGTTAAAGTATTTACAAAGGTGACACAATAGGAGAAGGAAAGGGGTATTAGAGTTATCCCTCTTAACGACAACTTCATGAACTCCTAACATAGTTTGAATTTTGGGAAACTTATTTTTATAAGATACTTTGTGAAACAATTTACAAATTAATCACGAGTCAAGAAAAAAAACACTTTTATAACACAATATTGAGTATTATTTTTTATTAAGTGCACACGTAGCTCAATCCGTTTGTTTTATTGATTTTGAACTAGATCTTCAACAAGATTGATGACACTTTTATTTTCACACCAAAGCGTGGTTGAATGATACTACTAGAATCCAATCTCTAAAATGATTTTTTAAAGCCACAAGGTTTCTTGACTTGCATTAACTATTACTTAGTACTCTACTTCTACTAGAAAAAAATCAAGATCATGTTCCTTCTCACAAGACCAAGGGATATTTCTAGAACCATCGTTAAAAACATAACCTATAGTAGACTTGTGACCATCAAGGTCACCATGCCAATTAGGACCAATGAAACCAACTAAAAAATGATCCCCTCTTGAACCATATTGCATTCCAAACTAAATTATACCTCAAATATATCGAAGTATCTCTTTTTCTACTTTCCAATGTCTCACATGGGGTTTTTGCATATATAACACAATAAGATCAACATAAAAGGAAATATCGAGATAGGTATGAGTCAAATATAGAATTATACCAACAAATTATACGAAATAACATCTATTTTAGGTTCATTATAGGTGACAACAAGTTTGACTCTATCGTGGAAGGGAGATGGGGTTGGTTTAAAATATTCCATGCAAAAGCAGTGTAGAATGTCACATGTGTACTTAGACTAGGAAAAAATAAATTCATTCCTTTCTTAGCCACATTTCGAGGCCAAGGAAACAATGTAAATATATTAATTCAATAATTTCAAAATTCTTCTTAAGGGTAGATTGCACATGGTTTACAATTTTTCGGTTACTACTAGTAAGAATAAAGTCATCAATTTAAAGACTAGGTATTATTATATGGTTGCCTACTTTCTTGGTATAGACATTGGGTTCAAAGTTAAATTTAGAAAATCCAGTGTCAACAAGTAAGCTACTCATTTTAACATACTGAGCCTAAGATGCTTTCTTAATAACACAAATAGATTTCCTATGTAGAAAATGAGTTTGAAGTCATTTGAAACATAGTTAGGAGGTTGTTCCATATAAATTTATTCTTGCAAATCCTCACACAAGAAGGTGCATTTAACATCAATTTAATGAACCTCCCATTTATGTGAGGCGTCAAGGGATAGAACAACATGGTTATAATTCATTTTGGCTATGGGGGAAACAAATTAATTATAGTCAATCGCTTCAACTTGAGAAAAAACCTTTACAAACTAGCCTTTCCTTGTGTCTTTCAAGACTTTGATATGATTCATACTTGTATCATTTGATAGAACACCATCAATGGAATTAATTTTCTCTGTGGGGGAAAAGGTTTCATTATAGTCAATCCGTTCAAATTGAGAAAGATATTTTATAAACTAGCTTGGCCTTATGCCTTTCCAGATTTATATGATTCATACTTAGTTCTATACACCAACTTGCATATAACAAGATTTTTTCCTTTTTGAAGAGGTGAAATATCACAATCATTCACCATTAAGGAATGATATTATTAATCCCTTGTAGGTGGCCAAAAATTTCTACAAATGTTACTAGATCGTGAATCTCTAAAACTCAAGCCAAAAGAGAGGAGGTTTGCTAAAATTATGAATATGTATGACATTGACCTATAGGATCAGAAATAATATCATTGATTTATTCTCATGTTTTATGAATCCATTAAAGAAGTAGTGATGCTAGTGTAGGATCATGTTCAATGGATCCAACTAATAGAAGGTAAGAAGGTGGAGGTGGATTTTCATCCTTGTCATAATCATCTAATGAAGAAACCATAATAGGATCAACAATATAAAATTTTTTAAGAGAGGATGGCATATATGTTGAAGAAGTCTCACAAGCCAAAGATGGCACAAACATTGAATTTGTCTCAGAGGCAAAGATAATTTATTCAAAATTAACATCTCTCCTGGTAATAATTTATTTAGAATTAGTTTTATGAAGCCAATAACCTTTTACATCATAAAATCCAATAAAAATTCACTTCTCGCTTTTTGGTTGTAATGCTTTCCTTTTCTCATTGGGAATGTGATCTTGTGCTTGACTACCAAACACATGAAAATTACTTACATCTAATTTAATTTTACTCCATGCTTATTCCACCATTAATTTTTAAGCCCTCTGTGGTAGTGTGATTGAATATGTAATTGATACAATTAGTATATCCCCACCCCCCCAAAAGGAATACTTATTCTTAGGTTCGAACATACATGATGACTTTTCCTTTAAAGTGATATTTTTTCTCTCAATGACATAAGTTTATTGTGGTGTATATGGAACAATGTAATGCATTTGAATGGCTTATTTAGTTTAATAATTTGTAAGTATATTTTTAACATATTCAACTCAATTATCTACTCTTAACATATATCATTTATTTCTATATTATTTTTGTGCAACAACCTTGAATTCTAAAAAAAATGTGAAAGTGATACTCTTCATTTTTTAGAAATAAAACCAAGTGTGTTTCGAGAAGTCATAAATGAAAGTTAAGAAGTACTTGGACCCATATAAAGAAGGATAAGGGAGTGGAGAACACAAAATACTCTGAAGAAGCTACAAGGGGGCTATGATGTGGCAAGTGACGCATTTGTTAAAACTATCCCAGTGATGTTTTCTAAGAATACAACCATCAATGTAAAACCAGGGATGAATAAACCCATGGATTGAATTTATTTTCATTAAAGTGATACATTCATAAATAAAATTAAAAGTGAAATTTTGTTTCATCTTCCAAGGGTTCCAAATTACTCTTCCTATCTATTACTCTTCATATTCCTCCTATATAATTATTTACAATGTTGATTGAAATTTACCATAATCCCAAGGAAAGTGTATCTAACATTCCCCCATTCATCTGAAGGAGTTTTTATAAGTCCAAGAATATTTCTAAACTTTAAATTTTATTTCATGTTGATGTGCTTGATTCAATCATATAGGATATGATTTTTGGCCAACTTGATTACAAAAGTGTTATTAATCAAAACTAGAGTAGTATTCACCTGATTCTCCTGCATATCCTATAGTATCTTCCTAAGCCACACAACTTCCTTTACTACCTCTGTAACAACCACATATTCTTCCTTTGTAGTGGAATCTATTGTAATAGATTTCTTGCATGGTCTCCAAGACATAGTTGTTGATATAAGACTCATGAGGTATTATGAAGTAGATACTCCATTCTCCTTTTCCCCATTAATGTATGAATTTGAATTCCCATTTATTTTGAATTAATTTATTTTAGACTATTTGAGTCCAAAATATTGGTTTCCATACAAGTACTTTAGAACTCCCTTTTTCTAGTAGAAGACGGGTAGATAAGACTCCCCACAGTATCTCTATACTTAATTGCATCCATAAATTCATTCCTTGCTTGTCTTTAATCTTCATATCTTACTCCATTGGAGTAAAGAGAGAATTACAATCATCCTTGCCAAACTTGTTCAAAAATTATCCATTGTACTTGTTTTGTGAGATGCATACATACTTTGGATTTCAATTTACTTTGATACTCAAGTAGTAGTGGCAGTGAAGATGGCATTTTTATTTCATTACAAAACATTTTTTTTAAGTATTTCTTTATGGATGCAATATATGTGAAATTTTAAAAATATCACTTATGCAGAAACCCCATTGTTAAATCTGGTTATACTCCTCCTATTTAATCAAGTTATTAATATAAAATTTCAGCATTAACATCAAATTAAACACATTAATATTATTCATAGATACAGATCTAAAATGAAAACATGCACATAGACAAAGTGAAAAAGAAGATTTTATGGACAACTGTCCCCGGAAAAACCTAATGCGGGAAAATTGGTCTTTTGGCTACCTGAGGGTTTATATTATTAAGTACATTCTAAGTACAACAAATATGGGCACCATACTGGCTGACCCAACAAAGAAATACAAAAATCTACAGCAATACCTCTATTCCGGAGATAGAGAACTGGATTGATTCACACCCTCAAATGGGATTTACAGAAATCAACCCCTTTTTGTCTTCAGAGACTCCAGTGATGCTTTGAATCCCTATGCATCAACTCTGCTAGCCTAATGGTTCCCCTGCGCTACTCAGGAGAATATTGTGTAACCCCAAATTGGGTGATGGAGTCCCTACGCTACCCTAGCTTGGTCTGAGTAAGCCCTGATGGCCTCATGCTGCCTCTGCGCTACCCTTTCTGGGCCTGCGTAGCACTGAAGGCCACTGTGTTGCATAGTTGTTGTGTAGCTGATGCTCCCTCTTCGTTGCTCTGGCTACTGCTTCTCTGCCTCTTGTTGACTCTTGGCTCCAGGATCAAATCATCCCCTTAACCAATACTACCCCTCGTTGCAGCTAAAAAAATTATGAAATTCTTATCAAACCACGCCCTAGAATTACAACTTAATATTAATGCTCTGCCAATCTCTGTGTGTTCTCCAAATGACCCCAAGGTTTTCCATTATACTTTATCATTGGGAAACCAACGGTCATGATCTAATCTTGATTCAACAACTAATATTAAAATAAATTTTGATCTATGTGAATTAATTCATTTCCATCACATGTTTAAATTAATTACCTTTAAGATTTCAATTTTCCTAAGTTAGACTTAGGGTCCTTAATTATAAATATTAATTAATTAATTTTCTCTTAAACCGGATGGAATTTCTCAAATCCCTTTCTAGGTCTTGGATATGATCTCATGTACTGTAGTCCCTCCACAAAGGTTGGGAGCTAGAGCACACCCGAAGCTACCCCAACACCATAAAATATCAACAATATATGTTTTTTTTCCCCCTCTTTTCAAAACATCATCTGCATACACAAGAAGACATAATAATTTTTCTAACTTTCTTGAATAACAAAGTTTCATCTCCAAAATTAAAATTCTTGAAATTTATATTCAAAATATGCTTAGTTAATCTTTCATGCCATGCATGAGATTCTTTTTTAATTCCATGCAAATACTTTATGATCTTACATACTTCTTTTTTTACCCTTCATGGTGAATCCTTTTGGTTGAGACATGTAAACATTCTCTTTCAAGACTCCATACAAGAACGTTATCTCCATATTCATATGAATCTCCCACCGATTATTTGTAGCCAAAGTCATACATGCATTAATGATAGCCCATTTGTCTATGGGGGGAAATGTATGCACATAGTCCATACCTTCATTTGAAGAAAATCCTTTTTCCAAAATCATAATTTTATGTTTTTCAAGTGACAAATATGATTTATTCTTGTTATTGTAGACCCCTATATAACCAATTAGTTTGGATCCAAGTGGAGGATCCACCAACTTCCACGTCCTATTCTTGATGAGAACATTATACTTCTACTTGGTTTCTTTCCACACATCAAAAGAATTAGTGAATTATTCAAAGAATTTTGGTTTAAATCTAGTAGATAAGTTGAATGCACAATCATATGAAGCATCCATATCATTTACATCATTTTAATTTGAGGCATTTTCTTCACCTCCATCTTGTCTAGTTGAACTTTTTGTTCATGTCTTTCCAATGTCATCGGGGTGAACACTTTGAAATGTCTTTATGATCCATTTTGATGGAAATTTTTGAGGTGGTCCAAGTTGTTTTATTGATTGAGATGGTGTTGAATTCTCATTAGTTTTATCCTTTCAATCCTCCAAATAACATATTCTAATTTAAATTCATTGTCTAATGAGGTGGCTATATGTTCTTACTAAGGGATAGATGCACTTCAAAATGAGATTCTAGAGATTGATATAAGACATGGATCCCCCATTTAATATGTGGAATCTCAACATCAAACTCATAATATTTATTTTTATGAGTAAATACATCTAGATGATAAAGTTGTCTCTCAAATTTTTTGTCATTCTTGGTGGAATCAATAGAAATCACATCTTTGAAAAGAATGAACTTCTTGTTTTTATTATCATGAAAACAATGTTCCTTGGTAGTATTTTAGTACCGCAAGAAGATGAACTTTTGACTCCTTGAACCAAGTTTCTATTTTTTTCTATCGTTAGGAATTGAGGCATAGCAAGTGGAACCCAAAAACTTGAGATGTCTCACCAAAGGAATGTGACCATTCCACATTTTATATGGATTCTCTTTGCCAAGACTGTGAGATGGCCACTTGTTCTTCCACATATATCACACAAATAATTGCATTATCCCAAATCATCCTTTCTATCAAATGTGCACAAGAGATAGAAAATTCCTCTAAAACTCATGAAGATGAAGAACATCACGCAAAAGAAATTTTTGGAATCCAAGAAATTTAAGCTTAATGGTGCCAATTCTTGTAGGTTTAATACTAGACACATTTTCAAAAGTTCACTACAACTTCACATTTTGATTCAATTCTTCAAATAAATCTCTCCAAAATGTCATGTGGCAAGTTGCACTAGTGACAAGAAACTTAACATTTCTCCAATAAGTATATGAATTTATTAACATATATTCATTAATTATTCTTATATTGTATTGAATAACACTATTAGGTTTAGGTGTTTTACATTTTCCTTCCTTTTATCTCTTCTTACCTTAGTTTTTCTCCCATAGGAGTGACAAGCAACCTAACATTTCTCCAGTAAGTATATGAATTTGTTAACAAATATTCGTTAATTATTCTTATATTGCAGTGAATAACTTGATTAGGTTTAGGTGTTTTACATTTTTCGTGATTTTCTTTCTTCTTACCTTAGTTTTTCTTCCATAGGATCTGACATGTCTTTTCCTCATGTCCCATTTTTCCACAATGGACACAAATAGGGTAATATTTCTCATACGAGTTATGCCTACCAGAAAATTCCTTAGAAATTCTTCATTTAATGTCCTTTCATACTACCTCCAACCTATCCACCTATGAATCCATAATCCATGTACAATCCAAGTAGAGGGAAAACAATGAAGTTGCATGGGTCCAAACAAAATCAAATAAATATCTTCTCATAGCTAATAATTTCATGTAGTAGACATTTATACAATCCCAGTCCACTTTGTGTCTCTTCCTACAATGACTCATATATAAGCCTATGGTGTTTCATAAGAACACATCCTTCAAACTTAGAGGAAACAATCTACCGAGCACAATAACAAAAACTTCTAATTTCACATCATGTAGCGGTCAAGACTATTCATTCAGTACATCATTTAGAAAGTGAGAGAATTGCAAACCTCTTCACTAAAGTGTTTGGAAGACAAATGTTGGAAAATTTTAGAAAGGTAATGATCTAAAGTAATGGAATATATACAACCTATTAATATCATACACAATTATAGTTGCTAAGAAATGCTTAGGTTATTTTAAATCATTAATTACAACTTGATGATCTGAGAACTCTATTGTTATACCTTTACCTAACTAAGTGATTTAGATATTGATATAGGGTTGTGTGAGAGACTTGGAACACATAAGAAATTATAAATGACCATTTTCTAGTTTAATTTTTCCAAACCTACAATGCTAAGAGTTATGTCATTGGCAACAACTGTTTTTTTGGTGATACATTCATTAAGAGGAAACAAAAATTATTACTCTTTACTCATATGATAATATGCTCCAAAATCAATAAGTCACTTATTACAAGAAGTAGCAGATGTTGCACTGAAGAAAAATACAAAAGAAGAAAGTGCAAGCCCGTGAGAAGAAGAAGAATAAACAGGAAATATGTTGCACTTATTCATTATTTATTTTAAGGCCTCCATCTCCTAAAAGTATTTAGATTCTAAGAAGACCATATTTCTCAGAAAAATTGCAATGCCTCTCAATATTCTTAGATATTTATTTTGTTCCTTCATGTGACCATTGGGAGTTGAAGTTGGATAATAGGGTTTATGACCCCTTTTGTGTTTTTTTGCAAGGAAGTTACTTCTTTGGATGTGGATTTATTCTTCTCTTTCTACACTATGGCTTTTTTAGATGTACATGTAGTGTTGATTTCTCCAAGATGTGAGAGCTTATCTTGATCTCTAACCAAATAATCACAAAAATATTCAAGAAAGGGTGGTTTTTAAGCATTCCCTCGAGATTCTCTAATGGAGTGAAAAGTATATACAAAAACAAAATGTTCACTACCAATGTTAGAAATATTAACATATATACATTGGTCATCCTTCTTTTCTATTTCATAATCTTCAAGTAAAAGTATGATTGTTTTGAACATGCATAATCTTTAAGTAAGAGAAATCATTTGTATTTAAATAAATTTATTGATTTTCAATCCGAATAGCTTGGATCTCAATGTATTTACCAAATATGGTTTCTAGCTTCTCCCAATATTCTTTTCAATCATCAATTCTTTGAAGGTAAAAAAAAAACATTATCTATACTAAAACTATTGTAATGCAAAGAAAATTTTTAAACTAATAATATCATTTTCAAGGCGAACAAAGGAGCTAATATTCTCCAATATAGACTATAAAGGCTTATGCAAGTAGAAATATAATATGTGGTATTTTATACTTTAAAAAATCCAACACAAAAATATTATTTTCACTTGTGTAGATTATTGGTTGAGGAAGAAACTATAATCACACATGCTCTAAATAAAAAAAATATTTTAAATCAAATTGAAGAACACATCTGACTCAAGCCTAATTTATTGATCAAACATCCATTAGGGTCTCTACTAGTTAAAAATGTGGTTGTAGTGTATCTATTCTACTCCCATGGGTGAATTAAATAATTGAAAAAATACTTTATAGACTCCACAATCATTACTCAATCAAGCAAAGTTAAACATGGTTTCAAAAGAAAATATCTATTCTAATCAAAGGAATTAACTAATATTATATTTGAAAAAAGAACAATTTACACATATATAACAAATATCTGAAAGGATATTTAAGAATGATTTACCAACAATGAAATGTACAACAAATTAAAATATGCACATGAATGAAAATGGTGCATAGGCCAAGAAATTGGGGGCCCTCCAATCCTCAACTTGTACACTAAGAAAATATCTATTGTAGAAACTAAAAGTTCATGCATATATTAATAAAAGAAACATAGTACAAATATTTAATAAACAAACTATATATAAATAGGAACTCAATCCCCAATCTTAACTTATATGTGCATTTATACCAAACAAAACAAAATTGAAATGATAACAATCCTTTATAATTTAATTGATTAAATGTCTCAGCATATAATCCCCATTAGATTCGACCTCGTTGATAATCAAAATTGTGGAAAATCATGAGAAATTAAGATATAAGCATATTTACTTGTTGCTACAATGTGATTCCCCCCCTAAGTAGCCACGTTGACCAGGCATATGTCAGATTTTTTTCCTTAATCCAAGAGGAAACCATCCATCTAGTCAACATTGAGAACAAAACTGATGTCTTTAGTTTCTCCCAAGGTTCCTACATATATCTCTATGAATGAAGAATTTCCAAATCACATTATTTATGGTAAAATATAATAAAAATGATCTTTCAATGCATAAAAATTATCAAATAACAAAAAATGAAATGAAATGATAAAAATACATTTTTGGTCATTTTCGTGGTGAAGATGGAAGAAAAATGTGACAAAAATGAAGGGTAATGGGATTATTATGGATGAAACAACATTTATTTCGATGGATATTAGGCAACAACAATGAGGACCAACATTATTATTGCTTCAAGAATCTCCTAACAGGAAAGTGAAGTTATTGAAGTTGTTACTTCGACTTCCAAAGGGTTTGAGGTGCATCAGAGGGATTCTTAATTTCACATATGGATAAAAAACATTTATGGGTTTTTATTAATTGTACCAAGACATTGGTATTTCATAATTGATGATTTTCAATTTATGCAATTTTTTTCTAGTGTTTTTTTATAAATATGATCCACTTGTCTTGGTCTTGTTAGATATGTGATTATATATTTGCAATGTGTCTAAAAAAACTCGTTATGTGACACTAAAATATTTTGGCCCATGATGATGACTTTATGGATGTTATAGTTTTGACATATTATAATATATGTCTTCCTTGATCTAAAGTGATTTAAGAATTTGGCAAGAAGCAGTGATATAGAGCTATGTTCACTCAATTTCATAGAAGGTCATTATTATTTTAACATGTTTATCAAAGGGGAAGTTTGACATGAAGATGGATTAGCTTGGTTCATTGGTGTAAACCAAGTTTCTTTAAATTTTTTCTCCTTGCATGAGCCTAGGTTATAGATGACTTAGTTAATTTCTTTAAGGCACACACCTTTGTAAGCATTGATTGCCTAAATGATGAGTTATGCAGAAATGTATTTGTGCAAGTGACCCTCACATATGATTTTAGGGTAGGTATGGTGATTTTTCATCACAGATTATTCTCCCAATATCGCCAATGCACATGATTTATAGGTTTTATATTCAAATGTAATTGATTGGTGTAACACAAAACTTGTTTCTTGTAAAAAGAGTGTTAGTTGTTGTGATTACTAACAAATTGTTTTCACCTAGCTAAGGAAGAGTTAGGTCCCTTAACCCCTTGGAGATGTCTAATGGACATATCCAAACATAAAAAAATATGTTTCCACCTAATAAACATAATAAAACTTAATAAAATTAAAATAAACATATAATTAGAAGTAAGAATATTTCTCTATATATATATATATGTGAAATATATATAAAATATAAATAGTAGCTATAAATTAAGATGCAATTTACCATACAAAATAAAATGATATTTGTAACCATTATATTTCAAAACTTCATATTTAAATTTATTTAGTAAGAATATAAAAACCTACAATAATTTTTTTTCTAAGCTATCTTTCTCTCTTTATAAAGAAAAATGAAAAGTGCCTATATATATAACCATATGTATAAAGGTTTTAATAAAATTAAAAATAATAATATTCCTATGTATATAGAAGTGAAACTTATATAACATAATATTATTAAGAAGCAACATAGATCCATCTTAACTAAATTTATCTACCAAGCACTAAGAGGAATCAAATCTCTCGAGGTGCAACCCTTTCCTCAAGATTTGCACTCAAAAATGCATTTGCATTGTAATGTCTCTCTCTCTTCAACCATTTTTTTTTTTTTTAACCACTACTAAATCACTACTCATCCTTTCCAGCCAAGTAATTATAACGATAGGAGGGTTTTTTTTTTTTTTCCATTTACTATATTTACATATTTTATTACCAAAGAATTGTACTATGATAATTTATCATCAATCTAATTTTCAAATTTTCATCTTTATCCTAGCTATAGTGCTAGGATTCCTCTTCACTTACATGAAACATGACATAGAGAAGGTATGAGTTTTGAATGTATCTATTAGTACCAACTTGGAATTATATTATTACTAATTTAAATTACTACAAAAAGTAATTTTCCCTTTTTCCATATGGGTGGATATTAAACTTGAATCTATTTATAAGAGACTTCAACCTTTTGATTTATTTTAAATTCGCATTTGGTATCATTTTAATATTTTATCTTACCAATCCTTATCTAAGGTTTTTGGTCAATTCACCAACTTACATTTGAACTAATCACACATCAAAATTTAATACGAAGGTTCTATTCCCATATGGTATATATGTGATTTATAAAATCTACTTTTGTTCTCCACCTGGGTTATACTTCATACACATTCATAACTTCAATCTTCGAGTGTTATGGAACTTACCCATAACAAAATGAAATCTAAACCTTAGTTCCCATATTCTCGATGTATAACCATGGTTCGATGTGAAGTACGATGCCACAATATATTAAATGATTTATTAAATCAAGCAAATTAATTCAATATATACTATCACTATATCGATTTCTTTTGGTTTAACTGTCCTTATTTAGTTTGTAATAACTATTGGTTATAATAACCATACTCTATTTAACCTTTGAGGACATATTCAATTCTCTTTCTAATGTTCCCACATTCTTGATTTTCATTTCTGTTCGTTGTATATACACCATAGTTTTATTATGCCTTAGTTATTCGATTCATATCAGATCTGAATTGGTGCAACCACTGCCAGTTTCCATACGGTTTCAAGGTGCCCTTTTTCCGAGACTTGACTTGTCATAAAATTTACAGCTCATTATGAAGATTCATTTAACTTGTGTTTATATATACGTTTTGAATCTGACTTGTATTTAATGTATGGTACGAATTATAAATGGATTGCACTGCCCAAAACATAAGCCTTAAACAAGAATCCGTTTTGGTGTACAATTCTGAAATACAAAATCTTTCAGTACTTATTGTGGTTTTTATAAGGACAAGAGCATTTATAATTTTCGATTTCGTCTGTTTGGTTTTCCTTGGCAATCTCGAGAAGATCGTTTCAGTTCTTGATTTATCAAAATTGGGCATTGGTTGACACGTGATCAATGATCCCAAGCTCAATTTTTAGGGTTTCACCGCAGCATATAAACTAGAAAACATTTTATCGAATTCATTTCCCTCCATCAAATTTTAAACAGATCTCTAGTCTCTTTGCCATTACCGTGCCTAAGTTCTATTTTCACCTTCATATGGATTTTTCTCTGCATCTCTCGACCGGATCAAGATACCGCTCAATCGTCCCATATCTGAGGTGTGTATTCTGAAATTTCATATATATATATATATATATATTTCTGTTTGTAAAATCAATCTCTCACAGCTCTATCTCGATTTAATTAGGAAGATATTCTGGGTTTATAGTGAAGGAGACAAAAACGATATCACCATACCGATTTGTCTCATTTATTGTGTTCTTTCTTTACTCCTCGTATGGATAACATCGAAATCCCTTTTATATTTATTATCTTCTGGTGTTTTAACTCATACTTGTTTAAAAATTTGAGTAGGCATGGAATTTGTATAATCCTTTTGAAGGATACACGATTTTCCCCAGACGCAGGTGGAGAAGAGATCCTCCTTTGAAGCGCTCAGGTGGATTTCATGAAACCCTTGAAAAATCTTAATATAATTATTTTCATTAGATTTGGTTTATATAAGAATCAGTTCCAGAATATTTTTATTTTTATAGTGCTTTAGGAACCAGAGAATAATTGTCACAGTTTGTATCCTTCGAAGGTACTCTAACTTTCTCAGTTCATTTACCTGTTTAAAGTCATCTCACCCAATTTATTTATTTTTATAAAATTTGAACTCATTTTACACTAATAATTACAGGTACGAATTTCCAGAGATGCTTTTGTAAATTTCCCTTCTCTCTCTTAACGTTCATTCTATGAGGATTCAACCGAACTTACTTAACCTTCATTACATTTGTCCTGAACAGGTCTGTAATTTCTTCATATTTCACATTCCAGATTTAGTTTATCAGAACTCGATATCTTGTCTCGAATGACTTTTTATTGCCATATTTATCCTACTATAATTTCAATATGTAACATCAACTTGTAATAATTCTTTATTTTCAATCTACTGGATTGTGCCTTCCTATTATTTTTACAGGATATATTTCTCTTTTATATCTAGGAGTTATACCACGCTAAGACATAAAAATTTTGTTCCAGTTAGAATGATACCATACTGGAATAATGTTAATTCTTTCTGTATTAACTATATTTGCTTCAGCTTTTCGTTACAACAATCGATGTCACGAATGGTCTGTTTACATTGTCACAGTTTCATTGTAATAGCATTACTTTTCTGTGAATACCAGCATTGATATCTATAGATATATGTGATAGTCTTCTTAAATAATTCTAGAAAGAAGTTTATTGGATTTTCATTGGTTTTAGCTAATAATTATGGAATAACACTGCATAGCACTGTAACTAAACTTTTGATCGTCGTATTCCAGTTTTGAAGGAAATGCCTAATAAAAATATTCCTCTTCCAGTATAGTACTTATTTTCATGATGTATATACAATTATACGATTAATAACTTTAATGTATCCATCTTCATCTTCGTTAAATTAGAATATATTTCACTATGATATTTAACAGGATTGCAGTATAATATGTCTCCTCGGCTAACCTGATTTCTTCTGAGATTTTCTTCTGCTAAATCATTTATCCTCTTCCTATAGAGGCTTTTAAATATACTATTCTAAACATGTTCCTATGCATGACCTATTTCTGAATGAAATAATATCCATTTTGTTCCACTATATATATTTAAACTATAAACTTTTTCGTTTTTTGTATCTATATGTATTCAGTTTTTCAATATACAACATTTACCGTATAGTTCTGCATGTAATATATATACTATAGGTATGTCTTTTTGTCCCAAGTATATTTGTTGATTTCTATATGATACATATCTTATAGAGATTTAAAATGTAGAATGTGGTTCTAGTTATAATATGATTTCATCTAACTCACACTACAAGTCACATATACAATAACTTCAGAATTTCAGCTGATTAACTTAAGTACTTATCAGTTTTATAATTAGGGTTAACCAGAACATGTACAAATTTCTGTGTAAAATATTCCTATAGTATATTGAATTTTCAACCATGTGAATGATATCTACTCTTTTCATAAATATAGTACTTTAAAACAGAAGAGAAGAGAAATGATTTATTTTATTTTAAAAACTGAGGTTTTTCTATTAGAACAATATATCTCCAGATTTAAACCAATTTAGGTTGAAAGATTCCGGTTGATATTTCTCGTTGATGTTGTTCCTACAACCATACAGATGTTGGGGAGAGAAATTTATTCTGATAAAATATGTTAAATGTATGAAAATTTCATGGCTACAGACTAACATGTTTAATAAATTCCAATCCAAATATAAATTGGCAATTTATGATATTAATCTATTTCGAGCATAAATGTATTAGTGAAGTCCACATACCACTATTTCTAAGACCAGTCCTCCCAAATTTAGAGTTCTTTTCTCTCCATAACTCACCCCCGATATGAGATACTTCCAGAACATACTACTTCAGTATGTTCTGGAGCAGCTTACTTAAGCCATACTTTCCCCAAGCTTGTTTCTAAATTCTACGTCTAGAATTTTCAGGATGCTTTATTCCTGCTTTGCCTAGGCTTCCCTCATTGAGGTACTTTTAAAGCTGTTTTATCCGATTTTCTAGCTTTTTCCACCTCTTCCCAATTACTTTCCTCTTCATTGGGGAAATTAGATTTTTCTCTCCCAATCTAATTTAGCATTATTCCTTTCAAGTCTTTTTGAAAGGTTTTGGGAAAGTCTTAACCTTATCCATATCTCCATGGATCAGGCTTATGATCTCCAATCTCATCTGGTCATAGTGCAGACATAAATAATCCATTTATTTTTCATTAATAAATATTTAAATAAAAATCCACATAATAATTCTCCATTGGGGTCCACTCCCCTTTGGATTTTTTTGAAATTTCTAACTTAAAAAGTATAGAAACTTGGGGTGTTACATATTCCCCCCCTAACACTGAACACCGTCCTCGGTGTTACCGTTTGAGGTTGATTTCTCAACTCAAGACGAAGATTCCTCCTTCATTTTTGCTCCTATCTTCCATCAGTTTTCTGCAAAGTATCATTCCTTCCTCGACTTACTGATACCCTCTAGAGTTTGATTTTCTTCCTACTTGATTTCAAGAAGTGTATCTGGAAGAACCTTTTTCTGTTGTCTTCTCTGTCCACAATTCATACCAACTCATATAAGTAATATCATATACACATTTTGATAATCACAACAACATACTGAACTTTAATAATTTCAATAAATTCAGCTGTTAGCCAAACCGTTCAGTTCATAGTAGTTTAGTGCACTTTTATCACAACTAATTATCATTCCTTGTCTTTTGGTGAGATTTCCTCCTCATGTAAACCTGGTCTAGCTCGGCTTTCTTGGTTTTCTTGGTGAATTCTCTGCACTTATTTTCACCTTTAACTCCTTTTTCCAGAGTATATAAATCCTATTACACACTTGTCTAAACAAAATTTATAACTTTTCATTAGTATTTCACGAATTTAGAAAACCAACTTTATCATATGCATATGTTCTGCTTTACTTTTTTCTAAGTACATTTCTATACTTCTACTTTATCATATGTAGATGTTCTACATTACCTTTTTGAAAGTTGTACACTTAATAAGTAGTCATCACTTATTTACTTCACTAAAGGAATATGTATTTTGATGTCTATGCTCCATTGTTGAATTTATATAATCACTTGAGATATTCCTTTAGAAATTTGTAAAGGTAATTCAATATTTTTTTTTTACTTAAGCATTATTCAAAATTTAGGGATATTCTTCCTTTATAGACATCCCAACATTTTTTATTTTTATTTTTTATTTTTATTTTTTTTGGTTCCTTTCAATTTATTAAGGAATTGCAAACACCCAGTTTTCTTATCATTTTCTTTATTTTTGCGGAATTTTTACTTCCATTATTTTGTTCCTGAATCAATCCCTTCTCATTTTTCTCAAGCATACATTTCAACAGAACCTTTACTACCAACTTAGGGGATATATCCATACTGCAACTAATTTCACTCTTCTTGAGCTTTACTACTGTTCCTCTAGGCTTGTACAATTTGATATCCCACTTCCTCATTTTTCTTATATCATGATTTAATTGACTGTTAAAACAAGACCCATTTGTCCTGTAGAATTTCAGTTCAAATTTTTGTTTTTTTTTTCAGCAACTATGGTTTTCTTTGAGGTTCTATCTCCCATTTGAACCAACATTACCTAGCAGGGATCTCCTTGATCTTACATAGGTTTCAAATTAGTAGTACTTCTTGTGGCTTCTATTTTAACTCCTACCAATTTTTTTATATAACACGTGGTTTAATATTCATTTTATAACTAACTTCCTTAGTTGGAATTTAATCTGGAATTTCATCCGGAACTATCCTCTTACTATCCTTGGAGTCTGTAATTTTTCCTACCAGTATATATTTCAGTTTGTTATCTTTATCCCACCTAATAAAATTGGCATCACTTTTCTAGCTGAATTTTGTAGTTCCATCACTACACTCACTTTTCAGTTTGTTTTCTTTCAACGAGTTGGTAGGTCTTTTTTGTTATCTTACCCAATTTATTCATGTTTTCTCCTTCATCTAAACAGATAATGGAAATTATTGAGCTCTATACAATTTTCGTTTATACTTGGTATACTGTTGAATGATTCGAAAACTTGCTATGCCAATTCTGTACCTAATTTTTTCATGCCAAATTTCTCCTATCTTTTGTCAAACCCTATCTAGGTTCACAGACTCATGTCTTTTATATCACATATCTAGGAAATTATTCTAAATTTTATCTAAATTCTTTTATGAAATTCACATTCCTACTGACAATATGTCTAAAATGTGCAATAATGTACATCTTTCTAGTTCATTAGTCAGCACGGAGCATATTTTTCCTATTGCATATATGTAAATTTCTTTTATTCTACCACAAAATTCATACTCCTTTTAATGGCATGTCTAAAGTATGCAATTATGTATAGCTTTATGTTTCAGCTCTGCCTTCCTATTGTTTTCATGCAGGTAGGGTTGAATCCATCTCACAGTGAAATGGTATGTTTTTTTTCTTCGCTCGTCTCTATTTTTGAGAAAAATGTCATCTGACATCGTCTTATCTAGGCAGGTCTGACACTTGAAGACCACCACATATGCATTAGTGACACAGTTTTTCTATGTGCATATCACTAACAGTGTCATTTTTGTTCAATTCTGCTTTAGCTCTTACACTAATACTTCAGAAATATCCATTTACTGTGACATATCCAACTTATTATAATTTCTCAACGATACGTCGCATTCTTATGTACTTTTTTCGCCTACCACCTTAATTACTTCAGTACGCTTATATATTGATAATAACATATTCAACTTTCAATTACAACTGTCCTCTAAGACCTGATTCTTTCCCTTTAATTTATATGGATCTAGTGGTTTTAAACATAGCTCATGTTTTTCCATTTATGGAATTAATGGTTCGGGCAATTTTTACCACCTTACCTAGTCCTTCTAAATCTTATATAGCTATTTAATCATGGATTGTTATACCCAGACTATCCAATTTGGAATAGTGTTTAACTTTGAATTCCACTCTATATTTTTAATATGTATCTCATTTTATACCAACTGTAGTATAATTCTTCATTTTCCATCATAGGAGGAAGGTAAAATTATTATTATTTTTTTTTATAAAGAATAATATAGTTAAATTCTTTTCCTAGACTGTACTAGGGATGTTCCATGAAGTCAATTCTTTTATAAATCTGTCTTATTCCTTACTAGCTACAGATAGCCCGTCATTGAGGCTTTTAAGCTACATCATTCCTTGTTGCATTCTATGCAACATAGCCATCAATGGAACATTTGAATCTGGCGTGTTTCCTCCACCACCCAGATCTACATATAGCTCGTCCCCTTCAGTTAGGTTTCGCAACTATACCCTTCAATACTATTTAACTATTCATAAATTTAATATTAGCAATTTTTTTTTTTTCAACAGCATATATTTCTATCTGAGCACATGATTTTCCCAGTGTTTTAGCTAAAGCTCATCCTCTTCAGTCATGGTTTTGTAGTTGCTAATTTCAATACCTTTTTACTATACAGTAAATCAACATTGGTGAAATTTTAAAATTCCTAACATTTTACAACAACATAAAATTTTCTATGTGAGCACATAACTTGCCCAGTGTGTTAGCTAATGCTCTGATACCATTTGTAATGTCTCTCTCTCTTCAACCAAATTTTTTTTTCTATATTAACCACTACAAAATCACTACTCATCCTTTCCAGCCAAGTAATTATAACCATAGGAGGGTTTTTTTTTTTTTTCCATTTACTATATTTACATATTTTATTACCAAAGAATTGCACTATGATAATTTATCATCAATCTAATTTTCAAATTTTTGTCCTTATCCTAGCTATAGTGCTAGGATTCCTCTTCACTTACATGAAACATGACATAGAGAAGGTATGAGTTTCGAATGTCTCCATTCGTACCAACTTGAAATTATATTATTACTAATTTAATATTATTACAAAAATTAATTTGCCCTTTTTCCATATGGGTGGATATTAAACTTGAATCTATTTATAAGAGACTTCAACCTTTTGATGTATTTTAAATTCGCATTTGGTATCATTTTAATATTTTATCTTACCAATCCTTATCTAAGGTTTTTGGTCAATTCACCAACTTACATTTGAACTAATGGCACATCAAAATTTAATACAAAGTTTTTATTCCCATATGGTATATATGTGACTTATAAAATCTACTTTTGTTCTCCACCTGGGTTATACTTCATACACATTCGTAATTTCAATCTTCGAGTTTTATGGAAATTACCAGTAACAAAATGAAATGTAAACCTCAGTTCCCGTATTCTCGGTGTATAACCATGGTTTGATGCGAAGTACAATGCCACAATATATTAAATGATTTATTAAATAAACCAAATTAATTCAATATATACTATCACTATATCAATTTATTTTGGTTTAACTGTCATTATTTAGTTTGTAATAACTATTGGTTATAATAACCATACTCTATTTAACCTTTGAGGACATATTCAACTCTCTTTCTAATGTTCCCACTTTCTTGATTTTCATTTCTGTTCGTTGTCTATACGCCATAGTTTTATTATGCCTTAGTTATTCGATTCATATTAGATCTGAATTCGTGCAACCACCGCCGGTTTCCATACGGTTTCAAGGTGCCCTTTTTCCAATACTTGGCTTGTCATAAAATTTACAGCTCATTATGAAGATTCATTCAACTTGCGTTTATATATACGTTTTGAATCTGGCTTGTATTTAATGTATGGTATGAATTATAAATGGATTGCACTGCCCAAAACTTAAGCCTTAAACAAGAATTCGTTTTGGTGTACAATTCTGAAATACGAAATCTTTCAGTACTTATTATGGTTTTTATAAGGACGAGCATTTATAATTTTCGATTTCATCTGTTTGGTTTTCCTTGGCAATCTCAAGAAGATCGATTCAGTTCTTGATTTATCAAAATTGGGCATAGGTTGACACATGGTCAATGATCTTGAGCTCAATTTTTAGGGTTTCACCATAGCATATAAACCAAAAAAAAATTTATCGAATTCATTTCCCTCTGTCAAATGTTAAACATCTCTCTGGTCTCTTTGACATTACTGTGCCTAAGTTGTATTTTCATCTTCGTATGGATTTTTGTCTGCATCTCTCGACCGGATCAAGTTACGGCTCAATCATCCCATATCTGAGGTGCGTATTATGAAATTTCATCTATATATATATATATTTATATATATATATATATATATATATATATATATATATATATATATATATATATATATATATATATATATATATATATATATATATATATATTTATAAAATCAATCTCTCATAGCTCTATCTCAATTTAATTAGGAAGATATGCTGGGTTTATAGTGAAGGAGACAAAAACGATATCACCATACAGATTTTTCTCATTTATCGTGTTCTTTCTTTACTTCTTGTATGGATAACATTGAAATCCCTTTTATATTTATTATCTTCCGGTGTTTTAACTTAGACTTGTTTAAAAATATAAGTAGGTATGGAATTCGTATAATCCTTTTGAAGGATACAGGATTTTCCCTAGACGCGGGTGGAGAAGACCTCCTCCTTTGAAGCGCTCAGGTGGATTTCATGAAACCCTTGAAAAATCTTAATATAATTATTTTCATTAGCTTTGGTTTATATAAGAATCAGTTCCAGAATATTTTTATTTTGATAGGGCTTCAGGAACCAGAGAATAATTGTCACAGTTCGTATCCTTCGAAGGTACTCTAACTTTCTCAATTCATTTACCTGTTTCAAGTCATCCCACCCAATTTATTTATTTTTATCAAATTTGAACTGATTTTACACTGATAATTAGAGGTACGAATTTCCAGAGATGCTTTGGTAAATTTCCCTTCTCTCTCTTAACGTTCAATCTATGAGGATTCAAACAAACTTACTTAACCTTCATTACATTTGTCCTGAACAGGTCTGTAATTTCTTCATATTTCATGTTCCAGATTTAGTTTATCGGAACTCAATATCTTGTCTTGGATTACATTTTATTTCCATATTTATCCTACCGTAATTTCAATATGTAACATCAACTTGTAATAATTCTATATTTTCAATCTATTGGACTGTGCCTTCCTATTATTTTTATAGGATATATTTCTCTTTTATATCTAGGAGTTATACCACCCTGAGACATAAAATCTGTGTTCCAGTTAGAATGATACCATATTGGAATAATGTTAATTATTTTTGTATTAACTTCATTTGAATCAGCTTTTCGTTACAACAATCGATGTCATGAACGGTTTGTTAACATCGTCATAGCTTCATTGTAATAGCATTACTTTTCTGCGAATACCATCATTGATATGTATAGATATATATGATAGTCTTCTTAAATAATTCTAGAAATAAGTTTACTGGATTTTCATTGGTTTTAGCTAATAATTATGGAATAACACTGCACAGGACTGTAACTAAACTTTCGATCACCGTATTTCGGTTCTGAAGGAAATTTCTAATAACAGTATTCCTCTTCCAGTATAGTACTTATTTTTGTGATGTATATACAATTATATGATTAATAACTTTAATTTATCCATCTTCATCTTCATTAAATTAGAATATATTTCACCATGATATTTAACACGACTGCAGTATAATATGTCTCCTTGGCTAACCTGATTTCTTCTAAGATTTTCTTCTGCTAAATCATTTATTCTCTTCCTACAGAGGCTTTTAAATATACTATTCTAAACATGTTCCTATGCATGACCTCTTTTTGAATGAAATAATATCCATTCTGTTCCACTATATATATTTAAAATATAAACTTTTCCATTGTTTGTATCTATATGCATTCAATTTTTCAATATACAATATTTACCCTACAGTTCTGCATGTAATATATACTATAGGTGTGTCTTTTTGTCCCAAGTATATTTGTTTATTTCTGTATGATACATATCTTATAGAGATTTAAAATGTAGAATGTGGTTCTAATTATAATATGATTTCATCTAACCCGGACTACAAGTCACATATACAATAACTTCATAATTTCAACTGATTAACTTAAGTACTTATCAGTTTTATAATTAGGGTTAACCAAAACAGGTACAAATTTCTGTGTAAAATATTCCTATAGTATATTGACTTTTCAACCATGTGAATGATATCTACTCTTGTCATACATATAGCACTTTAAAACAGAAGAGAAGATAAATGATTTATTTTATTTTAAAAACTGAGGTTTTTCTATTAGAACAATATATCTCCAGATTTAAACTAATTTAGGTTTAAAGATTCTGATTGATATTTCTCATTGATGCTGTTCCTACAACCATATATATTTTGGGGAGAGAAATTTCTTCTGATAAAATCTGTTAAATGTATGGAAATTTCATGGCTACGGACTAACATGTTTAATAAATTCCAATCCAAATATAAATTGACAATTTATGATATTAATCTATTTCGAGCAGAAATGTATTAGTGAAGTGAAAATACCACTATTTCTAAGACCAGTCCTCCCAACCTTAGAGTTATTTTCTCTCCATAACTCACCCTCGAGCTGAGATCCTTCTAGAACAAACTACTTTAGTATGTTCTGGAACAACTTACTTAAGCCATACTTTCCCCAATCCTGTTTCTAAATTTCGCGTCTAAATTTTTTAGGATGCTTTATTCCTACTTTGCCTAGGCTTCTCTCATTGAGGTACTTTTAAAGCTTCTTTATCTACTTTTCCAGCTTTTTCCACCTCTTCCCAATTACTTTCCTCTTCATTGGGGAAATTAGATTTTTCTCTCCCAATCTAATTTAGCATTATTCCTTTCAAGGCTTTATGAAAGGTTTTGGGAAAGTCTTAACCTTATCCATATCCCCATGGATTAGGATTATGATCTCCAATCTCATCTGGTCATAGTGCACACATAAATATTCCATTTATTTTTCATTAATATATATTTAAATAAAAATTCACACAATAATTCTCCATTGGGGTCCACTCCCCTTTGGATTTTTTTGAAATTTCTAACTTAAAAAGTATAGAAACTTGGGGTGTTACATGCATCTTGAGATATTTTACCCCTCTTAGCCCTTGGTAAATCTATAATTTTGATGGATCTATGTTGTTTCCTAATAATATTATGTATATCTATATAAATTTCACATCTATATAAATATATGGATATTTTTATTTTTTATTTTATTAAAACCCTTATACATATAGTTACATATATTTGCACTTGGTATTTATCTTTATTGAGAGAAATCTAGCTTAGAAAAAGATATTATTGTAAGTATAAAGCTTTAGATCTTTTAGTCCCTTGAAGATCCCTGATAGACATATTGGTGGCTTTGTTTGAGCGGATGCGCCACTTTGAATAGAGTGCTAGAAAAATGTGCTTACCTAGGACATTGTTATTCTAATTTGTTGCGTACAATGGGGGAGTTAATTTTTTCAATATGATACATCAACTTAGGAGAAGGTGAACTAGACACTTGAAGGAGGGAACTTAGAAATAAGAGCATGGTATTTTGTGGCATATCCATTGGAGATTGGAAATTTGACGTGTTGACACTTGGGTTGAAGAGCATAATTCATGGAGATTGGTTGTGGAACTAAACCCATTTGTTGAGGAGAAGCATTGGAGCCTAAAAACCACATTAACGCATATGTTAAGGAGCATTATGCATAATAGGACATGTTGCAGATAGATAAAGAAGAATAATTGGACAACAAAACACCATGAAAGAGGGAACATTCGACTTATAGCTTGTTGGAGAGCACACCATGTTGAAGGGGCATTGAACTCATGGAAAATAATGCTTGGAGGGTGCACCAGCTTTGTGTTTTGTACAACCCTAACATGACACTTTTCATCATTGTATTGTATAACACTCCATGTGGACCTTTTTTGTTTATAGTTGTATGGATTGAAGTCCATGTCTCATTGTTGTATTTTTTAGCACTCCATCTTGGGTTTCCTTATTGATTACTTATATGGACCTATCCATGTTTGACATTGGTCTACCTCACTTTTTCTATATAAAGGGAGGAAAGGTCTCTATCATAACATACTAATGTAATATTTATTATATGTTTATAATTGTCTTTGGGAAATAAGGTAGGGCGCAAGACTTAGGTTTTGTAGTTTAAACCCTAGTAGAAGACATGAATAAGAGAGAAATGGCTTGAATTTTCTTGAAGAGTATGGTCTTGTGACATGCTAGATGATACTAGAGTTTGTGTTATGAAATAAAACCATAGACAAGAACATTATGCATGAAAATTTCATCGTTTTTCTTGTAAAATTAGTTGTTCTTGTTGTGAATAAATTGGAGGTAGCACTAGGGTTCCACTCCTAGAGAAGAAATCAAGAAAAGAGCTAACACCTTGGATGAAATTGCAACCTTATTCTTATGTGATGTATGGAGGCTAGGGAAAAGTTATGGAGAACATTGAGAACCCCAAGACATGTGGTTTGTGATGGTGAACACCTAGCAGATGGTGTGGAGGTTGGACGTATCATCCTCCCAATTTTTTAGTAGTACGAGGGAAGTTAAGGTGCATTATGAGAATTTTAAATCAGTCTCGTCCAGATTGCTAGTAGGTACGGTTCCTTGGAATATGATGATAATTTATCTCCACATTAGGGGAATTTTGAGGTCTAAAATGGGTCTCCTAAGGAAATTATAAAGTAATAGTGGAAATAATAAAATAAGATTAATTACATCATCAAATTTTAGAGGGAAAAAGAAAAAACTATTTTTTCAACTTGTATTTTCAACTTATCTCCCTATGGGTTTATTTAAATTTCAAGCAGGAACACTCATTGGATGCATAATTTGATTCATCACCCAAGGAGTGCCCATGTTACATACTTTCGAAGGACCCTACTACATGAAGAATTATAAATACATTAAAAATGTGATTGCAATCACATTTTTCATGTAGCACTATCCATTGAAAGTATGTAGCATGAGTAATCATTAGATGAGGAATTAAATTTTGTATCAAATGAGTTCTCCCACTCAAAATTTGAGTAAAAACTTAGGGAGATAAGTTCAAAATATAAGTTGAAAAAGTAGTTTTATTATTTTTTAATCTTTTTACATTTTTACCCCAAAAATGGTGAATCATCCCCCATGGTTGACATCATAATCCTGAATCCTATTTTTTCTTCTAAAGTTTATTTTGGTTGTACATTTTTCTTAGAAGGCCCATTTTAGACCTCAAAATTTCTCTAATGAGGTGTGGTATTATGCTTTGATCATTTAGTAGCTAGATGTTTGAGGATTGAGCTTAGGTGGTCTTTCTCGTTTCTCTGGTTGGTTTCCTATATGGAGTTGTTGGCGATTCCATAGTTGTTGTCTCCTCCTCAGCATCTGGGTTTTAAAAACACTAAGTTCTTTTTCTTGTGCATGTTTTCTTGATTTGTTTAGAGGTTTAAGTGATTTTCGTTTGGTTGTCCGGTTGCCCCTTGAGCCCTTTGGTATATTTCTTTTCAATTCTCTTCCTGCAATCTTCCTGTGTTTGCGAGGGCATCTGTGTATCTTTTCAATTGGTTCTCTTCTACGGTTTTGTATTTTCATAGCTTTTCTGTGGCCTCTTGCAACCCATTGTTGGGTGAATAGTTGTTTGGGTTGGTGGGGGGATAATTGTCCTAAGGTGTTTACGATTGTCAATTTTCAAGGGGTTTTCATGCCTACTTGGTTGGTGGTTAGTTGTCTTGTTTCCTTGTCTGCGTCTATTTTTCTTGTTGCTTCCTTTATGAGTGGCGCTAAAAAAATTCTGATATGCTTGGTGTGTTTCCTAGTGGCGGTCTTATTTGTAATTCTTCAAGATGGAGACAGTGGATCTAGACCCTTTGGATCATTTCACACATTTACCAAATCCAATATTATTTGTCACAAGGTTATGGTTTGAGCTGTAATTTTAGTGTTTTAGCTCCTAATGGTGGAATATTCAATTTCAAATTTATTATTATGTTACTTCGAAAGATGTGTTGATTAATTAATTGAAACAATGAAATATGGATTTATAAGTTACAAGCTTTAAATTAACCAACTTTAAAACCTTACTCTATCAATGTTTATGTAATGATAATAATATTTTCTCAACAAGATGCCCATCTATCAAGGATTTTTCTATTCATTATTGATTTATTCCTAAATAATTGTTCATTATTATCAATTAATGCTAATAATGTTTTCTTAACAAGGTGGTTGTTGATTATATTCATCTAATTTTAAAATTTCTTCAAAAAATTTGATGTTTATCTTTATTACACACTTGGGATAGATGAAAAGCTGCGAGATATACAATTTAAGATCATATAATAGACACCTTTATATAAATAAATACAAAATAACTATATAAAATGTCACATATTTATGTTCTCTATTAAATTCTTTCTATTCAAGTTAGAAAAATATTTATTCAAAATTTATTATCAATATACTCTATATATTATAATATACTTTATATAATATTGTATAATGAGTTAAAAAATCATAATTAAATATACTTACCATAATCCATCCATAAACACAAACACAGGCACTAACAAAAGAAGCCCAATAATAACAAATAAGTTGTTTAAATCACTTAAACTTGATGTTGTTGAAGTCACTTGAACCTCGCCTCCACCACCTTGACAAAACCCTTTTATAAATAAAAGTCGAATAAAACAAACATGTTGTTTAAGTCACTTGAACCGCACGTTGTTTAAGCAACTTAAACCTATAGTGAGGCATTTATTGTATCTCACTTCCACCACCTTGACAAGCCCCTTTCATAACATTGTATCATGAGATTTCGTAACATTGTATCATAATTTAGTGAGTTGTATTGTCTAAATTTATACATCTGTTATCGTTTTTTACGAGTATTATGATAAAGAAAGAAAAAAATACCAACACTTAACCTAGTGACATTAATATAAAATAAATTATCAATAAAATCATGTGACGAAGTAATGGTTTGTGTCTAGGTAAAAACAAATATTGATAGCACATGTTTTAATTTATAATTTTCTGTGAAAATTTGTCTCTCATTATCGAAAGAGTTACAATGGCCGATCTGGGGCAAGTAATATGACAACTAAATTAGGGAAAGTAATCAACACAAATGCAGTGCTGGAGGTCTATACAATGGTGGCGTGAATATTATTCTCGATGCCAACAACAACATTAACCACGTTGCTATTCTCCATTTGTGTAAGCAACGATACACTGCTCGTTCCAGGCCTGAAAATGAATCCTAAAACTAACTTCTAAACTTCTCTAAAATGTAGGGAGGTAATGCAATATGCAGGGTGCACCTCTCACTTTTTTTGACCTTTTTCCCCTTGTAAAATAAGGAATGAATAAATTAGTTAATGTGCATATTATTTTATCTTCTACGCTTCACTGGATGTTTCTTCAGTTCGGAGGGATAATTTTCCATGTTTGCTTTGACCCATAATCGTTTGTTTACAAGCTCCTCCTTGACTGATTCGTCTGACAGAGAAAGAAAGAAAATTATTGGATTTTGATCAGCTCAAGAATTCAATAAAAACCACAAGTAATGTTTTTGTACAACAGAACCTCGTCGACCATTATAATACTGAAAACATAAATTTAGCAGGCTAGGCGATAAGAGAGAAATTGTAAGGAAACCTTTTTAATCTATCCATACAAATCCAAGTTTCAAAAAGGATTCCAAGACATCCGTTTGTTAAATAGCATACATCATGCCAAGTATAGGGGGCGAGCTACATCATGCCAAGTACAGGGGGCGAGCTTTATTTCTCAGTACATCAGTCTATAAATAGGCAGAAAATGTCCACAATAAAATAATGTACTTCTTTTTATGTTTACAATGATCATTTCCAGCCTTAACACATTTATGAGTGAATAAGCATATAAGCATTTATATGCTTAAAATAAAAATAAGCATATAAGCATTTTATCCTGTACCTACCACACCAATAACACGTCCATAATACCAACTGAACAACAATAAGAAAGAGACAGAAAACAATCATGCTATGCTAATATCACTATTATGAATTAATTTATGGAGAACGAAATCGATAAAAACCACATCATCATAAATATTTGTAAATATCAATCATTAATTCGCATCATCATCTGAATACTACTATAACCTTTATTTTAATCAGTGCCACACAAATCACATTCAATTTGAATTTGACCATTTTGTCAACCTTTATTTTAATCAGGATTTGAACATTTTGTCAACGTTGTGCAATGCTTCCAGGACAATGATAGTCGATAATTTCAAATCATGATGGATCGATGAAGATATGATTATTGATTGTGATCATATCATAGATTCAGTTATATTTTGATAAGGTATTTTTGTATTATGGTGTGTACTTGCATGATTCTAAGTGTTCTAAGAGTAATCTCTCTTGCAAAAGTATTATCTACAAAATATTTTTCTTGGATGTATATATTTTTTGTAATTGTTATATTTTGATAAGGTATTTTTGTATTATGTTGTGTGTACTTGCATGATTCTAAATGTTCTAAGAGTAATCTCTCTTGCAAAACTATTATCTACGAAATATTTTTCTTGAATGTATATATTTTTGTAATTGTTATATTTTGATAAGGTATATTTGTATTATGTTGTGTACTTGCATGATTCTAAGTGTTCTAAGAGTAATCTCTCTTATAAAAATATTATTTACAAAATATTTTTCTTGAATGTATTTTTTTTTTATGTTTGGAGTTTAGGTAGTTATTTCTAGAAAGGTCTAAATATCTGTTACTCACAATTTATTTTGATACTTTCTCTAATGTGGTACTTGTTCTAATGTTTCATTTTAAAGTTATTGAATTTTCATTCACTGCAATTTTCAGAACAATGAAATTCCACTATCACATAGTTTAGTATAAAATTAATAACAAATTGAAATTTTTAATGAAACTCCATAAATCTTACATCACTGGAAACTATATTCAGAGATGAATCTAATGGTACTAGGTCCGAAAGATAACATTTTTTTTTTGTAGGTGTTCCACCCCTCCAAAGTTGCAGGTTCCTGAATTTTCTGGGTTTTTCGTTGACTAGAAAATCTCAGCCAAAATAATTTCTCGAGCCAGACATTTATTAAACTCTTGGCCAAGAAATTTTAAACTCTCGACCGAGAGTTTAAACTACTACAAGTTAAATTTAACCATGCAGCTAAACTCTCGTCTGAAAGTTGTACAAAATCTCGACCGAGAGTTTGCACCCGAGAGTTTACCTAAGGTAGACTCTCGGATGAGAGTTTATTAAACTTTAACTGAAACATTTGATTTTCGGTCGACGGAATATTGTGAAGATTCATCATATCATCGCAATGTTTCGGGCGAGAGTTCTATATAAATACTCTAGGGAAAATTTTAAGAACCCCCTTAGATTTATATATATAATAAATAGGTGAATCCCCATGATACATAGGAAAAATGGAAGGCAATTTTAGTAATAATATAATATGTATATATATAATTTTTTGGCGAATCTCTCACAAGATTATATTATCTTCTAAATCCATGGCGAATCACCAGTACAAATAGCGAATCACTACTACAAAATGGTGAATCGTTGTCTAGTGGAGTTCGGGGTGTTGGTTCCAATGAAGATATGGTAGTTGAACCAGGAGTAGAAGGAAGAGAACCGCAGAGACCAAGCATGGCACATGGTGACTCGTGAGGGAAGTAGTTCTTGTGTAGTTTGGAAAACACGTTCTTCTAGTTCTGCTAAGTGTAGTGTTGTTGCTCATGCTACTACTAGCAGTGATATTGAGGTTGGAGAGGAGTTTGAGGAAGCATGGAAGGTAGCAGTGGTGGAGAATTACAAAGAGTACCCCATGATGGGCTCCATTTTTCCCTTTGGTATTTGTGCCTGCAAGATCGTCTGTCCATTGAACCAACAATTAATCGTTCAACCAACAATCAACTTGACTGAGTTGATTAGGTATGAGTCAACTTAGACTAATCTTCAAAACTATGCTTTTCACTATCCCATATTTATCACACTAATGCTACACAACATTGTGCATTTGCACCCAACTCTCAATAATTGTTTTCCAAGAAAAATCTATAATAGGAAAAATATTTTACTATATTCTAAAAGTTGAAGATGTCGAAATCATGCCACAAAGTGAAAGGAAATAAAATATCTTTCCTCAAACCACCAAATATATAAAGAAAACAATAATGATTATAATAATAGAACTAGATCTATTGATCTATCGATATATGCATGATATGAGAACCATAAGCATTCAAGGGACTAATTTCAAACTCAACAAAATCCTCTAAACAAGCAACAAACAAACCACTAAAATTTTCAAAGATATCAAGGCTAGACATTAACATAATTTCATGTACTTGAATAAGCCCATTGTTGCTTAGCGTTAGACTTCTTAAATTAGTTTTTTATCATTTAATACTAGGACACTGTCTATGTGAAAAGAAATAGGTCTCAACTTCATCAAATCCAACTTCATTTCCAATCAAAGATCAAAACTAGCTTCATTTCCAATACCAATATAAAATCACACATTTTCCAAATTTTAATAATTATTTTCCAAGAAAATATAAAACTCAGAACTCAGCAAAATTCCCCAAACACAAGCAACATATATACCATTAAAATTTTCCAAGATGTCAAAGCTAGACATCAAGGTATTTTAATGTACTTGAATGAGCCCATGGATGCTTTGTGTTAGTCTTGTTAAATTAGTTATTTATCATTTAATACTAGTCAAACACTGTCTATGTGAAAAGAAATAGGTCCCAAAATCATCAAATCCAGCTTCATTTCCTGTCACAAATAAGAAACAAACAATGTAAGGATTAAATATGAAACATCAATCTTAAAATAACATGCATGAAAGAAATGTAGCTGCAATGTTACAATGAAAGATACAAAATATAGAACCCATTTTTACCTGAATTTTACATGTAGTAATCTTGCATGATCAATGGAATATGCATATCAAAATAAGAGTCCTAGGGTATTTTAATTTCCCAGTTCTCATCTTGGTCATCATTCTCTATATTGTGAACATGATCTTCTCTATATGCACTGTCATTATGAGCCTCCAAAACATTATGTTCTATATCAAGTTCATTAGATAAATTTGTTATATTGTTTTCTCCCCTTCTATTACAATCTGATCACCAAAGCGCTAGTGCTCTTTCATATGGAAAATTGTCAACGTCATACTTTGTTACATATAATCTTAAACATGTATCCACATATTTATCAAGCTTGTTCCTCAACTCTGACTTCAAAAATGATAGTGCACTAAGTATTCTCTCATCCTCCACTAATCCCAAAATCATGGTTTGACACAAATATACTAATTTAAAATATTATGCTATGTTTTCTTGCAGGTATTGGCTAGCAGTTAAAGTATTCCATAATCTTTTTATAGCGTCGTTTTCATTAGGATTCTCCAAAAAAGGATATTTCTTCCACATTGTTTCAGCAAAGTGTCCACCTTGTTGATACAATTTTGATGAATCTAAAATACCTTCAATCTTTTATCGATGTATAGAGACTTTTTTGCAAAAGTGGTCTACTAAAAATTTTAATCTCTTTTCAAAATCGGCTTTTAAATTTCTTGGACATTGAAAATTGTTCCAATATTGAGGGTATACCACACACATGGCCTCCAACAATTCATCTCGAGGAAATCGTTCTTTTATCTCTAATGATAGTGAACTTGCAATTTCTATCAAATTTTGTCTCAGTGAGATCACAATATTATCAAATTGGTCTCTTGACACGGGGCAATCTTTGGTGATTTGACCTGTCTTACTAATATAATGAAAGGGGACCATATACCCACGCACCGTGATACATAGTATCCCTTTTTCATCAAACGTCAAAAAAATTTCAGTATTTTCTATATTGTTGATCTTAGTCCAACTTCTAAACTCTGGACCAGTAAAAGAGTCCGGCATCATATACAAATTATCCAATGCAAGGCATGCTAACTTTCTCGCATTTGTGTATTCGGCAATATACATTGTGCGATTTTGAGACATTTTCACGAGGACATTCATTTCATGTAGCATAGGAAGAATTCCAACCAATCTCAATAATGTTTCTATATCAGTTAGTCGAAAAAGAATATCTTGAGCTTTGTCTACATTGTAGCGATTTTCATACATCAACCCTACCAAAGATTTGAACTCACTAAATAGTCTTTGATCTGGTCAATTTAATGAGATCCATCTTGTATCAACATCTTTCAGTAGTTTTTTTCCATCTGTAACACCATCTAAAAATTGTTGAAACTCTAAATATCATTTGGGACTACGAGAAAAGCATGCATGAGTCTCACGTACAAGATCTTCAACTTTTGAAACTGATGGAAACTTGCTTACTATTTTAAATGAAAGATTCATCCTATGAGACATACAATGAATATTAATCATATATGGTGAAGCTGATAGTTGTAATCTAACACAAAGACCATTCCTTTGTCCTTGCATTACCGATGCTCCATCTGCTCCAACACATACCAACTTTTTTGCAATCATTAAATGAGTCATACCACTTTCTTTCAAAGTATGAAGAACAAGTTCATAAATATTTTCAGTTGTAGAAGTCTCTCTCATATTTTTAATCCCAAGTAGATAGGAATTCCTAATATGGTCATTAACCATATAAATGCTCATGCAGATCCATGAAGTATTATCAATAGTTGTAACCTCATCCAAAGACAATGCCGAAAACCTAGCATTTGCAATCTCCTATTTCAAATCATCAATTTCTACTTGAGCTAGATATCTTGCCCATTCCCAACCACTAGTTATGGGCCAATGAGAAGATGGAAAGTTTTTCACGTGAAGAAAATATAGAAATTTCATTTGATCTGGATAATCTGTCATAGGACAACCTTACATAAGATGTGAAATATAGTGCTCAATTGTATCATCTTGGATAACAAACTTCTTTCCATCGTCTTTTCAAATTGAGATATGATGGTTCCTCCACTTGCCTCAAGTTTCTTCTTAATTATTAAATATTTTTTGTATTCTTCCACACATTGTCTATGTCGACATTCCTCCAAATATTTCCATCTGAAAATAGATTTCTCTTTACCATTTACAATTTTCTTTTCATAAACCTTTCCTACATGCTTTTGTATTGTATCTAGCTTCATCTGAAATTTCACTACTTTGCAACTTTTCCAACTACATGCAAGACATTTAACTTCTCGTAAATCCTCATTTGTAGAAGGTATTTTTTCAATTAATGGAAAACTTGAGAGCGAATCATCTTGGAAATTTCTCCCTATGGTCCACTGGCCTTTTTTCCTTTTCCGTGAATGGTTTGTGTCACCTTCCAAGGAAATATCTTTAAAATTTTCATCATTAATTTCTATTGAAACTACATTTATCTCACCCTGATCACTTGAGGAACCTATTATTTCATCCATCATATGGATATCAGATGCATTTTCACAAAATTTAACATCCCTCTTAGTAACAGATTGTTTAAAGGAGCTTGAAGCATGAAGAGAATGTGTATTCTTGGATTGAGACTTTTTAAAGTATGATAATACATCAATTTTCCTTCATAGTTTCTTCCCAGGATTAGCTTTTGACATCTCACTAAATATTCCAGAATTAAAACTTCAAATCAATCTAGAAACCTGCATCAATAGTTTCCAAGATTTGAGAATTACTAGATTTGTAAGTAGCTTTCAAAGTAAAATAAGTGTAATGTTCACAAAAACCATTATGCAATTTTTTATTAAAATGTTGTGCCAAGGCCCAAGCCCAAAAGAAAAAATAAATCATTATACACAAAACAATAACATCATGAGTCATCATCTATAAAACAAAGAACATCATTCAAATGTAAAATATGTAAAAATTTCCACTAAATTAATTCATATCTCCAAATCACCTAATGAACACTTGAAAGCTTTAAACAAAAAAACAAAATATTACAATAACTTTAATCATCCTTTCAAAAACACCTCTCCCTTAAGTTGTAAAGAATTTTTTATAAGAAGATGAAACATATCCTCTATCATTTTCCATGATAAAAGTGAGGAAGGAAACTAGTCAGTTACTAGTGATTCTTTTACTTATCAATGGAAAGAAATCCCTTAAGACATTGTCCTCCTGTTGACCATAGTTTCCTTTCCATAGTGAAACACATCCAGTATGGCCATGAAATAACCTAAAAAGACTCAAATGTTTTCCATGATTTTTAAACACATGGGTGCCATGTAAAGTTTCAGGCCTAAAAAAGCACATTTGGGATCCTATAAACCAAAATTAGTTATTGTATCAAACATTTAAAACTCTTAATTAGCACTTATTGTTTGTTATTTAACCAAGTTGCATTGAAATAACAGTCATGGGATGTTACCAAAGAGTTAACCAATAGATAAATGCACACCACAAATCATACATTCACTGGAACTTCCCCTCCCATGAATGACCATCTAATGTAAAGGGGCAAAAAAGAAGAAAAGAATTCAGCAAATCACTACAGTCAGCCAATGATTCTTAGAGTCAAATCATTGGAAACTGCAAATCAAGTGCAAATTTAACCCATGCATCCATGGGTTGACAAAAAGAGTTTATAGCAGCCACAAGATAATCATTCTACGAGTCTACCCAAATCTGACACAAACTCCTAAAACTTGTTGATTAGAAATTCCCCAAGAAATTTCACTCAGTTCATGAGAGAATGAAAGACGAGTGCAAATAAACTTCCATGAAAGATGAGTGCAAATATCCTTCCATGAATGGATATCACTCTCCAAAATCATTTTGGGCATATTCCAATATGTAGGAGCCAGGGAAACATGGTGCATAACAACAGTCTATTGTCCCTGAATTTAAACCGCATCAAGGGAACATTTGCACTCTTCACACATTGAACATTGAAGACAATTAATTAATGCCTGACACGACCATAGCAACAAAAGCATCAAGTAGAGGCTATAACAAGATTATGTGAAAGTGAGAAATAACACCCATCATGAAGCATCAAGTAATATCATCCACAACATCAACATCATTGTTGGGCAGATTTTGATCACCTTTGCCTACCAGGAGTAACTTCTGGTGGTAAAGGTGGTTTTAAATCTAATCTACGTGAACAATGGGGGATAGGATTATGTTCTTCCACGATTGCTTATTAATTTTAACCAAAAATAAATAAACAAAAAGAGGGTAATGCTAGGCAAAAGGGTTTACTCGTAAACTGTGAACTACAGAATACCTCCTAGCAAGCCAAGAAGTATGGGAAGGCAATCTCCCTGAATGTTGTGTTCAGTGTATCACAATTTAAAGGCAGCTGACTCGGTTCAATATGGATGGATAGCACCTAAAATTTTTCCTCCCAAATATACTCGAAGGTACATGGAGGCCCAAGTCCATATTAGCGCTATCTGATGCGAAACTGCACAGTGAGAGCACCACCTATATACTTATCGTACTATAACTCCACCCCGAGGGACGTGCTATGATATAATTAGGTACGTGGGGTAAGATATCACACTCGGAATGTATCGCAGACAAGTTAACGACAGTTGCTATGTTTTACGACGCCGGAACATGTCTCTAGCCTAGACCTTCTAAATGTTATCGTTATGGTTCCAATGTGTTTTTAGGTAAATTGAGATTAATTTTATGGTGATCTTGCTTAACAATTTTCCTTTCAATGGTACTGCGATGATGTATGTATAAATTCCTAAATGTAAACTAAGAATGATAAGAAAAATTTTCACTTTTAGTTTTTCAATGAAAGACCTAGCTACAAAGGGAAGAGAGAAAATAATTTTGTGAGCAAAAAAATCAATGAACAAAAGAAAACATTGAGCACAAAACTAAATGTAGATTTCCTAATGTTCCTTTTTTGCAAAAAAAACACAATCCTACATGCAAATGCAAGTTTTTCTTTTCAGTTCCTTTAATTTTATGAATGCAGAAAAGAAACTAAGTGCATCAAACAAATGCTTTTTACTTTTCGAGAAATGAAGAATATGAACGAATACAAACTACACTAAAAAACCTGAATAAACTGAAAAACAAACTACACTCCCTCCTACTCATACTACTAACCTAAAACTAAAACATTAAAAAATTACAAAACCAATTTTCTTTACCTAAAATATAACCCTTTCTATTTTCCAAATATTACACCTTCATATCTTGACAACAAAGTATGAAACATAGGGTTTCATGAGTGGAGAGGAAAAATGTTATAATATATTATATTGTAATGGTTTATTGTTATAATATATCAGCCTAGATTCATCTTAATTTTGGATCTACCAAGAACGGAGAGGGATCAAATCTCTTTTCACTCTAAAACATGTTTACATCTCATGAAATTTTGATCCCTCTCGACACTTGGTAAATCCAGGGTTAATATGAATCTACATTAGTTATTAAAAGTGAGAAAGTACACAGGTTACAATTGAAAAATGATGTCCATTGTACTAATATTTATTATTGATATTAATAATAAAAATCTATAGATTAATTTCAGTTTCATGTAATTAATTAATTATAAAAAATATGAGTAAACAAACATGGAAAAAATTAAGCATGTTACCAGTGAAAAATTACGTGTCCACTGTACACTTCAACGAGCAAATAAACAACAAGGAGAGTGGTTTTAATGAATAGAGGAGGTTGGTTTTTGAAGGAGGGAAAGGTTTCAAGTTTAATCTCAGTAGCCACAATGTTCTATATCTTTAAGTTGATTGAACACGTGGATTTTGACTTGGTTCCACCATACACATGAGAAAAATAAAGTAATTGGACATATCGACATCTAAACTGATTGAAGACATTGGTCATGTTGGTCCCACCATACACATCATATAAAGAACCCGACACTTGTACATACCTCATACCATGTATGTAGCACGTGGGTTGTGATAGTCCCACCATACACATTGAATAAAAGAACCTGACACACGTACACACTTTGTACCATGTATGTCCACTCCACCTCAAGGGAAGGTAAGCGGTTTCGTAAAATAGAGGAGGGCTTTTTTTTTCTTTTTTCTTTTTTTTTTTAATAATTATAGAGGGAGAGGTTTCAAGTTCAATCCCCGGGCACTATAACGTTGATGTAGGGAGGCAATAATGTCATCATAAATCTTCATGGAAAAATGTAAAAATGTGTGCGAAATGACAGTGCACCCATCGCTGATAAATTCAAAGACTCAAAAATAAAATTGCAAATATTAAGCAGAGAAAAAAAATGTAAACGTCATACCCAATGCAACTGACATAAATGAAGAAATTCAGGCCAGTGCAACTAGTAATGATGGTTATCTTCTTTGAAAATGTATGTATAGTCTTAGTCTAATCAGGCTTTAAATTTTCCTAGAAAATCATGGAAATTCTCTCAAATTTTTGATAAAATGCTGCATATTGATAAAATCTTGTATAAATTTATATAAATCCAGGTTACATTTTTCAAACTTCAAGATGTTGGGTATCCCACGGGTTTTTAATAGTGTGAATCCATTTCCACCATCAAAAATAAGATTCAAATACTCTTATTGGACTCCCACTATTTTTGAGCATCTAAGCAAATTTGTCGCCTCGATAGATGACACATATATGTATATGTTTTCCAAGAAAACATAATTTTGTACAACATATTGTAAAGAGTTTTGAAAATTTAAACCCCTCTCATCTTTTTCTTTAATGATTAATTGATATGTTATACTAGTTTCAAAATTTTGACACAAACCTTTTATATATTTGTTTTAATTAATAACTGAATAATTTTAAATTTTGAATTAATATTTACTTTTCAAATTATTTTTAAACGTGATATTTAATAGTTATTTATTTATTAAATTTATTAAATTAATAAAATTTTAATCTAAATAAATGTAACTAAATTATTTAATAAAATATAGATTATTATTATTATTATTTTTTAAGTTTCTTTAGACTGTATCTTCATCAAGTTCAATATATCACTCCAATTGGCCAAGGGAATTAGCCGAGGGAATTGAACCCGTCAGTGACTCTACATCAAGGACAATCACCATATATCCAAGACCCACAGAAAAACTATAAATTCATTTGAAATAACTATACAAAACCCATGGACAAAATATAGATTAATTTGAAATCAATAACTATTTTATATTTAAAAAATCATGATTATAAAAAGAATAACAATATTTTAATCTTCTTATATCAATGATATCTTCTTCTAAATATTATATATTTTAACATCTTTGTCTTTATAGCGGGATCTTCATCCCCAAAAAATTTATGAAACTCTTTTAATAAATTTTCAAATCAAGTCTAATGCTCATATTGAGGACTCTATACCCAACTCCATTGCCATAGTCAAAATTGAAACTATTTAGTTATGATGAATTTGCAATCAGAAAAAAAATCTTGTTGAGTTTGGCATAATTCTTCCACCCAATAGTGTTGGCAATATTTTCCTTTCTCTCTCAAAGTCATAATTTCACAATTATAATATTTTTTAAATATATTTGTAAATTAATTTTCGTGTATTTGTAAACTTTTCCTAGATAAAATTATTTTTTTTAATATTTTATTTTTAAATTTAAATAGCAATAATATAATTTATCTTTTTCACTTATATATCGAGTAGTCTATAGTGCGACTTTTTGAAGGCTTTTACGGTGGCTTTTTCCGGTATAATTTCTCTAAAATCCGGCAGGAATTTATTGAAAAGAGAAATTTGATTGCTAATCTTACACAATCGAAGTGTCGTAGAGGTTTTGGAGGGTGCTGAATCCATATATAGAGTCAGAAAACCAGTTTAAATAACAAAAACCAAGATTTTACCTCAAATTTTTTCACCGGATTCCGGCACCTGAAACTCCAAAAAGTCGCACTAAAGACAACTCCCTTATATATATATATATATATATATATATATATATATATATATATATATATATATATATATATATATATATATATATATATATATATATATATATATATATATATATATATATAAAATTTAAATAGAAATAATATAATTTATCTTTTTCACTCATATTTTTTGTGACATAAAATTTTGTATTACTGGTTTTCATAAATTTAAAATATGTACTAGCCTACTACTAGAAAACTAAACCAAACACAGAACTTCAGATGTTTAAAAAAACCAAAAGTTCACATGCTGATATCAACACTTTGATTAAGGGTCTCATCCATACTACCACTTTCTGAACCATCACAAATTGTTTGACTTCACCAATGATTTCAATCTGACATTCTTACACTGCAAATTGTTAGACCGTTGTTTTATCCTCTCAATGAACAGCTCATATTTCCTGTAGACATTTATTGTATTCCATAATCATTTGAATTTTCCATCATCCTTGCTATGATTGATGGCTGAAGATGGGGCATGCAATATTTTTTGTGCATAACTTACGTCAGTGGATGGCATGACACGCAACCTTGATGAATCACTTAGATTTGGGAAGAAACCCGTAGGATGAGAATATAATGGCTTAAAGACCAGGAACAACGCA
Organism: Pinus albicaulis; assembly: GCA_034641835.2. Classification (NCBI taxonomy): domain Eukaryota; kingdom Viridiplantae; phylum Streptophyta; class Pinopsida; order Pinales; family Pinaceae; genus Pinus; species Pinus albicaulis. The sequence goes on from CM076577.1 coordinate 384,655,538, forward strand.
TGCATATCAGCTTCAGACTAGGAAATGCCACAATTTAAAAACTTGGCATTTCTTAAAGGAATGTTAGTAAAGACAAAGGGATCTAGTCAAGCTTCGCCAGAGATCTGTAAGATCCACTTCATTGAGAACATACTTCAAGTTCTTTAGTTGGTGTTGTAGCACATCTAACATATCAACAAGTGATGAAGATAAAAAAGCTTCAAAACTATTTCCATTTCCAATCCCATTAGTTGTTTTAATCGTTTCCCCTGATTTATTTCCCTACAAACTTGATTCATAGCTTTTCCCAATCATTGTTTCTTGTTTTGTACATATTCCTGGTGATGAGCATCAGATCCCCTAAAAATAATCACCATGAGCTTTACAAGCCAATTTGTTTAAAGTATTTTGAAGATTTCAATATCTTAATAAAAAACAGAGCCCTCTATGTCAGGAATGTTTACTCTCTCTTCTTCTAAATTCTCACCCACCATTATGTCTAAAGATAAGCTGCTGCAGACTCCAGTTCGACAATCAGATATTTCTACTTCGCAAAATACAGCATACACATTGTCTCCATCATGTGTTATTAGAACTCCCAGTACAGATAGAAGGCTTTCTAATGGGCAACAGAGGTCAATAGTCTTAAGTAGTCCTGGTCCTATTACTCCTTTTGAGAATCATTCAGGTAAATGTGTATTACAGTTGTTTTCAATAAGCATATTTTGGATTCCATAGTGGGTCAAGGAGCTGTATCAGAGTCTCAAGATGACCTTATTAAAAGGATTCCAGAAGCCAATAGTTGTTCTCTGCAAAATTTAGGCTTATTACCTAGTCTAGGATGTCGTTACATGTATGACAACATTGAGAGAAAGGTACTTACTATCACTTTGCTTTTCTAAATTTGTTATATGCTTGAATTCATTCTCTAGGATAATAGCTTCTTGGTCTAAGCACTTCATAGCACACCACATTGCACAATGAATTGTCCTTTTGGGAAATATGTTGATGTGCATCTTCCGTTTAAATAAAAAATATATAAGCTGCTTTGTTTCATAAGAGGAGCATCTGGTGTCTTAGTTTGAATTTCTAGAGAGGAAGATCAAGACATTTTCCACTGCATTTGCTGCCAAGGAAGCTCGGAATGTTTTCAATCATGTTGTTATTGCATCACAGGTGAATGCCTAAGTTGTATTGCAATCATCTTGAAATGCTTTTCATCTCACTTAAATTGATCATTGATGTCTATAATTATCTCAAGAAGTTAGACACCTATTTAAGAGGTTGTAGATTCTATTAGTTATTGTTCTGGAATCTCCATTTCACATCAGTTATCTACTGATAGGAAAGTGTCTTTGTTGTGGGCATGGTTTGCTGTGATGGAGAGCGCAATCTGAATGATAAGTCGGTTTTTCTTCAAGGCAGGTTGGTTGCTTCAAAGTTGTGCCATCCATCCTGTAGTGCATAAGTTAAAATGAAATTTCATAGGTACAAGTAAAATGATGAATTGTCAAAAGACCACCTTATAGTACATGTACAAACCAAAACAAACAAAAGAAGAACCATACTAAAAAGTGAAAAAATCTGGTGTTGTGAAACTTTTCCTGATTGTTAACTCTCGTCGTGTTGCTAAGGTCAAATACTCTTGAGGCCAAAGGGTAAGGCTTGACCTCTACAAGCTGGCCAAATTTTCTTTATTCCCTGGTCAGGTAAATCCTATGCTTTTTTTTTCCTACAAAATGTGTATAGAATGGATAACAATTTTTGAGTTTCCTTATTAAGAGGTTATTTTTATTTTTAACATCTGGCAGTCAATGTGTTTATGAGCTTTGGACAAAGGAGCATGACTAATTTTGTAGAATTTTGTCCAGGTGATTGGAGTTGAAGGTCACAATCCCAGTGGGCACTGTCTAGTCGCATCAAGGGTAATTGATTCATTTCCTCTTTCAAATTCTGTGCATCCACGAGATCAAGATGCCCCTTCAGCAAAGCGAATAGCAATGGATTAGGCACCACAGATGAAACCATTGCCTAGAACTCGAAAAACTATTTCAATGGTAACTACAACCACCTTTTATTTGTTGTTTATAGCTATTATATCTATGGTTGCAATTGTTGTTATCTGTAAATGTGAATTCCAATTCATAAAACAATCATTCATCATTAATCATATATTTGAAGGTACAATAGTTTCTCCTTTTCGAGTGATTTTCTAACAGTATGGCCCCTCTCAATGTATTGAAACATGCCTAAAAAATCTTTACTATTGTTGTGCAATGCTTCATTCTTGCAAATAAAACCATTGAGCGAATTCCACTTTTTGTTCATTATTTCACAAGTTCAGTAGTTCTTTTTTTGCCCCTAAGGTCACAGAGATCATGTTAGCAGCTCTACATGTCAGTAAGTACATTTTTACTTATTTGAAATTTCCTTCTTGTAGTTGATTGCTGCAGGTCCCTTCACCACTACAGACAACTTAGCATTTCAACCATTAGCAGAGCTTCTTGTGTATGCCAAGAAAAAACAATTTAATAATATTCTTTTGGTATGTGCCATGCATAAGAACTTAATTTGGGGTCAACTTGCAAGTTACAAATTTTGATACATTTTACCCTGTGAATCCATGGTGAACTTTTTACTGAGGAACCATTTTTTTTTTTTGTTTCTTGCAGATGGGTCCTTTTTTTGATTCAGAGCATCCACAGATAAAAAGTGGAACAGTAGACAGGTTCTACGAGGAAATATTCCAGGAGGAAGTTTGCGCAAGGGTCTATAATTACTGTGCTTTCAATTCACATAAGTTAGTCTGCCCAAATTCAACAAAATCATTAATCAAGTCTTTATTCTAATGCATTATTGGTGCAATTACGAGATTATTGTGAAGAGATGGGACCTAGTGCACATGTTGTCCTTGTTCCATCTACACGTGATGCTCATCATGATTATTTGTTTCCACAGGTATCTTGATATCAGATAATTCTGTCTTTCCTAGCAAACAATTTTTATCCTCAAGACTTAATGTTTTCAATTATTATGTTTTCAGCATTTTAAATGATGTCTTAAGCATAATGCTAAGTCTTGACATATCTGTTGAATGTTCTTTCAACCACCATTCAACGTACATGCTTTTGATCCTACTCATCAGGTATGCCAATATTCCATTGAATTCATTTTTTTGGCATCTTTTTTTCATGCGCAAATTTTGTGTTTGTTTTCATTGTTCATCAATTTGACTTGAAGAAAATCACTAAACATATATGCAGATAAGTTGTGTTGCAAATCCAGGGCTTTTCTGCTTGGATGAGGTTAGCATGAAACATTCTTTCACTGGATGTTGCTTACATTTATTACTGCGAGAATCTTTGTGCATAGAAAGTGAGTTTATGAACATTTGGTTTGCTTCTCCTAGAGTAAAATCTATTACATGATGCAGATTACCATTGGAATTTGCACAGTCGACGTCCTAAGACACCTTAGCAGTGAAGAAATCTCCCGGATTCCAGAAAAAAGCTCAAATAATCGGCTTGCAAGGCTTTCAACTCAAATTCTAAGCCAGCATAGGCATGTCCCTGAAGTACTGTTTCTAATTTTGATAAAAATTTCAATATCTTGTAAGATGCTGGGAATAAATCCAATGAGAAGTTGTCAAATTGATTTTATATATTTATTTATCTTTACAGTAAATATCAACTTCGTGGATGTAAATTTGTAGTACTGTGAACAACTTCTACCCTCTTTTTCTAGTAGCTCCTGGTTTGCCTTTGGAGTTATCTATTTCTTCTGAGGCTTTGCACATGCTTTCCATACCCGAGATCATTATTTTTCCCTCTGTTCTTGCAACATTTGGAAAGGTAATTAAAATTCTAGTAGAATCATATAAATTGAGTCATCAAGATTTATGGTATAATGTATCTAATGAGTTTTTCTTGGTATTTTTACCTTTTTCCTTCTCAGGTTTTGCAATTTGGTGTTGACCATAAGCTAACAGAGCCATGGTTACAAAATGGCAGTTATGGTGATTGCACAAGCAATCAAAGTGTGTTTGTATCAACTCTTACTGGTTAATGACTGTGGCAACGGATCTAACACAAAGAAATAAAGTTACCTCTATTTTTCAACAAGCTGCAGCTCTTAGGCTTAATGTTGCCAGGACTTGGGCCTTCAACGATGGCCAGTACAAAGCATTGTAGATTTTTCCTGGTGTATATGATGAACAAGTATTTCAGGTTTGTGCATGGGGGCTACATTACATCAATCCTTCAAGACCTCAACCCATTTTTTTCAAGAGATTTTTCTTTTGGGTGTCTGGATCTGCTGGCATTGTTTGTTTTAATCTAATTTTTGTGGTTGTTTTGGTTCAGGCTCTAGACTTTGTGGTCTTTCAAGCCAGAAAGTATGGTATCAGACTAATACTTAGTTTGGAAAAAAATTATGTGAACTTTGGAGGAAAGGCCCAATATGTACAATGGGCTCGCAATGCACTTTTAATTCAAAATTATCTTCAGTTTCAAAAAGGCAATGCATTTGACAAATCAAATAAGAAAAAAATACTGATCATTATAATTTTTCAAAATCTTTCTAATCAAAATATGACTGAAACTAACTGCAACCAAAAACTATCAATTGGATGTCAAACAGAATAACCATACAGAAGCACAGTCCATTTCTGAAAAATGGCTTTCACACCAACTAAAACCACACCCATCACACTGAGTGAGAAAATTTGAAAAGCTATCTAGTTTTCAAGATACTCTACGAGCTGTCGTTTCACTATAATCAAAAGATTCAATATAAATTGACACTTTTAATACAACAATGAGTCAGAGAACAAGAACAACAAGATTTAAATTTTAATCACAAAATGGATGATAAAGCATTGACAGAACATTTACAAAACAAAAACAAGGCATTAGACATCAAAGCTACTAGTCGAGTACTTGAAAATGCATCCAACAGAGCATAGCAAAGGCAAATCAAATGAACCCATTGGACTATCTAAAGGATCTCATTATATTTTCTTTCATCTCTGACATAAGTCGCCTAATTTTGACCACAAGTACTCACAAGGTTTATCGAACACTTCATATAAAAGCCTATTTTTAAAGGTAGAAGGATCTAATGATCCAGATATTCCCTGTTATCGATGTTTCCCAGAGAGGAAAATAAAATGAGTCAGGCAAGCATCAAACAAATTTAATGGCTTGTCAATAGGCACTATGCCCACAATTTGGTGGAATTTATGGCTATTAATGACTGGCTGAGTTTCAGCAAAATCCCACAAGGATCCCCTCTTCTGTTTGATTGCTACATTGGTTATGCCAACCTGGATTAATGGCAATGGGATCTCCACCTTGACAACCAAATACATTTGAACAAACCCAATATAGTCTGCCCTCGTGGCAGATTTTCATCATTCTGTGATATGTATATTTCATTTCCTACAGCAATTAGACATACATAGGGCAGACTATGACTGCAAAATTGTGATGCCAAATTCTTTACCCTGAGAATTGATGACCACAATGAAGGCTAATTCAAGAAGGCTTATGATGCATAGCTATCATGAATATTTTTATGGATTATTTATTCGAGAAAGGGAAGGAAGGTGCATACCATTGAAAAAACTGGGGAAAAGCGAGGTGCCTCTGTGTTATTAGTCAGCGTTGGAGTCTGAGAGCGAGCTTGTACTTGTGCTTGAGGCCGAGCATGTAGGTTGTGGCAAGTGTTAACTCCCACAACACCATCTCTTTCGAAGTGTATCTCTGCTACATGCGAACTACGGGAGGGCCCTAACGGACCAAAGAGGGTCGGACTTGCTCAGCCAGCAAGAAGATCGGTGTGCACAAAGCCCCAGCCACCTCTCCGAACCAATGAAAAAATGGGGTGAATCACTCTAACCCCTCCCTCCGACCCTATAAATCTAGGTGAATGCCATGGAAATCTGCTCCAACCAAAGAAAATAGGGGGCGAATTTCATTTTTCCAGTTTTTTGTACCCTTTTTCTGGTGGGCTAATATTTAATAATTAATTATTTTTAAAATATTTATTGGGCTAAATTTATTAAGCTATAGAAAATGGGTTTTATATAAAAAATTCACCCTATTAAAATTTAAAATCCCTTAAAATTCGCCCCAAAATTTTTTCCTAAAATACTCTTGAACTAGCGAAAGTGCAAAAGTGCAAGGTTCTGAAAAGTGCAAAGGTGCGAGGGTTCGAATTTTTTTCCTACGAAGGTGCAAATTTTTTCTGCGTGCAAAATTATTTTCGGTGAAATTTATTTTTTATTTTTTTGGGGTGCGAAATTTTTTTGGCGAAGTCCATGAAGGCATGAATTATTTTTGCAAAATGTCTTTATGAATTTAACTATTTATTTAATTTTCTTTCTTATTGAAAGCATGAAGTACTTATTCTGAAGTATTTATATTTTTTTGGGTATTTGGTCCAAATAGAATTGGATTTTAGGTTTGCAATTTTGTGAATATGGGAAACAAAAGAAATTTCCTATCAAGGCACGATCGAAAAAGAATTGATTCAGTGGAAAAGAATGAGAGATTACAAAAAAGATGGTGAGAGGAAAGGGAAAGATTAAGCCATGAAATAAATGTGGAGGTAGAGCATCGTGAAAGAGAAGTAGAGGTGCATGGAAATGACGAGGAAGTGAGAAATGTTGAGGAACTTGTAAACGAGGATATCGAAAACACAAATGTCGATGAGAATGTGGATGAACTTGCCAACGAGAATATTGAAAACACAAATGTCCAAGAGAATATTGATATCGATCTTACTAGTGAGTCAATAGTTTCTTCAATTTGAATTTTGAATTTTTTTTTTTTAAACATTGTAGTTCATGATAGCTTTAAAATTAAAAATATGTATATGTCAATTTCAAATTAGAAGTTAATATTTTTCTTTATGCAGAGGCAACATCAGAACCATAAGAAGATACTACCACACCTTGAATTTCACTGCAATTAATTGGAAGTTCCAAGAACGTTGTATACGACTACAAATTTCTAGATAATATGGATCCAACTAAAATTGAAGAGTTGGGACAACCAATGCCTGAAAGGACAGTTCATGATAAAATTAATTGGGGGTTGAAACATCTTTTTGAAGGTAAATCTATCATAGCACAAGCTTAGATGTTACGTATATTTTTAAAGCATAAGTCTCTCAAAAATGTTGTGGAATTATTGGGCATTAAAAGTGAGAAAGAGGTTTTAGCAAATGAAATGGCATCAAAAATTGTGAGGTTGGTGCTTTCCAGACTAGCCAAAAAGAAATCTCAAGTTGAAAAGAATGCTCATAGAGACTTTTAACAGGTGTACTCGCAAAACAAACTACATCAAGTCGGTTGATGTCAGCAACTTCAAAATTATTTAAAACATAAAGAAAACGTTTATGGAGGCATACAAAATTTAGAATTCAATTAGATGAGAATGATGAACTTGCATGTTGGGCTAATATTTGCAGGCATCCATATCATGATAGACTTCCTGATGGTGTGAGAGATAGGGTAAAATAGGTTTTGGATTTTAATTCTCGTGTGTCGCCAAATGAAAAGGACGTTGTGCAATGTCGTATATCTAAGGGAGTTTATTAATCTCATTCCAAACATATAACACAGGTTAGTCAAGTAGAATTATTCCAGAACTTTATGTAGAGTAATATTGATGTGACGTTTTCCCTTAACACATTTGTGAAGATTAAACAATGGTATTTTTGGCCTATCATTTTTCGAGACACATGTTGTTGTCGATACCATGTAGAATTCCAATTATTTTATGTGACATTTATCAATTTTGGCATAAAATATTGGTCAAAATGACCCCCCTCCTTCAGGTGTTCGTGAATTTTTGTCGAAGATATTATGTACATGAGAGAATAATAAATTATTTTATAAAAAAGAATGTGTTGGTGGAAGAAAATGCCCAGAATGTTCTCATTTGGCACTCTACGATGAAAAGTATCCCATTGATCCTAATGATCCCAGACTGTCAAATCTCAGTCTGAATTGGAAGTGATATGAAAATGTTACATACACTTCTGTTGCAGATTCAAGCACAACATAAAAAAATATCACTTTACTTGACGACGACATTTTAGTGAAATATTTTATGGAGATGTTTAGGGTGCAAATATACAAATATATTAAGCATTTCATATAGCACGATGATAGGATTTACAGTTCAAGAAATCACATGATGTGTTCCCAAAAGGAACAATATTATCAGTGGTTGATTTCGCTGAGAATTACATGTTTATTCCACAAAAGGAGATACAAAATTAGTATTATCATTCAAACAAAGTATCTATATTTGTGCATATTTTGTATAGACATGTAGAGCTTGATAGCGATGAAAATAATCGTAAGGTGATTAAGGAGTACCATTTCTACATCGATGATGATCGAACACATGATACATGTTTTCTTCAGCATTGTTTTAATGTTATTTATAATGAATTGTTGAAATGAAGGGTCACTTTTAAAGAACATTGGGTATGGTTAGATGGTTGTGCTGGTCAATTTAAATCAGCAATATCATTCTTTTGTTTGTCTCATCTTTATAAGAGAACCAAAATTCGAGATACATGGAATTTCTTTGAGACATGGCAGGGAAAAGGAGAGCATGATGGTTTTGGGGCATGTGTAAAATGTGCACTTAGGAGGCATCAATTGAATCACTCAGATTCCCGACTTGCAAATTATTTAGATGTTGTTAATTGGTGCAAAAAAAAATTAAGTCATGTATCAAACCCAAGGATGGATGATGTGCATGGGTAAGCGTACACATTTAACTAACAATATATTATAAATGTCTAGAGATATATGTGTATACATGTGTGTGTATTTGTTATCAAAAAAATATTAAATATTGTTCAAAATTTGACTCATACATGTGTGTGTGTTTCTCAAGCAGGTACTTTCGGAATCTTGCAATGGGTGATGTTGATAGATCATTTCCATTTAATTGCCTTGGAATCCCTCAAATTCTATAAGACTAATTAAATCTCCACTTGGATGTGTACACCATATATTGACTTGCAATATTTCAAGTTTCAAAACTAATGCCAATAGAGACTGGATATACCTAAGTCTGTACATCGTCTCCAGTTACAATATTGCCCACAGTCCTGAGAGTAGGGATAAGAACATATGGATATGGATGATTGTGGAGACAAAACATGTAGAATTGAAATTTTCAAATGCATTTAGGAAATAATAGCTCTGATCAATCTCTAACCTTTATCTAAAAACATAAATATGGAACTAATATAACACATTCTTAACCATAACATTAATATCCTTGCATGAAATACACCTATCTAAAATATTAATAGCAGGAAAAAGCTCAAAAATGTTCATCAAATTTTTAGTATTTATGCTTACAGTAGAAGCTCAACCAATCTTCGACAAATACCAACCTCAATCACAGCTTCAATTTTATCATTTGTTCCATCAGAAATATAAGACAGAGGCCAGCAAGCATCTATCAAGGTTACTATTCTTGTTGTTCCTACTATTATAGTGATTGTTACTTTTACTAAATTTGAAGATTTGTAGCCATCTGAAGAGTTTTCTACCCCACCTTCAAGTCCTAGGAATTTTCAAGATATGAAGGTAAAAGAATATGATGCTACACGACAATCTTCAAACTCATGGTTTTAGTGGATCAAAGGTCCATATAGTCGTGGTTTTGCGGTGCCTCTGAGCCAAGAAGGTTGCCTAGAAGAATTTTAGGATCCCTTTTTTATTCCGAGTGATTATACATGGACATCTATGGATGCTAAAAAACAATAGAAAAAAAAAGAAAACCAAGACCAAAAAGGGAAAACGATCAAATTTAATAGATGGGATGGAGAACAAAGCCGAGAACTAAATATCAATCTTCCTGGGGGTTGTATGGTAATAGAATGGGCTGCCATTGTTCATGTCATGGAGAATGAAAATAAGAACTTGTTCTGAAAACGTGTGCCCATATTTAGCATACAATGTTTAAGTATTGGCATGAAGGAATAAGTCCTTAATTAGATCAAATATTTTTCATTATGAATAAACCTTCAAGCCGATTTCTTCGCTGAAATATTCTCATTGCGATTCATTATGCAAGTGTACCTAACACTACACTGGGAAATTGTGATCATGCCTCTTGGAGGATAGCCAGTATGTTGACATAATGGATCTTGCTTTCATTTTTGCTAAATTAGTAAGTTTGTATTTGGGCTGAAAAGTATAGGATTCTGGTTGATTCTGACATACGAAGGAGTCATTCAATAGCATATCGGTTTTCTATTCTGATAAAGATTTCTAATGAATGATGTGTTGGCTAAGTTCTTTCCTTCCAATCCAATTTAACTAGGTCCGAGTGGATAGAATGGAATCTCCACTGATGCCCATAATGAATTTAATAACATAAATCCTAACTCCATTTTCTATTTTAGACACCTCATCCACCAATCCATTTTTTCAAATACTTTAGCTACAAAAAAATGGAACGCCATTACCTAGCTGATGAATATAAACCAAGGGAGTTAGGATTCCAAGATTGCCACAATAGAATATATGGTAGGACCTCCAATCTAGGATTAAGTATAATGTCACTAAGGCCAGTTAGATAGATGCTTTCACTGAGGGTTGAAGAAGATCTTATGCTTTACGTGATGAGAGCTAAGCCACAAACCTTAGATTAGGCCATGTTCTTTCCTATCAAATAGAAAAATTCCATGTCTTGGCTTTGACTTTTTACATTTCAATACTACATCCAAACCCTAGCTATATAGAACCATACTCCTAATAAATAGAAAACTATAAACCCACCATGAACACCGAAAGATAACCTCAAAAATGAAATTCCTAAGCTCCTAGACCTAATCATCAAAATTTTTAGAATCCTCCAAATAATTACTAGGATAGCAAAGGGGTACAAACCAATGTGAATGTGAATTTAATTCAAGACTTTTATGAATGTTGACTGTAATTTTTTCTTCATGTGGCAAAATTTATAGTTGTCACAAAGTTCGGATAAGAAACGTTTCCACTATTCCCATTGCTTTCTGTCCTCCATCCTTTTAAATCCCTCTCTAATCGTTTTCATCCAAGAAGATACATTCCAAACCATCAAAGGATTTCCATTAGTAAAAGTTTTTCCTCATTCCATTAGTCTTGAATTGAAACTCCTAGTCATTTATTCTAAGTAACTTATTTTGACTAATAAGTGAGGTATACAGAGGTAAAGAGGGCAATCACCTTACCTTTTTATACTTTGTAAGAATGGAAATAATCACTTCTTAGAAAATGGTCTCTACAAGATTGGTTGTAGTTGTGCCCATGGGAGAAGTAGCACTTTCTTCTTCATGGTCAACGATAAAAGTGTCAATCAGTGTTCCTACAGGAGTGGCAAAAATTTGTGTCCTTGAGAGTAGCATCAATTGTGTTTGCAGGAATAGGAACCGTCATGTCCTTGAGATTAGAAGAAACTATATACATGGCCTCATAATGTAATTATCATCCATAAAAGTGGAAAAATCTTCCTTAAGAGCACTCATTGCTGGTTATTATAGAGTAGCAAGGCCACTTGATCAAATTCTTCCAACCCTAGGTCACTGACTCTACTAGTTCTTATGTTTCAATAGGGGTAGTGTCTTCCTGGTGTTCTAGGATTTCTTCTGCCCTTACTTGTTTTTTTTGGAGTAGCAGGGGTTTTGGTGGTGGTAGGAATGTATCATGTCCTCTTCTTTCCTAAAACATAGGAGGGCCTAATTTGATGCCCTCTCATTCTCTGGATGGTTGGTTTGCTACTAGTTATCTCAACGTCAATATCACTTTCCTTCTATGGTGTAATAGAATTTGTCTCTTCTTCCTTAATATGAATTAGTGGGTACTTTGTAGCCAAGGGATTCATGAAAATATATTCTTCCTCCTTTGCAATTGCAATGGGTGGAGTCACACAAAATTGGGTTCATTTAGTGAAGTTGCAACCATTGGAGTTGCAATGACATCTTCCCAGGTTTTTCTTGCTTTATTTAGAGCTTGTACCATGAGTAACCTAATAAGGCCATGGTGAGAGATCAAATATCTTGGTATGCTTTCTTTTTGTGCATGGGCTTCCTTATTTTGCAGGTAATTGAGTAAGAAGTATGACATATTGAAATTTTGATAGTGTCTGAGATGGTCAAGGAAACAAATGTGCTAAAAGTACACAATCCCATAACATCTCCAGCAAGTGATGTTACCAAACTCTTTCCTAGCTCTAGGATTTCTTGCAAAGTTTCAAGCTTGGATTTTTGTTTTCAGTACCACTTCTCCACTTCATGAGGAAGCTTAGTTACTTTAGTTGGAGTCTCTTCTCACTTATACAACAACTCCAACAAACTAAAAAAATTGTCCCTAAATGAAGGAAAACTCCAATGTTATATCACCATCATAACCATTTAACCTATGCAGAGATTTCATCCATCCTTCTTATTGAAAAATAACTTGAACATGGTCGAAATATCCTAGGATCACTACTTCAATGGGTTCATTATATATAAGCGAAACTCCCATGGTACTTGTAGCTATTTTTCTCTTTATTATCATTGTTACAAAAGAAAAATGGAAATTTGACAATTTTTGGGAGGTAGTTTCCAATTTTAGTGCAGAGTGATGACTTTAATGGTTTTCAATAGACGAGTTATAATTTTGGAATATGATGTAAAGGAATTATGGTAGGAGGTAATGATATATAATTAATCTTTCAAATTTAAGACATTCATTATGAAATAAGTTGGAAAAATTACTTATCATATCTTAACTTAGTAGCTCCTCCTTCGTACAATCATTAGGGGAATTTTGAGGTCTAAAATGGGCCTCCTAAGGAATATGTACAATCAAAATTCACTTTACGAGAACCAATCACATTTTAGGGGATGACATCATCCCTAATGGTTGAGGTGGCATTGCTCGAGTTAAAGGTACTTACTTGTCACATTCTCAATCGTGGTTAAAAATTCATGGTTAACCATGGTATTGCTCTAAGTACTTTTAAATTCATAAAGTGAAGTACTCATAATAAATTTCATTTCATACTTTTTGAATAAAATATTATTATTTTCATTTCATATTTTTTGACAGAAACAATGCATATCCATGGTAGTGCTCTAAGTACTTTTAAAGTCATAAAGTACAGTACACATAATAAATGTCATTTCATACCTTTTGAATAAAATATTATTATTGCCATTTAATATTTTTTGAAAGAAACAATGCATATCCCTACATCTTACATGTTATATATATAACATGTTACATTTTATATATAATATATTAATTACATGTTATTATATAATTTAAATAATATAAATTTTAATTAATAGTATATTATATAATAAAGAATTTATGAATTTATATTTATATTTATCTTAAGTTATTTAAGTACAAAGGACAAATGCATTAGTTTTTCAATGATAATGACTTTTTCTTGAAAAGCTTATTCTTATTTACAGTCACATCAGTACAATTTTTTTATTAATTTTATTTTGGTGCAACTTTTGAATTGAATTTAACCATGGTTACATGGATTTTGATGCAAAAAGTGAATTTAAAATTCATAAATATTATTTTATTTGTTTAACTATTATTCTATTATTTCTTTAGGAGGCCCATTTTAGACCTCAAAATTCCCGTATTCGGCACTTGAGTTGATAGTTGGTACACCCCTAGTAAATTGATTGGTATAAAAACTAACCAAGTGCCTAGCAACCTTGCTAATAGATGGTTGAGAGAATTCCTTAGGCTAGTAGTTGTATCAATAACTTCCTTTATAGGAGGACTATTCTCTGTCAAAAAAAAAAAAACCAATGGTCAGCTTCCCGATGGACAAAATAGGCACAAATAAAATGGAAGTTCATTGACAATTAATACATAATATTAGTTGTAAATACCAAATGAAAGCAACTTTAGAAGTTGGGTAGTTGCTTCAAGTTGCAAGTTAGGTTCATCAAACGATACTCTTGCAACCATAGCAGGAAGACTCTCCAACTGCAAAAACAAAAAACAAAAAACAAAATAAAATAAAATAAAAGTAATCAAAAAAGGAAAAAAAATGTCAAATAAGGTCCTCATAGATGCCACGACATAGTTTTACATATTCCTCTAGGCCAAATGCAGCACTTATACTGTCAATAATCTAGTGAATTGACTATGGCTCAAAGTTGTTACTGAAAATTAAATATTAGTTTTAGCATTCACTAGATACATAAAGGAACCTCTCAACTATCTATAAATTCACTAGATAGCCTATTTATAATGTGGCAATGATACCAACGAAGTAATGGTAAGAGATTACCATGGTTTAATGTGGACTCTCTGACCCAAAGCCTACACGATCTCCTTGGGGCTTAGTTTGCATAATTTCAATATTATCTGTAGCGTGAAAAGTAGAAACCAAAGTTAATAGAAAAGTTTTCGAAAAGAAATATAATAAAAATAATAAATATGCTTAACAAAAAGTATCGATATCTATGTCAGGACTCGAACTTGAGAAGGAATAATCTCTTCAGACAGCCCTTCATGTGTAGCACATACTTGAAAATTCAATAATGTTAAGAGCAACACCATATAAAATTATGTTCATCTTAAAGTAACTTGCAATTTAATGTAAAAATCTAGATAGATAATACCTATGAGACCACTGTAACATATGAAAATATCATGTCTTTGGGAAGCCCTTCATGTGTAGCGCTAACCTGAAAATTCCATAATGTTAAGACTCATGCCATATAAAATTATGTGACATAAATTCATTTTCAATTTGATGTACAAAAATATAGATAGATAGTAATGAATGTGGCACATGTACATGATCATGTCCATGATCTACAAAATGAGGATCAGGGGCAAAGCAATGTTGTTCTAAGAATGTTATAAACTGCATAAGTTAAATAAATATATTGGCATAAGTTTTTGGAGACTAAATTTAAATACACCAAAAAAACTTGTTACATGCACTCTAGCTCATCTTATAAATGTGTATTTTAAAATAGATCAAAACATGCTTGTACATACCTCGCCCATGATGTGCATTTGTTGTCTAATGACTCGCTCATAGTGGTCTCTACAAAAGGATGCATACTTCAAAAGGGCGACGACCACCGCATGTAACATGTTAAGTTATTGCACATATTAAAAATTAAATAATTTATAAGGAAAATTTGTATCTAAAAAACTTGTCTAGTCATTTGAAAATACCTCGTGGAAAAACTATCTCATCCTCTTCGCTCATACTAGGATTGTTCCCTTCGGAGGAATGAAGGTGTATACTAGCCACTGTAAAAAACATTAAACTATTTTATAACACAAGTACATGAGACACACTATAAGTTTCACATTAAACATATATCAAACAATAAATTTTCCTTTAGATTTTACCTAAAAGAGAACTATCCAAGTGTGGGATGGATGCCACAGGGTGAGACAGTGTTCTTCTTTGTCCATCACCAGCAATAGGGCCAACCCCAACTCCTACATTTGCACCTATGGAGCATAATGTTTTCACATTAAACACATGTCATTTGAAAAAAAAAATTCACATGTTCAACATTTAATATAATGTAAATTTGAACATTTTAACTAGAAATAGATCTAATGTGTGCCTATACAGTGTCTAATATACCCCTCAGAATGGGCTCTATGATTGGGGATGAATGGGAACATGTCTATGGGGCTCCTCTTGTTCGATTTTTTGCTTGGGTGCATGAGTCATTTGAGTCTGTCCACCTGTGTAGGACAAAAAAAATTCACATTAATCAATTTTTCACAACGAAAAATAAATACAACCTACTTGAAAACATGACATAACTAAACAAGCAATGTACCTAATAATCCTCCTCTCATGGAGGGGTATCTAGAGGGCTCGCATGATGCCATTGTTTCTATAATATCAAATTAAATTTATGCCCCTCATAAACAAATTAGAAAACAAATTATCAATCGACAGGCATGTCATCAACCAATGAATAATAGGTACTATAGCTCCTTGACATACAAGGGCTCGACAATAGTACATGGCATAATATCTCATGTTACTAACTAAGGTGGGTCAATCGTTCCTTCAGTTGTACAAATTGTCTCTAATTTAGAATGACTCTCTCATGTGTAATCAATCTTAACATTTCTATTGAGGTTATTATAAAAAGTGTTTACACTATGAGAGAAGAGAAATTATAAGGAAAGTAGAGATGATTATTTTGAATCCTAAATGATTTGTTTCCAATGTTGTTGCAAAATTATGGAGGATTTTATGAGATGATGAATAGAGTTTTGATGTTCATTTGTTGTATTGAATGTACATTTTCCTGCTACTACATTTTTCATCAAGTAGATGAGTTTTAAGACCAATATCGACATTCCCCAACTTGGTAGACATAATTCCTTGGGAATCTATATGGAGTAATTATATGACAATTGATCTCAACCCTTGAAAAATGTGTGGCAATTGTCTTTGTGCCTTATTTACATTAAAGTGATCATACAACCAACTTGTGATGTTGTGCCCTTGGTATTGCTAAATTGTCCTAGAAGCATGTATGAAGATAATGTCCTAGATTGTGAAAACTCTAGTTGCACATCCTTCGTGATAAAATCTTAGCTAACATTGATGCCCCACAAGATTATTATCTTGGAAGAGATGCATTGCAAAGAATTTTTTTGGTCAGTTCGCAATCAGATCTTGATGCTTTCAACTTGATCCCATTCTCCCCCACATAGGTTAATATTCTTTGTCCCTCTCTTCTTCTTGCAAAAAAATTACATTTATCATACAAATTAGTAGCCAAAGGATAATATTAGAAACATAAAAAATGGACTGAAAGAGAGATACTACTGTGGACCCCTATATAATCCCTTTATGCACCACAATATTTTCATTTTATGTTGTTTGTGCAGGATCATTACAGGTAGAAATGGATATAGTTATATTCCACGATGAAGCACTAAAGGCTACATTTCTTGACTACAACCAATGGTTTAGGCATTAATTTGAGGCCAGATTGATGAATACACTTGAACACATTTTACATGGATGCCATAAAATAAGGTTTTCAATCTACTAATCGGCATGATACAAATAAATTATGTGCGTTTTTTTCTGCTAGTATGTTGAGCCACTATTAGTTCTTGAACTTCTATTTCAAACATGTGATTTCCCATATACATGCATATTAGTCCTATATTTCTTTTGATGTTCACCTTCTTGTGACATTGTTTTTATCTAAGAAAATGTTGGTACGGGTTATGTCGTATCCTTTGTGATCCATACCAACATATGCCATGAAACTTTTAGGTTTATTTTATCCCTCAAGATTTTCCTTTTGGTAGTAATAGGTGTGATCTATAGTTTTTATCGTGAGTATGAGTACCAGACTCTACCATACCACTGTTCTAGGGTTATTACTACCTAATTAACCTTGATTTCCCTTGGATTTACTCCAAGACATTTCCATGATGCATTCAAAATTTTCACTGTGATCACACAAGCCCTGTTTTATATTTCAGTAAAGATAATTCCTCCTTGGGGGAATTAATTTTAATGGGCTCACGGTCCTTGATTGATCTAATTTCATATTGTTCCATTTTACAATTGAGAAGGTAATAATTTCAAAATTTAACTTTACATGCCTCACCTTTCATAGAAATGGTTTTTGGTTCTTAGACCACTTTCAATTATAAAAACTCAATTACGACATCCTACATTTTTTATCATAGAGGCTTATCCTTTAGATATTTCAACCCTGGAAATAGGAATTTGAATTATACTATTATTTTTTGGTCATCTTGTCCAAATGAATCCAAAATTGGTTATTTTCTGTTGTACCTATGAGCCTCACTGTATTTAACTGAGTCAAAGATAAACTCTTTGACTTACCAGTTATTGACCTATGTAGTTTTCAAAATGGCTTCTTGACATGAGTGTCGAGAGACAAACCTTTCAAGTCAATGAAATAATTATTTTCCTACTTATTTCTTGCCATGTACTTCAGTGTTTTTCATGATATTAAATAGTATACCATGTTAATATAAGCTACACAATTCAATAGTATAGTTTAGGGAATTATAAAAGAGAATGAAGATGAGGGGGGCATCTATTAAAGACAGGGAAAACAACAAGTACTAATGGTTGTTAAAAAGGGAAGAAAGAATGAAGGAAATCCAACAATCAATGAACAATAGGAGTATTAGATGCTAAAAACATACAATTATCTCATATATTCATCACATGACATAAGGATTGGTGGGATTATGGAAAAGGACAACAAGTGTTGTCAACAGAAGGGGAGAAAAAGAAGTATGAAACAAGTATCTCTCATGAGAATGAATTTTAACTTCATTTTAAATCAAGAGATATGAAGTGGGTACTTGTGTTGAGAGAGACTACAATGGACAACAATGGGGATAAGCATACAATTATTCTCCTAACCAACTGTAAGGAACTCGATGCTGAAATGAATAGGAAAGAGTTGGTTTGGGAAGATGGTCATGAGGAGGATGGAGAAGATGAAGAGAAACACATAGATGAATTTCTCTTAATTGTGATGAAAACATAAATTTGTTGGTGGAATTTAAATCCTTGTAGGAGAGGTAGGTAAATGAAATGGTGCATATTCAACATGCCAAATGGGAATTGGAAGAAGGTAACACCCACAGGTTTCAGTCAAAGAAAATTTTGGATAATGAGATTGATGAGATGGATGCGGATGAGAATAGTTCCTAAAAAGAGTCATACTAAAGTGAAGAAGGAAGGAAGTGATAAGATTCAATTGACTACACAAGTTTATATCATAAATGCTACTCTGAGGATCCACATAGCTCTTGATTTATGTGTTACTTATCCATTCCTACATTTTTTATGCCAATGTTGGTTACCTAAGATCACTTTATTTTCTTATTTCTGGGATGGTAGGGGGTAGATATCACTTCATATTTGTTAATTCATTCCCTTTTTCTGATTATGCTTGTTTCCCCAAATATATTACTATTACATAAGTGGTTATCTAGCTCTTGTTTCACTTTCAATTCCAGCCCATCCTTATGATTTCCCTATCCCTTTTCAGAAAATATTTTCTCATACTGCCTGCTGTATAGAGCAATCTTGGCCGGGGCACTATAGCATAAAGTCTGTGAGCCTAGAAGACTATTGACATCAATGGAACAATGACATAGAATGAATAATGGACAACAATAGAACCAATTATGGGATTGAGGAGGAAGAAAATAGTTAAAGGTTCATGGCCACAAGGTTTTGAATGAAACCATGAGTAAATAGAGGAGACAAGGGTAATTAATAGCCTGAAATCACTTCAAAGTGTTCCAGAAACCTTACCTCAACTGAAAATGCCAACGACTAAAAATTCCAACAAGCAATTCATTTTTTTCTATTCCAATTTGTCACCTGTCCTCATGGTGGCTCGAAAATGACAGTTCTCCAAAGGTTTGCAGAATGTTGGGAAAGTGGCTCGAAAACCACAGTGGTACAGAGGTTTGCATAATGTCAGGTGACGGTGGCTCGAAAATGGAAGTGAGGTTTGTCAGGACGTGGCTTGAAAACGATAGTGGGGTTTTCCAGGACAATGGCTCAAAAACGACAGTGAGATTTGCAGAATGACGGGGGACAAAGGATTTTAGGGTTTTTAATAAGAATAAAACTCTCGGACGAGATTTAAAAACAAGTCTAGGTTGAGAGTTTTACAACTCTCATCTAAGAGTTTATGTCAATATAAGTCTCGGACGAGAACATCCTTAACTCTCATCTAAGAGTATTTTAATTCC
This sequence comes from Pinus albicaulis, assembly GCA_034641835.2. Classification (NCBI taxonomy): domain Eukaryota; kingdom Viridiplantae; phylum Streptophyta; class Pinopsida; order Pinales; family Pinaceae; genus Pinus; species Pinus albicaulis. The sequence goes on from CM076577.1 coordinate 384,675,321, forward strand.
GGTCAAGCCCAATCTAACTCTCCGGCGAAACATTAAAAATCTCTTGAATGAGAGTTCTAAAAATTCGCAGTCAAGAAATTGAGTTGACTATTTTCTCGAACGAGAAATTAAAAATTTCACCCAAATTTTGGCCATTCGCAAAAACACGTTTCCCAACTTCGGGATTTCACCCATATGCTCTCATAATTTAAGGTATGATTCTAACGTTGCATGTATCTTTTCTTAGAAACAGGTTATGTTGAGTTCATTTATCTTCATTTTCTAAAATAACGAACACTTTCATGCTCTGAATCCTCACATAATGATATGCAGTTTGGTTAACACACTTGATCTACGAAATAAGTAATATGATGATGTAGGTTTCTGAACTTCCTTTATTAGGTCTCCAGCAATAATAGTAAGGGTGTATAGACTTGCATGATTATCTAAAGGTATGAATGCATGATATTTCAGTGAAGTTTTGATATGTTCAATATTTTAATTATTTCCTTGGTTGAATCACTACAATTTATGGTAAAACAACTTATTTTATTGGTCAGCGCCTCATCATTATATGTTGCAAGTTTTCATATTTATGAATAGGTGGTCCACTTTAACCTGAAGGGTGAACGTATCGGTGCATAACCTGAAATTTGATACATTAAATTGCTCACATTTTCTTCTCACAAAGACATGTAAATTAGAATTTATTGCATCTGGTATTTACAATAGGAAACAGAACTCTAGTAATATCGTATGTGTGTTCGTTGTTCTATTACCGATCCTCCACTCTGAATATTTTGTGGTAATAGCATTGAATATCAACATTATTTGAGTATGGTTATTAATCAGAATAATGAAAAGAAATATACTTCTCTAGATGAGCCATTTCTTCCTGAAATTGGTTTATAAGAACATATGTTTTCATTAGCACTTACGATGCATAATTTTGACCAACATTTTAGAATAAGATAAATTTTATCCCATTAAATATACTATTCAAGTGATATTGGGTTTCTAGTAAACCAGTGTTATGGTCTTATTTATGATACAATCTACAATGGTGAAAAGTGCATAATCACTGGTTTGTACTTTCCCTTGAAGTATTTCTTACATAACAAAGTATTGTTCATGCTTGCTTACATGCTATGATTTGATTTATTTTCTCCACTTTAATTATATGCATTAGTTTGATTCTTTTAAAGTTGAACATTTCTCTTGTCAAACCCATATATTTTATGTTGTCTTGAAACGAGCCACACTCTTTTAATTGATGCTCTGAAATTAACTTGAATTGATTTCACAATAGTTAATGCAATAATATAACTTACTAGGTAATACTATAATTGGATACTTCCATTACACCTTGTTGTTTCCATTGAGAAATATTAATATTAATTTCCCCAACAAATTTTGAATAAGCCTTTGTTAATAGTTTCTCCCTAAATTTTGAATAAGTATTTGTTAATAGTTGTTCCTTTAAGAAATATTGCACTCATATTGTCAAATTTCCAAGAAAGTGGAAGTGCATATTTTTCCAACAAAGATCATGTCACCTATCAGTCATATACGTGTCATGGTCTCTCATTCTACAAATTATATGATGTAAATGAACCTAATATGACCTTGATTCTATGTAAAAACCTATGTAAGTATATGATTTTGGTGACAAAAGAAGGTTTTTTAACCTAGATGATTACTTGTATTTATAAACATAGTTATTGTAGTTTTTCCTCTCCATCTTAAACCCCCAAAGCTAGTGTGAAATTTATTGTCAATGTCCTAGACTAGTCCTAGTGTTTTAATTGAGTCTAATGTAAAAGTGGTTTGACAATAATTTAAGCTAGTTGGCTTAATTTTTTTACTATAAATCACTTGGTCTATTAGATCATAATGTGTCACAGATGGGTTATGTGTCTTGAGGGTCTAAGCCTAATGTGTATTCCCTCTTTGGTTCAAAAAATCTAAAATCTTATGTAAATGAGGATTGGAAAATTTATTAAATCCCATCATGTGTAAACTAATTAATATTTCTGGAAAAATAAAATAAAATCTTAAGCTAGAAAAGTAATTTATTAGAGTCAAGTTAATTTGTGTTAGGAAAATTAATTCTCCGAGTGGAAAAAATAGTGGGTCCTAAAAAAACAATTTTTAAAGGTCCTCCACGAATGGAATATTGTATATTTCAAGAAAAAATGGACACTTTGGCCTTGGTGGTTAACTCAAAGTCAATTTTTTTAGGAATGTAATTATTTTTATGCTAATTAATGTGTTAAATGTTAATTTTAGAATTTACTCAAAAAATAAAAAATCATGGGTCAAGATTAAAAGATCTTGAAGTGCTTATCAATGGCCACGATTATTTTGACAAGGATCAAAGAAACTAGCCATTATTTTTCCACCTGGAAAACTTATCTATAAATTATAAAGTCATTTTGAGTCTAGTCATCTAGAAAACCTTGAACTCTAGCTAGAATTGCTGCTGGGGCATTTTCTAAACTATTGTACTGTTGGGAACTATTTTTTCCACCATAATAAAAGTCTTTAGGGTGCAGCTTGAGGAGTTATTTTTTCATTGATCTATGGTATGTAATGATTATGGGCCTCCTATGTGGCACTTTATGATTATTATTTTGAGACAATACATAGTGTTTGGAGGTACTCGATCCTTGGTCTCCAAGTTCACACACTATGGGAAAGGATTAATTTTCATCGATATCTAGTTTTTATATGGTGGATTGAATCTTTGCTATGGCTATAGTGAGAAATAATTTTTTTGAAGTATTTTAGACATTCTTTCAAAGAAAAATATCATAAAATTAATTTCTCAAATTATATTTAAAAACCCATGTATATTTTGTAACTTTAAATTTGTAAATTATTTTTTATAACTTGGGTTGGGGTTTTAGATATAATTTTCTATATATTGGGCTTTGGGTGTTTCTATTTCAATTTTTGCAAGGTATATCAATGAGATATGTGGAAGAAGAGTTATATATAGGCCCTTGAGGGTGATATCTAGTCTCCTGGATTTTTTTGCAACGTTTCCATGGAGGAATATTTCAGAAAAATCAAAGAGATGAAGCATAAAAAAATTGGAGCAAAGGTTTTAAACTTTTCACGGCTTCTAGTCCTATATTTTCCCTCCTAGACCTTAGCATCCCTCCTTTTACCTTCTATGTCCTAGGTTCTAACCCTCCCAGGGCTAGTTGTGACCTCTAAGGATTGCAACTTATTTTCATTGTCCTACTCATAGGCCTAGAGGGCCTCATGACCTCCCCTTCCTCCTCTACTTCCTCTCCTCAGCCTCTATTCTTCCCTCGACCCTCCTACTCCTTTTTCCTCATCCCTTCTTCCTCCTCCCTCCCAAGTGGCTCTCTCTCTATAATTTAGGCCTTAGGCCTTCTTTTAGCCCTCCAAGCCCTCATTTGGCCAAACACTAGCCTCAAGGGGTAAACCGTTGGCCTTTCTTGGCTATATTCTTCATCCTTATGGCCAAATCTATCATCCTAACCATTTTATTCATGCAAATTATACTCCTATGACCTTGATCTCCATTTCTTGGCCTCTTTTTCCCCAAATCTGATTGAAAAATTTAATATGAAGTTTTAAGGCTAAATACTTGGCAGTTTTTCAGGGTTAAGGTCACTAAATTCATACTTTTCAAGCGGCAACATCATCCCAAAATTTCAATGATTTTCAATGATGGGATACTCAAGGCCTTGGGCCTATGGTTTGACCTCTCAACCTTTATTTTCTGAAATTTTATTACAACAAACAAAACACAAATAATTAGGCCCTAAAATCAAATTTTATATGGTCAAAATTGTTTAAAATTGCAAAATCTTCGTTTCACATTTTTTTTCCACTTAGACATCTCTAAGTTGGCCTAGATATCACTTTGAATATTTCTGTAAATTACTACATAACTATAAAAAATATGATTTGAAAATTTCTGAAGCACATCCTAAATAAGGTCCAAAAAATTTGAATTTTCAGTTTTTCGACAAAACTTACTATTTTTAGACATTGTGGGTATCAGCTTTAGTATTTTTGGTTTTATTATTTGTCATTAATAGACTGCTAAAATTAACTTATGAGTTTTGAAATTTCTAAATTTCACTACCTAAAAGCCTCAAAAATTGAAATTTATCAATTTCAGCACATTTTTACTATTTTTAGACATATTTGTCATCTATTTTTGGTAGATTATCTTGTTTATCTGTCCTTGTTTATTGTTGCAATTAATATTTCAGATCTAAAAATTTTCTGAAAGATACATCCTGAGAATATGTTGTAGCCACTACAAGAGCACCCAAAATTTTGGGTATATTCAAAATTTCGGGTCCCCTTCTTCTCGCTCAACCATTAGGGTTTTGACCTAGCCTTCATTCAGTGACACCCTCATGACCTTCTCTGACCAAACATTATCTTCGCACCCACTAGTCTTGGTGTCTCATCAATACACTAAGTCCTGGGGTTTGCTGCTTAAAAGAACACTGAGAGTTCCCTGTTGAATCTAGAGGTAGGTTTCCACAGGTTGTCGTGATATCGGCCTCAGATGTACTTAACCTATTCCTAGCCCCTCTTAAACCTTCTCACCATCATGACAAGATACATTTTTTGCAATCACGCCATGTATAGGGGTATCATCATACATGTACTTGAATGGAAGTTTTTATGTGTTAAGTACTTGACATACTTTCATTAGAAGCCCTTTAGCGATGGATCATTTAGGCATTCTATTTGGGTACTCCACCAAGCTCATTTTCCCACGTACATTATTTTCAAAAATGGGGAAATCATTCTTTGAAAGGTAATAGTGGACTAATTAATATTATGATCTTTCATACAGGTCGAGTCCACGAGTGATATACCCAACGATATCACCACTACACTGAGGGAATAAATTGATGCCGAAATGCTAAGGGTGCAATTGCAAAACATGACACATTCCTCTCTTTTCCATGTGGGGATGAGAGGGAAGGCTTTATCCATGACCTTGTCAAGGTGGATGACAAGGGTAAAAGTAGTTCGAGCTGAAATACGAAAGGTGGAAGATATGTAATTCTTATAAGTACAGAACAAAGGGCACACTAATTGGGGGATTTTTCGAGCACGGTTGAGCCACATCTTTCGGGATGTATAGTTTCATTCCTAAAAAGAGAGGCTTGTAAAATGAAATTACTTGTTCAATGGAGAATCATATTTCAAATCAAAAGGTTGATCTCATTCTACACGCATACCGAAGCCATGGTTAAAGGGAAAAGGAAGGATTCTAATGACTACACATTATGAAATGTTTTAAAAGTCATGGGATAACATGGGCATAAATCTAGCTCCATAAATGCGCGCCTTATTGACTGAACGAGGAGCCATATTTCGTGGAGTCCTAAAAACTTGTACACGAGATGGCCACATATGTCCCGAGGACCTTACTAATTGGGAGGAATTATGTTCAAAGGAAATTGATTGAGGAGGCCACTAATATGTAGGATAATTGAGAATCCATTAACCCGGCACCATCAATATGCTCCATGATACAAGGCTCTAATCATCCATTCGAGCTGCTCAAATATGATGCGTGATATTTCTTTGACATGTGAGGTGGTGGGTGCTCAAAATAGAGAAATACTTTTACCATAGACCACAACAAGGCACTAAAGAGATTCAAAGGTCATGTGGTTAGTCACGAGAAAGGCTAATGCACTTCAAATAAATGCGTAAGGACGTAAATGGCAAAGAAAGAAAGAGGCGCATCACTGCTCTACAAATTGACAGTCGAGGTGCATGACCGAGGGGAGTTTCAAGCACACAAAGAGGCATGCGGGAGACCCTCCAAAAAACCAATGTTAGTAAGATCGCACTGTGTAAGATGCATTGAGGCACTGTTCGGTAACGTTGATAGTAGATGTGAGAGTGTACTATTGCATGGCATAAGCATTCGACTAAGTGGCACTCAAACACCACAACGTAGGCAGACTATGAATAGTGCCTTTGCTTATGTGTTTGACCTGATGGATGATTCTCTCTCGGCGTCATAGGTAATGGGATAAGCATACCAACACACAGCGTTGATGGCTGCGTATCCTGGGAGTGGGTGGAATCCTCTACATGGCACCACCGATTGGGTTCCCCGTGTCATTTGTTATTTATTTTTATAGCAACAACCCATGTTCTAACATAAAACCCTCTTTTCTCACTAATAATCAGCATGCAAGAACCGTTACCAAGAGCTTCTCTGGATACGATGATGATTTTGTGGAGGTAGAAAGGTATTCACCCAGCAATAACACCAGGAAAGAAAGCATGCACAAAATATTGGCATTACAACACCATTTATCCACACTCTAGCACTAATATTTCTCAATCAAATGATGTGACACCTCATCGAGCTCAGTCCAAAGTCTTTTAACTCAAGAATCATGCTCAGAAGGGAGACTGATGAGTCGATTTCAGTATTATAAACATGGGGCTGCAGAAGCCATTATGCTATGAGGTCGCATAGTCTCATTTTTCTACAGCAGTGACTGATGCGACTCAATCCTGAACATGACCTTGAGACCTCCGCTCAAGTCGTAGGTATCACTGATCGCAAAGTCACAAACCTCAAAGATGAGCAAAAGGCACGACCTTTTGTTAACAGCGACTATGCGACTTGCATAGGTCTCTATCCTCGCTCAGGTCACCAAGTCACACACCTTAGATGG